>OX393556.1:4732267-5057733 GCA_947650365.1 Chamaelirium japonicum | reverse complement strand
ACACTAGATCGCGTGTTATTTTTTTTTTGTATACTAAGATTCAAGACATTTTATATATATATATATTTAAAATAATTGGGGGGGGGGGGGCCCTCTTAGTCCATACATAGTTCCGTCCCTGACAGCTACATCCTATTCGGTCACCATTGAGCGCTCAATCTCCGATTGTTGAGTGGATGGTACCTACACACGGCATTGTATGGTCGAATGCACAGTTTAGGCATGACTAGCAATCGCCGAGTATAGTAGGAGGATGGAGGAGAAAGGAGGAGGGAGTAGGAAAATGAATGAAGGGAGGAGGAGGGTGAAAGAAGGAGGTGGGAGGAGAAAGGAGGGAGAAGAAGGAAGGACACACCGTGAAGGTGGATTTAATGGGACCGGCGAAGGTGGACCAAAACTTGGTGTGATAGTGGTGTGTGGCCTTGTCGGATCCGAAACTTGGTGTGATACAGTGATAGTAGCGTTTCTGAAGAGCCGCCCACCTACCCAAACATTGACTCCGAATATGCCCCTTCCCACCGCTAACAGCCACCTCGTTCGATATCAACTTACCTCCACTAATGCCTCTACCGACGTGGCCGAAGCTAAATCCAGAAGTTTCTACATGAACAGCTGGAGGCATCATCTTAGGTATCATATATCTTGAGTTTGTGAAGAACTTATGTATAAATCTCGATTAAATCCATCAATATCCTCTGGTTCTCCCCCGATCTCTCTCTCTCTCTCTTTCTCTCCTCCCATGGCTTCGATCTCCAAACTCTCCAACCTAGCTTCGCCGCTGCTGGTTCATTCCCCTCATCCTATACTCTCCGATCTGAACCGAAGCTCTCGGTCGTCTTCCAGTCGAGATCTCCGATACAGAGTCGTGCATCGCCTCTGAGGCTCTCGGTTCGGAGAGATCGCGTCGGGAGGAGCTCGTTGACGTATGTTTGTATCATTTCTTCTCCTCCCATTCCCCCCCCCCCCCCTTTTTTTTTTTTTTTTGAAATCTTTGTTGATCTTTGCTCGTACTGCACGATCCATTCACGGTACAGATTGCGCTGTTTCTGCTTCTGATTCTAACTTAGATGAAAGAAAGGTGGTTGATGATGATGGGAGTCCAATTCGATGCGTTGGCTCGAGAAATTTTGGGTTAATATTATTTATTTCGCTTGATCGTTTTCTGATCGATCCAGCTCCAGCATGTGCTTTGAAAGGGAGGGGAAAGGTGTAAATTCAGGTTGAAGCCGTTAGATTGGCATTTGAGGGGTTGGGGGTGAGGGTCATGTGGTGGTGAGACTGCGAGGGGTTCAATGAGCAGGGAATGATGCTGGGTTGGGAGTTAGTTGCAAAGGTAATGAGGACTTGGTAGAGGGGGGGTGAAGGTTGGTTGGTGGTCTTTTGCGGCGATGGGGTGTGGGGTGGGGGCGTGAAGGGGTAGTAAGTATTTCTGGGGTAAGAAGGGGGCATGGACGGGTGGGCTAGGGGCTTCAATGGGCCGATTTAGGGTCTAGCAAATGAGAATCTTTGAGCATGCCTGGCCTGACTTGATATTGTAGAAACTGAGGTTGAATACAAGGCCATTGACATCCAAGCAGCATTGAGAATCTAGAGGGGTGGCATTGCGAGAGTTAGTTGGCATGGCTGATATGGGGTTGCAAGGTATTATTTTTCTTCTAACTAAGGGTGAGGGAATAATATGCAGGAGTTTCGAATAAGTGGTCTCATTCCTCATGTTGATCGATCCTTTGAGCTACAATTCATATAATATGTAGGGTTTTGGTGATTGATGAAATTAACATTACTCTCTTATTCTTTATAAAAAGAACCTATTTGATTGGAATAGTCATTTTCCACATTATTATAAGCTTATTCTCTAAACAACAGGGTATTAAAGGGTAAAATTCTATCAATTATTGTCCTTTATCACTAGCTACCGAATTCTATAATTAAAATACTAATGTGTACATTGGTTTGGTTTCCATATTGGAGTGAGAATGAGTTGGAAACTAAGGGGGTGTTTGGCATCATTCTGGAACTGTCCATTTCTATTCCCAGTTCCATATTTTAAGACTAACGGATGGTATTTGTTTCGGTGGAATGAAGGACTTGGGAACGATAATATATCACTCTGTCTGTTTCTATAACCGGAAGCTAAGCCATCGAATTACATTAGAAATAGTAATTGACGGGAATAGTCTCTTCTGGATGAGATTTAAGCGGAACAAGTGTTCCTCATGCCAAACACCCCCTAAATGGCATGGCATTTGCATCATACAACCCAATTTCAAAAAATTAACCGAGAGACCTTATATTTTTGAATTTTTTTACGAAGACATATATACATATATATATACATATATATATATATATATATATATATATATATATATATATATATATATATATATATATATATATATATATATAAAAAAGAAGACTGTGGTCTAATTTTCTTTCTTTCTTTTGGGTCTCAATATTTTGGATTTTTTGTTTGTTAAAACGACAGATCCATATGAACCTAAAAATACTAATTTCTAGGGCTTCCTTTTGGAATTGCCAGCATAATTGACTGAAACATATTATTTTATTCAAGACGTATCTAATTATCTTTACGTTACTGAAACTTAAGTCTTCTATTTCCTTCATTTTGTTTACTTGTCACCACTTAACAAAATTTCAAGCATTCGACCAAAATTTATGCGAGAAATTGTCTTGAGAGACTGATCTATCCCCAATGTATTTTTCTCCTCAAATTTTAGCTATTGGATATATTGTTCAAAATAACTTGAATACAGATTGCAATGGAATTAGATCTTGCTTGTTTGTGAAGAGATCTAAGCCTATGATATGGATGTTAGTTAGATGATCATGATGCTAACGAGGTCCTGTCTACTAACTTAATGTATTATACTATTGATGTGATGTATTTGACACTATGATTCATGATAAAAAGTGTAGTATCCATCATCGAGTTTGAGTGTATTGTTGTCTCTACCGTGGATGATGCCTTGTTGATCTATCAACTATTGGATCTTTTCCTTGAATTAGTGTGCATGGTTCAAAGTTATGATTACAATTGTTTATTGGTTTGGGCTCGAGTTTCATTTTTTAAGTCTTCAAAAAAACAAAAAATAAAAAACAATATAAGAAAAAAAAGTAGGTACTATGTTAGAGTTATATATATATATATATATATATATATATATATATATATATATATATATATATATATATATATATATATATATATATATATATGTGGGGACGGGCAGCGTGCACCCGAGGTGCAGCAAGAACGCTGCACCTCAAGCATTGTTTACCTACCTAGAAGTTTTGGAATTTGATGAAATTTGGTGAGGGTGTTGTCTAGGGTAAGATGATCATCCTCACAAATTTTCATCAAATTCAAAAACTTCTAGGGTGGTCAAATGGTCGAAGCAAAATCTGCAGATTTTAACGGTGACTGCGGACGACTGATTTTGCTTCGACCATTTGACCCCCCTAGAAGTTTTGGAATTTGATGAAAATTTGTGAGGATGATCATCTTACCCTAGACAACACCCTCACCAAATTTCATCAAATTCCAAAACTTCTAGGTAGGTAAACAATGCTTGAGGTGCAGCGTTCTTGCTGCACCTCGGGTGCAGACTCCCCGTCCCCTATATATATACTAGTAATGCCCGTGCCTGTCGGCACGCACATTCGGCGAGGGAGTGACAAAATTTTGAGGGCGTTACAAAATTTTGAGGGAGAAGAAAATTTTAAGGGTGGCAATAATAATTTAAAAACGATGATTATATTTAAAGGGAGCGACAACATAAAAATATGTGAAGATGATCATGCCGGCGCGCACATTTGGCGAGGGCGCTCATGTTATGTGAAGGTGCCCACATTCGACGGGGGCACCTACATTCTGTGAAAAAACCCACATTTGGAAGGGGGCGCCCATATCTCATATTAGGTGCAATCGTTCAACGAAATCACCCTTCGGTGAAGACATTCACGTTATTCAAAATGTCTCATAGATCCAATTCAATATTAAGAAAAAAGAATTTAAATTTGATATGATGGATCAACATTGTATCCATTAAATAGACAACTCAAGCTATTCAATCATCCAGTCTTCCATGGATCAGGCCATCCGGATGTGCCGCTTGATCACGATCAACCCTTGCACTCAGCCCACAAAGGTGAGTCGCACTCAACTCTAACTGCAGGCAAAGGGACAACTGTTATCATGTGCCACATCAAGATGGCCCGAATCGGGTGGAAAACTGGATGGCTGAGTAGCATTGTAACGATCTGCAAAAAAAATAGAATACACCTAAAGAGGGCTGCTCTCTCTCTCTCTCTCTCTCTCTCTCTCTCCACCAACCCATAACCATAACCATCAAACTATGTCCCATCTACTTGGGAGCGGATTCAAACACTTACAAAAAAAAAAAAGTGACCTTGTGTAGGGTGGTTGACTTTCCATTGATCAAATTGGTAGGGTTTGACTACATATGGATGGATGCATGTGTGCATCATTACCCTCATGCTCATTGGATGGCAGGGTGATGAAGGTAAATGTAGACATGATATTCAAAAATCTCAAACACAAAATGCTAATCTTAAAAAAACCTCAATAAAAAATCCTCCCTCCTCAAGTACAAATAGAACATTAATGAATTTGACACCATAGTATTTGAAAAAAAAACATCCAAAAGTTTATAGCTGATGGTTTCTCAACAACATAACACATATGATAGGAGGCTGAATAGCATTTTTCTTCTCACAATCAAGTAATCAGCACTGTGCAAAACAAATGATGCTCTAATGAATATTTTCATATTTTAGCTCATATGAATCAAAAGATCATCTCGAATCTCAAATATGCCTTAATTCGGGTTTGGCTCGTCGGTTTGACATGGTTCAGATCCTATTCTCGTCGGGTTGGTTTGGAAACGGAATGCCCTAGAAGAGGAATGCTCTTTTATCCATATCACCAGCAAGCAATACATCACCTGAAAAGGAAGGGACTTATTTAATGACACCGCCAACAACCAAAGTTTGCTAGGTGTTGTGTTGGCAAAACCCATTACCTAGACCAAGAGATCGAATTAACCCCGGTTTGGCCACCATCATCCCATGACCGGCCTCCAAGCCCATCCCAAAGAACCGGAGATTGCGGTATTGTTCCCTGTACATGAAAAACAAAATGATTAAGCAAGAAAAACATTCCTTCTTCGTTTCTGATTAAGTAAACTCTGGTGTACCAAAGAAAAAAAGCAAATTAACTCTAAAGAGGGGTATATGTGTGTTGAAAATATTATAATAAAATGATTAGGGTTTTGAAAAAAGAATAAAATGACGACAAATTGAACTAATGATCCAGATGACTTACAATCATGGCTACTATTATTATTCCCCTATGGAATCATGGGATTACCCTCGATCTTATACAATGTATCCCCTCCTTATTTATCACCTGTAAAGTGGGGATAGCAACTCATATAATAAAGAAAATGAAAAACTAAAGGATTATTTTGACTTTGCCCCCTAAATTTTGCCTTGAATTAGACTTTACCCCCCATTTTTCTTTAATTAGACTTTACTCCTCAAAACTAACTGTTCCGTCAGCTCACCCCCAACACTTTATTTCTTTTATGTCAGCTCACCCTTTCTCGTTGATAGTGAGCTGATGGAACAATAAGTTTTGGGGGGTAAAGTCTAATTAATGAAAATATGGGGGGTAAAGTTTAATCCAAGGCAAAATTTAAAGTCAAAATAACCCAAAACTAAAATAAGGAAGCAATAGGGGCCAAAACAATGGATGTGTCGCCCGGGGTCGCGAGATTGGTGATGCCAATTTTTATTTAGTTTGCAACGAAACACATTATGCAGGATTATCGGTCGAACATCAGACCATATTGAAAGACATTGTACCTTGGGTTTCGACAGGTCAGTGTATGTAGTAATGCAAACCTCCTTGCCTTTCAATTTGCGATCGGCTTGATAATCCGTACAATGATCCTCCGACCTGAATATCGAAAGATCAACCCAAGCTTTCAGTCACAAACAACGAATAAAAAATTGATTTATTTTGTAAGAAAATCAATGAACAAACGAAAGTCCACCACTGTTCAGTTTACTTTCACCATGATTCCATTCTTCCAACTGCAACAAAATTATTAAACCCCATTACACAATAATTTCTTTTTATTTCCAGTTTCTATGACAAATAAACGTAGAAACATCTTTACAAAAAAAATATATATATAGAAAGAAGTAGTGTGGTAAACTAATTACTACAGTCCCTTATGTGCCTGCGGGTAAGACTCGAAGGACCCATTGCAAAATCATGCAGGCAAACACATATATCTCACAAAGCTAAAGCCTTTAACAAATTATCACATTGAAGATCAAAAATAAAAAACTAATTCACTAGCATGCCATCATAACCCATGTGCAACTGCAATGGATATTTGCAGCCAGGTGCGATTAAGTTTCCTGCACCTGGGCGCAAATATCAGTCGTCCAATGCTGCCATCCAACGTCCCTATATCCCAAAGAAGACCCGAGCCGGATTGACTGCGATTCATCGGGGGTTTCCCGTTGGCCGTACCTTGGGTCGCGACTGAGTGTGATTCACCCGGGAATGGGAGGCGGAGGGGAAGGAGTTCAGCCGGTGCTGAGTGTGATTTGCCGGTTATCTTAGCCTACCTGTCGAGGCCGATTGCGATTCACATGGGTGCTCACCGGAGGGAAACGAAGAGGATTTCCCTGCGGTTGGAGTCGAGTGCGATACATGATGGGGTGCATAGCAGTGGGTGGGGGCGGTGCAGATCGGAGAGATCGGAGGGAGAGAGAAAGAGAGAGTGAGTAAGGGGGCGTTGCAGGTCGAAGCCGCCACGGTCTTCTCCGGATCCAGGGGCTTCCTCCGAATTCCTGCCCTCCCCAGAGAGAGAGAGAGAGAGAACCTTCCGGCGCGAGATCGAAGCCACCTGCAACAACACAAACCACAGCCCACATGCAACAACGCAAACCACAACCCAAACCATTGCTTTCACCATTGGAGAAATCCGGCGATATCGAAGCCTTCAGCATCGCCTCACCTCCGACGATGACGGTGAGGATGGCAGCTAAGACATTGTTCTTCTGCAGCTTGAATGGCGTGGACACGACACCGGCCTTGCGGATCAGCTCCGTCCAGGCCCCGAGGAAGAAGGCGAGGAGGGTGGCCGAGGATGTGATCTCTTCGGAGGAGAGGAGCTCGGGAGTACCGCAGGGCTCGTCGGTTGGATCCGGCAAGATCTGAGATCAGGACGTCGGAGATGAGATCAGATCGGAGACAGATCAAGGTCAGAGGGCACGACTGCGGATTTGAGATCAGGCCATCGGAGATGAGATCAGATCGGAGGGCACGACTGGGGATCTGAGATGAGTCCATCGGAGATGAGATTAGATCGAAGACAGATCTGAGATCAAATCAGATCAAGGTCTGGATCAGGCCGTCGGAGATGAGATCAGATCGGAGGGCACGACTGCGGATCTGAGATGAGGCCGTCGGAGATGAGATCAGATTAGAGACAGATCTGAGATCAAATCATATCCTCTTCTTCCTCGGCTGCTGCTGCAGATCGGGGGGAGGAGGTGCTCAATCCCTCCCCCTTCCTCTTCTTCCTCGATCGCTGCTGCAGATCCGGCGGAGAAGGAGCTTGTGCCCTCCCCCTCCTCTTCTTCCGCGGCCGCTGCTGCAGATCCAAAGGAGGAGGTGCTCGATCCCTCCCCCTTCCTCTTCTTCCTCCGCCGCTGCTATAGATCTGGAGGGGGAGCTCGTGCCCTCCCCGTCCTCTTCTTCCTCGGCTGCTGCTCCAGATCCGGGGGAGGAGGAGCTCGTGCTCCCCCCCCCCGCCCGTCTTATTCCTTGACACCGACAGAGCCGGAGTGGAGGACGGGAGGGAGAGGATCGGGGAGAGAGAGAGAGAGAGAGAGCGCCGGAGTGGAGGATGGCTGTTATTTCTTATTCGGGTTAATCCAAATCTGGCAAGATAGCTGGTGATTGAATTCGGGATGGTTTCATCACCTTCCATTTTTAACCCATGGTATAATCCTACGGTATAATCACAGCTGTCCATTTAATCCAATACGGACGAACACGATCTCTTCCAAGTGAATGACACTCATCTTAACAGCAATGAACGGCTGTGTTTATCTCTTAGGGTTTGTCTCTCGAGTCAATTAAATGTTTATCCCCCCACAAAACCCTGAAATATTATATATATATATATATATATATATATATATATATATATATATATATATATATATATATATATAGAGAGAGAGAGAGAGAGAGAGAGAGAGAGAGAGAGAGAGAGAGAGAGAGAGAGGGCCGGGACACTACCTCTTAAAGTAGCGTTTTTGCTGCTTTGACAACCCACGACGGTCGCGTCACATGTGTTCTCCAGCCAGAATCAATATCAACAATCTTTGATCATCTTTATCGGTGATCTTCGCTGACACCACCTATCGGCGTCCACCGATAGAGGACCCCGGTGACTACTTCCATTGTGAGCCATCCATTCATCACCTCACCTCATCTAGCGACCTCTGAAGAAATCCGCAGCCGGCAACCACCTCCGGTGACTTCTAGGCTTCTAGCACGTCCCGATTGTGAGTTCGGATAATATTTGTCGTCGTTCATTGCTTTGATTGCCACCGACGACTTGTCAAAGCAACGAAAACGCTGCTTTCAAAGGTAGCATCTTGTTTCTCATATATATATATATATATATATATATATATATATATATATATATATACAGAAAGAGAGAGAGAGAGGAATGTTACAGTGAGCTGTGAGTTGCGGATGGAGAAATGAGCTACGCTTATTTTGATCCACCTAGGAGTTTCGGAATTTGATGAAATTTGGTGAGGGTGTTATCTAGGGTAAGTTGATCATCCTCACCAATTTTCATCAAATTCCAAAACTTCTAGGGTCATCAAATGGTAGAAGCAAAATTAACAGTGACTACGGACGGTAGATAAAGCTTCTACCATTTGTTGACCCTAGAAGTTTTGGAATTTGATAAAAATTGGTGAGGATGATCATCTTATCGTAGACAACACCCTCATCAAATTCCAAAACTTCTAGGGAGATCAAAATAAGCTTAGCTCATTTTCTCCACTCGCAGCTCACTATAACATTCCTCTCTTTGTGTGTGTGTGTATATAGAAATGATAAAATGCGGCGTGCGGTGTGTGCGGTGTCGCACCGTAGCCGTCTGATGCACCGCTGCATGCATCGCACGCACCGCAACGGTGCATCAGACGGCTGCGATGCGACGCCGCACGCACCGCATGTCGCATCCTAACACGCCTATATATATATATATATATATATATATATATATATATATATATATATATATATATAGGAATGTTGATGCAGGACGCCCGACCAGCCCGAGCCGGGATACGATGCCAGCTGGAGGCGCCATCGCTGGACAACGGTTGAAGCCGCCATCCGAGAAGATCAGGGACTGTTATGGCTGGATAATTTAGTCTGTTAGTTAGATCTGATGCTAGATTTGAATAATTGTTAATCCCGTTTTATAAGGGATATGATATATCTGCAGTTAATTTTTCTTTGGGTTATTTAAGGAGATCTTTCTCCTCTTGTTAGGATGATGAAGAAATTAAGAAAAGAATTTCGTGCCTTTTTGTTGGTTCCTGTGATGGGTTCCGATCTGCTTATCCCCCTCCCCTCTTCTGCGTGAGAGACGCTTGATCCCTCCTCCCTTCCGTGCGTGAAGCACCACCCGTTCTCCCCCGTCTCCCTTCCCCACCGTCTGTGATCGTGCGAGGTCGACCCGACCCCAGCCCGCCGCGGCCTATCAGCCCCACGTCGGCTGGCTGCAGATCCATCCGGCCGGATCCCCGCTACCGACCTCGCCGCGTCACGCCATCACCCCGACCGGTGCCGCCCGCCCCTGCCGCGTCACGCCATCGTTCCAATCCGCCTGCCCGACTCGCCACCGGCCGCCACTTAGCCTCGCCGGTGCCACCTTGACCCGCGGCCCGCTCCCCTCCTACATCTATTCGGCCCGAGAGTAGAGTGAGAGAGAGGAGAAGAGAGGGAAGAGAAAGAGAATTAAGAGATGAGAGAGTCACGGGCTGTCCTTCTTCTTGTGTTGAGGGCTTGAGTATTGTACAAGGGAGAAAACAGAGCCTGCTGGTACTAGTGATGATGATGGGACCACACTAAGGTCACATGTGATTGTTGTCCTTTTCAGTCAAGAATTCAAAGCACATATCCTTACTTTATTGCATTGAGTAGTGAAGACAGCTACTCACCTTTTCTCAACTGGAATTCCGAGAATACCCTTGAGGGAGGTCATTGGTGCTGACTATTGCAAGCTGAAATCAGGTGCATTCGTTCCAAAACTCAACATAGGCAAATTCCTGTTCATTGATAATTATATTTTCAGCCTGTCCTAGTACTATTAGTAAATCTTGTTAAACATAGAATTCCCTGTTTTTTATTATATTTGTGATTGCTGGTTTGCAAATAGGACCCTGAATATTACATGAACCTGTGCCCTTTGAAACAAACACCTGTTGAACCTGTTTAATCATTGAAACCCTGTTAAAGTGCAATTTAGGTTACTAATTAAGGTCTGGTATTTCCTGTCCAACTCCGGTGGTTTTCACCCCGAACGATCGCCGGTCTTGTCATTTGGGAAAACCGTGACGGTTACCCATCAAATTGGTATCAGAGCATAGGTTGGATAGGAAGCCTTCTATTGCATGCAAACCCGTAGCGGTAAAACCTATTCCATCACAATGGACCATAGTGAACAGATATTGAAGGCCTTAGCTGACCTTAGGGCCGATATGACTGCTAGAGTAGATGGGATAGAGGCCCGCCTGAACACCCGACTCGACCGGGTAGAGACCTCTATCAATACCGACATTGAGTCTTATGTGGATGGAGTCGATCGAGAGCGTGGTAGGCGCAACGAGCCCCGACCACAATTCAACCTTCCGACGCGTGAAACCCCTGATGAGCGCGCCATGCGCAGTATCAAACTGGACGCCCCTAGTTTTGATGGTCGTTTAGATCCGACCATGTTTTCAGACTGGATGGCAGACATGGACCACTATTTCCAGTGGTACAACATGTCAGATGCCCAGAGAATCCGGTTCGCCAGAATGAAACTAATCGGTGCTGCCAAACTCTACTGGCATAACACCGAAAGGGCATTGGCCAGGAACCGCCAACCTCCCATCGAGTTATGGGAGGAAATGAAGGAGAAACTGTCTGAAAAGTATCTCCCTACCTCTTACCGACCCCGTCTTATAGACCAGTGGCAAAAGATATCTCAGGGCACCAAGTCGGTTTCTGACTATATCACACGTTTCGATGATTTTCTAATGCGGTGTGATGTGCAAGAAGAACCCGAGATGACTTTATCCCGCTTTAGGTTAGGTTTGAGGGAGGAGTTCTAGAAGGAGCTGCACTTGCACGATGTTGTGTCCATAGAGCATGCCTACCAAGTAGCTCAGGACCTAGAGTTGTACCACAAACCGTCCGCTTACAAGCGAGCTGAGCCTCAAGATTACCCCGCTAGGAGCCAACCTTCAAAGGCTCCTGAGTCAACCCCAAGTCGGGAAGACAAAGGAAAAGGAATTTTGGGCGAGCCACCCAAAGGACCCCCAGGTAAGGGGCAATGTTACCGCTGTCAGGGGTATAGTCACTTTGCCCACCAATGCCCATCAAAGGCACCTCCTAAAACTTTAATGGTTAAGTCAGGTGAGGGACAATGTGAGGATGATCTGGAAGAAGAGGTCTATGTCCCTGACTTTGATGACTGTGAGGAACTTGACGCGGGATGCGATAGGCTAGGTTGTATTGTCACGGCCACCATAACACAAGACTGTGAACCTCTGAGAATGACTAGTGTTGGTCACTCACCATGGCTAAGGAACAATACCTTTGCATCTTGGTGCACCGTGTCCGGAAAGTTAGGAGTCCTACATATCGATAGTGGTAGCTCGGAAAATTATGTGGCTCGCTCGCATGTCGAGGAAAACCACTTGGTTATAGAGACACTCGCCAGACCTTGGCGCACTAGTTGGGTGACAAGCGGTCCCACGCTTAGTGTTACTGCGCGTTGTCGTGTCCGACTCGCCGTGGATGGTTACTTTGACAAGATTTGGTGTTACGTCCTTGATATGGACTGTTGTCATGTCCTACTGGGGTGACCATGGGAGTATGATAACAGTACCATTCACGATGGAAGGAACAATACCTATGTCTTTATGAAAAACGGCGAGGAAATCACTCTGTATTCCCAAAAAGAGGTACCACAATCCCTGAAGGAGTTTGCGTATTGGCAAGATGACCTATACAAGCGCATAGATACTAGGATTAAGAGGGAGTTGGAAGCTGAGTCTTCCCAAAGTACAAGGTTGGGTAGGTTGTCTGAGGATGTAAGTGACCCCGTTTTTGGTCGGTGGGTATACCATGGTCCCAATATTAGTTTTCTGTTTGCACTGACAGGTCCAACAATCTCACCCTTGAAACCCAATGTTATGATCGAAAGGCCTGCTCCAATTATCCCCTTTTCTTGGTACCCTATTGAGCCCACATTGCCTATTGTTGCACGAGTTTGGATACAGGTGTACTTCTTTGCAGGTGAGCAAGTTGGAAGCACAGTGATCGGCAGCTGGTTACTATATTTTAATCATTGGCAGGATCGTCCGAATTCGCGAGTGTTAGAGTTTCTTCGGGATGCTGCTCAGTACATGGTTCGAGCTCTTCAGAGGAATGATAACGTCGTCTACATCCTTACTGGACGGAGTCGAGTTCTCGTCACCCCGGGAGAGCTGATGCAGGACGCCCGACCAGCCCGAGCCGGGATACGATGCCAGCTGGAGGCGCCATCGCTGGACGACGGTTGAAGCCGCCATCCGAGAAGATCAGGGACTGTTATGGCTGGATAATTTAGTCTGTTAGTTAGATCTGATGCTAGATTTGAATAATTGTTAATCCCGTTTTATAAGGGATAGGATATATCTGCAGTTAATTTTTCTTTGGGTTATTTAAGGAGATCTTTCTCCTCTTGTTAGGATGATGAAGAAATTAAGAAAAGAATTTCGTGCCTTTTTGTTGGTTCCTGTGATGGGTTCCGATCTGCTTATCCCCCTCCCCTCTTCTGCGTGAGAGACGCTTGATCCCTCCTCCCTTCCGTGCGTGAAGCACCACCCGTTCTCCCCCGTCTCCCTTCCCCACCGTCTGTGATCGTGCGAGGTTGACCCGACCCCAGCCCGCTGCGGCCTATCAGCCCCACGTCGGCTGGCTGCAGATCCATCCGGCCGGATCGCCGCTACCGACCCCGCCGCGTCACGCCATCACCCCGACCGGTGCCGCCCGCCCCTACCGCGTCACGCCATCGTTCCGATCCGCCTGCCCGACTCGCCACCGGCCGCCACTTAGCCTCGCCGGTGCCACCTTGACCCGCGGCCCGCTCCCCTCCTACATCTATTCGGCCCGAGAGTAGAGTGAGAGAGAGGAGAAGAGAGGGAAGAGAAAGAGAATTAAGAGATGAGAGAGTCACGGGCTGTCCTTCTTGTGTTGAGGGCTTGAATATTGTACAAGGGAGAAAACAGAGCCTGCTGGTACTAGTGATGATGATGGGACCACACTAAGGTCACATGTGATTGTTGTCCTTTTCAGTCAAGAATTCAAAGCACATATCCTTACTTTATTGCATTGAGTAGTGAAGACAGCTACTCACCTTTTCTCACCTGGAATTCCGAGAATACCCTTGAGGGAGGTCATTGGTGCTGACTATTGCAAGCTGAAATCAGGTGCATTCGTTCCAAAACTCAACATAGGCAAATTCCTGTTCATTGATAATTATATTTTCAGCCTGTCCTAGTAATATTAGTAAATCTTGTTAAACATAGAATTCCCTGTTTTTTATTATATTTGTGATTGCTGGTTTGCAAATAGGACCCTGAATATTACATGAACCTGTGCCCTTTGAAACAAACACCTGTTGAACCTGTTTAATCATTGAAACCCTGTTAAAGTGCAATTTAGGTTACTAATTAAGGTTTGATATTTCTTGTCCAACTCCGGTGGTTTTCACCCCGAACGATCCCCGGTCTTGTCATTTGGGAAAACCGTGACGGTTCCCCATCAAATGTTACAGTGAGCTATGAGCTACGGAAGGAGAAAATGAGCTACGATCATTTTGACCACCCTAGAAGTTTTGGAATTTCGTGAAACTTGGTGGGTGTGTTGTCTAGGGTAACATGATCATCCTCACCAATTTTCAAGGAATTCCAAAACTTCTAGGGTCATTAAGCGGTAGAAGCTTTATCCACCGTCTGTAGTAGCTGTTAATTTTGCTTCTATCATTTGATGACCCTAGAAGTTTTGGAATTCCTTTAAAATTGGTGAGGATGATCATGTTACCATAGACAACACCCACCAATTTTCATGAAATTTCAAAACTTCTAGGGTGGTCAAAATGATCGTATCTCATTCTCCTTTCGTAGCTCATAGCTCACTGTAACATTCCTCTCTCTCTCTCTCTCTCTCTCTCTCTCTCTATATATATATATATATATATATATATATATATATGTATATATAGTGATTCATATCTTTTGGGATTTGGTTAGTATTCAAGTAAGGATTTATCTTTATTTTTAAGATTTGGTTAGAATTTAAATCATGGGTTATCTTTTGTTAGATTTAAATTAGGAAGTCATTATCTTCTATTCATTTGAATGTGAATTTTATTTTTTAGTTTTCTATTTAAAGAGGCCATTGGCCATCCGTTATAATCGTCTAATGAATGAAAAAATATGATTGCTTTGGCAACCTTCTCATCTCGAGACTGAATGGCTTTTGGAGTGTGACTCTCCAAACTCTGGTGAGACTCCAGGAGGAAAAGGCGTTTGATGTAAGACGACTTCGATCGTTGTTGTGCGAGAGGGAGAGGAAGAACAAGATATAAAGGATGGGCCTTAAGCCCTTGACATATCGCCAAATCCGATCTCACACCGTCATGAGCCTCACGCTCGCTTGCCTCTCACAGGGGAATTCATGGCAAGATGCACACAATTTCATCCATATTATTTGACCATCAAAATAGAGGCTTTGTGGTCTTTTTTTTATAGATTCCCAAGCGAATACAAAACGCGTAGGACTTGTAGTTCCCAAAAGTAAAAGACTAGAACACCTAAAAATACTCATACAACACTTATAAGTAAGGTTTTGACATGTGCATAATTTACCCTAAGAAGAACTCCGAAAATAGTAAATAAATAACTAAAAACAGCAAAATAAATACTAATGGACCTCAAACAAGTGGGCCATCAAAACTGGGCTACGCATGGGCATTGGAATCCATGCAGCTCAACCTGATTCCCATCAAACGCTTTTGCTGCGTGGAACTCGTCTCGAGTTCTGCTATGACTATAACTGATGGAATCATTGGGATCACTACCAAAGTAACTCATCAGACTCAGAAGTTGGTGGTGGAGACCCTGTAGTGGATGTCGTATTATCAAACGATCGTCTCCCGGATCCCATACAAGTAGGCGGCTGGAGTAGTGGCTGAAGTAATCTTGGAATCTTGGGATTAGAAGTCAGGAAATTACAGGTGTGAGCAATTTACTGAAATTATCTGGGCAGGCTGATGTACCAGTCCGAATGAAGGCATACACAACTACAAGTGAAACTGGAGGAGTACCGAGCTGGGGGTGGAAGGTCTAACTCGAGAAAATCAACTGTTAGGACTAGTATGTTGAAGTTGGCACTCGGTAGCGGCTCTGCAAGTAGTAAGTGCTTCATCGGAGGCAAAAGCAGAGGTAGAAGATCCATTGGTGGTGCTGTAAAAACCCATTCCGGGTCGGGCTTTGGGCCATCCTTACATAGCTACACCTCTAGATGTGCTTAAGGACAAAGCTGTCATTTTCCTCTTTAGCAGTTTTAACAAACATGAGTAGTGACACAATGGGAAACTTGCACAAATATGCATTTTTGGAGCAAATTTTAGGGTTAATTTTCAAATTACATCTTGGGCAGCATTTTTATCAAGGAACATTGGAAGGGTGATGTGATTTTTGCTTCTGATCTGTAAGTATTTATAAGTTTCTCAAATAAATTTGGCCTCAATGATCGAACCGAAACCTGAAATAGTTAAAATGACCAAAACACCCCATTAATGCCAACCCAAACCCAAGTTCGAAGTTCAAACCCAATAGCTCAAATTCCTGTTACGTAGACACTTCCCTTGCATGCAATTTGTCTGGCATTTTGAATTCTTGGAACATTTCGTTGGTTTTTTTTGTTGGACTGATTGGGATGGTGGTTTCCTGACACATAAATTTGGAGATTTGCTACTATTGTTGTGTATCCAATTCTGATGCTTATCTATTGATCCATAAATTGATAGCGTAGATTGGTTTGTAAAGCTATCTGCATTATTAATGCATTGACAACCTGATGATGCTCATTATAAGGATGGTTAGGGAAGTGATTACCTAAAGCAGCGACTTTGTTATGCATTTATTGTGGAACTAGAGTGAATTCATTGCGGTCTTCATATTGAATTTCATGCAGGGACGTAAAACATAAAGGTTCATTATCACTTGATAGGGAAGTGGTGCTCACGTTTTTGCTCATCAATGAGCAATTACTTGTAATATGAACCCACCAAGATTCACATAATGTTTGGTTTTGTGAATGAAGAGTTTTAATGAAAGAAGTGGGATGCAAAACATTTAGAAACAATGTTGGTCAACCCAACGAATTTGGGAAAATCGAACCATGGGGATTTGTGATCCTAGTCATATACTTGTGCTACTATTTTTGTAGCAGATGTGTTATATGTGTAGGGCTCTACTATTTTTGTACCTGGTGTTACATGTGTAGGGTTATAGTTTACCATGGCACTTTATTTTTCTTACCTGATCTTTTGCTTTAATTTTTTGGTCCAAGAAAATTAAAGGTTTGATACTTGCTTTGTTTTCTGGCCTGAGCCAAACTTTACTTTCTTTCATCAACTATTTAATCCAGTGTGAGGTGTTCCCAACAAAACGGAAATGGTGCCCCAACAAAGAGAACCATCCTCCATGATCTTTATGAGCAGCAAGGGCAGTCCCCATGGTATGATAATCTTTGTCGTCCTGTAACCGATTTGCTTCCATTGATTGCTAGCGGAGTCAGGGGTGTCACAAGCAATCCATCGGTAATATGTTTTCCATGTATACATCTAAGAACTTTCTGCTTTTAGATCTAATGAGATGCAGGCTTTTCTATATTGTATGATCTGTTATCGTATGTCTGTTCCTTACATTTGAATCAAGTTTTTATATTTCACACCTGCCTGACTGTTCTTATGCATTGCAGATTTTCCAGAAAGCGATCTCATCATCCAGTGCCTACGATGAGCAGTTTAGGTACTCCTCTTATCGTCTATCATAATATTTTAAGTCTCCATTACACTATTGAAAGCCAAATCTAAACAACAAAATCGTATAAAAGTATATTTCAGCTGCGTGCTCACTTCAAAAGTTTGGTATTTAGTTGTAACTTGTAATCGATAATGATTAGCATGTTATTTATTGACTCATTGTTCGGTGTTGCTGGTGATCTTTGAGATTGTAGAAAACGAGGCTACATCGCATAGAGAATTGACCTTATTCAAGCAATAGCAGATCGAGATCGAGACCCAGTGGCATAGCCATCACCCGCGTAGATCTAGAGACCTTCCAAGAGTTGTTGCCCCACATAAAGAAATGAAAAGACTTTTTTAATGAATTGACCTCCATAAGTGAGTTTTTGGGGCTATTCCCAACATTCTAAAGGGATAGTTGTAACCTCCTAGGTGATATGTCTTGTCTGGCTTCTTTCGGTGTCGCCTTGAGCCTTATTGACAAAGAATCAGCCCATATCAGGGTTGTGTAAGCTACATTGTTCATGCACGTAGGTATGTGACAAGGCCTGTCCTTTGGAATTGGATAATAAGAACATCCGGAAAATTTATTTTGAAACAATCACTTATTATTGGCAAAACTAAATTAATGGTTCATTAAACTACACGGTCAGCACATATCTTCTGTTGAATAACTTGAATTGTTGAATTAATTCTACTATAACTTATTCGAAATGGATAGTTCAATAGCTGTGTTTGTAATTATGTTCAGTGCAATTTCATGTAAGTTTTAATAGCTTGCCTTTGGTGAAATCATCTTGGCTAGAGTTTTTAGTTGACTCATCAATTGTTGTTACAAATTTCAATTAGAGCCTCTGGAAGATATTTGGAGGGTAATTCACTTCTACATTAGTTGATATTGGATGATTTCGGAGGAAATGTTGGCTGATATTGTGTTCTGTTGGTTCATAAAGTTCATGGCTTCTTATAGGTTTTGTGCCATGTTTAATATAGCCTTAGGTTGTGCCGCGGCCCATATTATCGGCCTCTGTTACCAAAAACTTCGATTTTTGAATAAGTCGCGATTAAAACACGACTTATTCAGTAAATGTTCGCTATGCTACTCTTTCTCGATTTTTTTGAAAATGTCACGATTTTTCACGTTTTAATCCCGATTTATGCTTTTTAATCATGTCACGTACTACTCAAAAAACTTGTTGGAACATCTATATATAAATATGTTCTAAATTCTACCGTTTGTTCCCCGATTCTTTCCCGACCTTTCTTACTTTTTTTTTGATTTTTTCGACTTCTCCTCTAGTTGATTCCCCCCTCCCCCCCCTCACTTTCGACTTGGTAACTATGTTACCGACCGATTAATATAGGGGGATATAAGACATCTGTGCGATCACATGGGTGATCGAGGGTTTCTGATGGTTTTGTGTGATCGTGGGTGCGACAGTGCCTAGGGTTTCCGAGGGATTCGTGCGATTGTGTGACGGGCGATCGTCAAACACATCTCTTCCTCCTCTCCGTCTTCTCCAACCAGCGACACCTCCTTTTAGGGTTTTTGATTCGCACGAGTTCGTGCTGTTCTGCAACAAGCATGCCGCCTCTCTTTTTCTCCGTTCCTCCTCCTTCGGTCCACAACAGCCTCTGCTCTGACCCAGAGACAACGAGTTATGGTCAAACTACTCTGTTATGCTTCTTCCCTTGCCGTCTGCATTTATTTCTATAAAATTCTACAAATTTTGAGCTGATGATGCTCTCTTTTCGTTTGCCCCAATTTCAGTTGCGGCTTCTTTGATTAATTTACATCCCCAAATTATTTTATTTCTCACAACCCCAATTCCTTCGTGCTTTCATTTCGCCTCTAGGTATGATCATCACCAAGCTTTTTATTATGGTTTGCAATTTTACTTCTTTGTTGTTTATGAGTTTAGATCAAATGAAATAAAAAAGATGCAAGTCCATAGATCAAGTTGATCGACTACTTGTATTTATAATGTGTGATATTCCTTTGCTATAATATAAGGCTTTGCGCATAATCATTTATGTTTGTTAACTTCTTGTTATCATTAACTTGCTTATAATAAGTTTTGATTCATATAATGGAGATGCTTAGTTTCAGTTTTGATGCATATAATGAAGATGCTTAGCTTATCATGATGTTAGTAACGTAGTATGTTTCTTTGTGGAGTAGTTACTTTGTTGCTTACTTGCATTTGCATAAATCACGTTTGTAATGTCTTAGTTGCTTAAATGTAGGTTAAAAAACTGACTTTAAAAGGCCCCGTACTTTTCGATTATTTTCAAATTTCACCATCATCAATTAAAACCCGTACTTGTTTTTTCCCCGGAATTTTTTTCTTTGAATTTTTCGATTTTCGCCGAACTTTTCCGAGTTTTACCCTTGCCGACGGATTACCAAACTAGAACTTGGTGACTATGGCTGTGGTGGTCCTGCTAGGGTTGTCTCGTGTTGCGGGCACACACGCACACACACAGAGAGAGAGAGAGAGAGAGAGAGAGAGAGAGAGAGAGAGAGAGAGAGAGAGAGAGAGAGAGAGAGAGGCTTGGTTTCACCCCAAAGGGTCGAGACGTCTCACCTAATTTTTTTCTTTCTCATGAAGAAATATTTGCAAATGCAAAATATTAATTCATTCATTTGATACCACATAAAGGGGACCTAGGGTCCTTCAAATAAAGGCCCATGTGCACTACATGATTTACCACAACCAATTTGAGACTAAACGGAAGTATATTAAGAAATACTTAAAAGTCCTAACAAACAACTAATAATTATTTTGGCAATAGAATGGCTAGTCACCAATCCAAAGAGAGTGCTGTAGCTGCCTTTCTTCGCTTGTGCAATTAGATTCTGATATCGGACAACACACATATAACGATGTCCCCATCAGGGTCGATCCTCCTTTTATGCTTGGGCAAGGAGGCTGGCTTCCTATTGGAGTCCTATCAAATTGAAATCACTCCTACATGGTTTTCAGAGTCCAAAGTAAGAGTAAAGCCAAGCACTTTCTTAATGACTTGGAGTTATCCTAGTGTACAGGAGAGGGTCTGAACTCGTTGTTTGAGCCCTTTGATGCTGCCGGCTTCCCTTCTTCCAACTTGGCTGTCTGCTCATCCATTCCTGCCCTTCTCCTACACCCGGATGGGAGATGCATACTTGGTTTCCTACATTTGGATAGGGCACCAATTAACCTAATATACGATAAAATGGGATTTTCCTCCAGGAGTAGTTTCATAGTTTACTGTTTCCTTTATTCCATTAGCATTATATAATTTATATCTTTCCATGTCGCCATGTTGGGTTACGCCCATAATCTACTGGATTGTGTCGATACAATCTCTCATCCTTGTCATGTCATATGTGGGTAGTTTATGTTCAAAGATTATTTTTATAACTGTACACAGAAGAAAAATCATTATTTCTATCACAAATAATCAGAATAGCGGAAATTATCTATTGGTGGCAGAAAGAATCACCTTGTCAAGCATGGAGGTCCCATCAAGGGAACATACATTACTGGTCCAATGTAGCTTTATATATTTTACATATAATCTGTCTTCATATAATGTTAGACAGAATTCACAAGAATCACAACTCAAATTGTCAAATTTTCAGGCAGCTTGTAACAGCGGGAAAAGACATAGAAAGTGCTTACTGGGAGCTTGTGATAAAGGATATTCAAGATGCGTGTAAGCTTTTTGAACCAATATACGATCAGACGGATGGAGGTGATGGCTATGTATCGGTTGAAGTCTCTCCTAGACTTGCAAATGACACGGAGGGGACCATCGAAGCTGCAAAATGGTTGCACAAATTGGTTGACCGTCCCAATGTCTACATAAAAATCCCAGCTACTGCGGAATGCATTCCTTCTATTAAAGAAGTTATTTCACTTGGTATAAGTGTCAATGTCACAGTAAGTTCCGTTGCTTCCACGTGCTTAGCTTATATTCTTCATAGACAACCTTGTAATAATCATACAAAGCTGTAAGTATGACCTAACAGGTGCTTGCATCTTTAATATTTTTTCCTACTGATTTCATTCATCATGTCAACATGCTCTTGTTTCTTCCACAAATTCTCTCTCCCCGTATAATTCATATGCAATGGAAATGGTATGGGGTTTTATGGATGAAAATATCTACTGGATTCTTGATGGCACTGTCTATCTCTACCCCTCCAGTGTTTTAGCTAAGCACCAACTAGTGATACCATGATCCTCTCCAAGCCTATTTTAGCTCCTTTTTTTTATTGATCTACCCCGAGTATGTGCAATGCTTGCATAATCTGTGTATGGTGATTTGATTAATCTGCTTTTTGCTCAATTTTGCTTTGGTTAATCCTTTGTGCTCGATTTATCGATTTTCCAATTAAGTTAGTCTCAGCATCACCCATCAACATTGTTCTGCACCTATGCTTCTTTTACCATCTACTTGCCTTCGATCCACATGAACTCATTCTTAAGTCATGTGATTCACACTTGATCAATCTCCTGTTCACCTGGTTGGTTGATACTGTAGAGTACTGATTTAACTCCGGTGATGCACAGTTGATCTTCTCACTTACTAGATATGAAGCAGTCATTGATGCCTACCTGGACGGTCTAGAGTCTTCCAGGCTGAGTGACCTATCTAAGCTTACAAGCGTGGCTTCCTTCTTCGTCAGTCGTGTTGATACTCTTATCGATAAGATGCTTGAAAAAATTGGGACGCCTGAAGCTCTTGATCTTCGGGGAAAGGTAAAAATAACTGCCTTTGATTCTTTAAATCAGGTGTTTTCGCGATGCTTACTGTTTAAAGCCTTAACTCCTACAGGCTGCTGTAGCTCAAGCAGCACTAGCATATAAGCTTTATCAGAAGAAATTTTCTGGTCCACGATGGGAAGCGTTGGAGAAGAAAGGTGCCAAGAAGCAGAGAGTATTGTGGGCCTCAACTAGTGTGAAGAACCCTGCGTATCCCGACACTCTATATGTCGTTCCTCTCATTGGACCCGATTCGGTGAGCATCACTAACAAATCTCTTATCTAACTCTACATGAAATATTTGTGTTTCTTTCGTCAGAACTGTCTTCCTTATTTTTTTTTTTTGGGTAAATTACATGAAACCAGCCTGAACTATTGTCTATTTTCACCTTAGTCCCCTGAACTAAAAAACCGAACAAAATACCCCTTGTACTCTGAAATATCTTCACTTAGTCCCCTCCATACAGGTTCAATTTGTTCAGAAAATGGTACATTATTATGTTTTCTTTCAATGGTTTACCCCCCTAGATAGTTTTGGGGGTATTTTGTTCGATTTTTTAGTTTAGAGGGGGTTTGGTGAAAATGGGCAATAGTTCACGGGGGTTTCATGTAATTTACACTTTTCTCTTAGTTAATAAAACCCATTATTAAGTTTCTAGGTATCCGTGTAGTCTCAAATGGAAAATGGCGGATAGATATAGTTTCCATCGAGTGTGATGGGAATCTATCTATGATTCTTATGTTTTGAAGAGCAACCTGATCAATTGGATCAGCTGGAATTAGTTTGGCTATAAGGTGAACTACTCGAAAAATTAGTAAGTTATCGTCATCTTACGATTTGATTTCTTCTAATTTGTTACCCGAAGCCATCCTCGTCACATCACAATCACAATCATCATCCAAGTCTTAAACCATCGAGATGGGGTCGACTAAAGGTAAGATGGAGAAAGACCGCCGTCAACTTGACGTTGACAACTTCAGTGCCGAAAAATAGAGCAAGGTAAGAGAGAAACATGCCAAGGATTCTATAAAAGCCACTTGGCGGATAGGGAGACATACCTTGTTACATAGTTTAAGCTCATGCAATGAAGGAGCAACCGTATATGGTTCCTCTAATTAGGAAAGAGCCTTGAAGAATATTTGATTTAAAAAATGTCATTCAGCTCTATGGAACAAACTATAATGGAGCCAAACATGAACCACTGCAATAGGATAAGGTTTGAAATATCGAATTTTGGAACCTTTTCAGTGTCCCGAAAGAAAAGGCGAGATTTCGCATGAAATTTTGCGAAATATACCGTTTTTCGCGGCACGCTGTGTAAGGGTGGGAAAAAACCATGAATTTCGGTGCCTAAATTTTGTTTCGGTCTCGTTTTGGTTCTCTTGATATTTTATTCCTTGAATAGGATTCAGCCCATTCAATCTTACCGAAGGGGTGATAACTGATTGGTCGATTACTTGTCTTGAGATGGAGTCGGAAGACTTGGAACATTCTACTCTTTGTATTCTGAGTTCATATTTACTCTCAACATTTGGAATTTTACGAGTAATTTTTTTTTCTCCCCAAGACTCTCATTCTGGCATCTGTTTGATCTTTTGGTTTCCAGGTCTCAACCATGCCTGACCAGGCGTTACAAGCCTTCATCGACCATGGTGTCCTTGCGAGGACCATCGACTCCAATGTGTCGGAGGCTGAAGGCATCTACAGCGCCCTTGATAAGATTGGGATCGACTGGAACGAGGTCGGGTCGCAGCTTGAGATGGAGGGCGTCGACTCCTTCAAGAAGAGCTTCGACGGCTTGTTGGTGAGCCTGCAAGAGAAGGCCGACTCCCTCAACTTGGTTAGCCTCTAGGATTGTGAGGAGCCATGCCGTGGGTTGGTCTGCAATAAAAGCTGGCTTGGTTTTCTTCTGCTCCTAAAGTACAGCTGTTGTTCTAATAGTTGCTGCTGTGTTTGATGACCTGGTTGATATATACAATAAGCTTCATCTCTCTCTCTCTCTCCCCCTAATTAACATTTTGGTTCAGGCTTGGGTTTGATACCTTAATCTTAATCTGTTTACCAAATGATTCTGGTTAAATGTTTTCTTCTCTCTCTCTCTCTCTCTCTCTCTCTCTCTCTCTCTCCATAATTAACATTTTGGCGTATTTACATGTTTATTAGATGGTTCGGGCTTGGGTTTGATACCTTAAACTGTTTACCAAATGATTCAGGTTAGATGTTTTCTTCTTATCCTCTTCTTTGAGTTCGACTCTTCTCCAGTAATAAAAAAAAGGGCCTCTTTGTTTCCCGGACCTGTAAAGTAAAGCCAGTAAACTAGAAGTAGGCAAGCAGATCAGGTTTCTTTCTTGTTGTTTGTATTGAACAGTAAAGTAAATAAAAAATTATATTTACTTTGGGGTGACTGTATTGACTAGCAAGTATATAAAAAAGTAGACGGATCTTCCGCGACACCCCGATCCTTCACTCCGGTTGAATAGGGAGGGGGCGCCGGAATTTTTTTTGGGCGGAATAAACGAATAAAGTAGAAGGCTCATGGGTGTTCTCTCTAGGGCTGCAACTTGGGCGAGATGGACCCCACCTAATCCGCGTCTAATCCGAATTTTGGGTGGGTTTGGGTTGATGTATTTGAAGATTAATTTGGGTTAGGGTTTAAAACGTGCAGCCCGAGTTGAATTTGGTTCTGGCTCGGGTTGAGGGGTAGGGCAACACGACACAACCTGAACCCGAGTACTCGTGTATATCTATGAGTATGTGATATATAGGTAACAATCACACGATTCACAACCATCCCGAGTACTCATGTTGTGTTTATGTTGAGGGGTCACAGTCACAGTCATCCATTTCATCTAGTCCTATATTATTTTTAGTACTTGGGTTGGGCTTTGGTTGACCCCCCAACCCGACCCAATCCGCCCTAATTGCAGCCCTAGTTCTCTCGATTGTGCCATCATCCTATGTGGCATGATCAACATCTCCTACAATTAAACTGATCTATTCACTTTACTTTTCTGAAGTGAAGTGTTTTGACTACTAGTAAATCAATAGAAAATCCCGCCCATTTATTTTACTAACCTTTTCAGATAGAAATACCAAGGGCCGGTTTGTTTTTCGGACCCGCAAAGTAAAGGCTAGTAAATCGGATGTGGGCTAGTAAATCTCCCAGATTGACTAGTAAATCTGATTTACTTCTTGTTGTTTGTATTGACCAGTAATGTAAACCATTACTTTTAGACGGCTGTTTGGATTGATCAGTAAAGTAAATCAGAAATAAATGTAGCGGTCGCTCGCCGCCGTCGTCGTCCACCACCTCCCGCCGGCTACCAACAAACCTGTCACCGTCCCGTCAACCACCACCCTTGCCGACCATCGGTCGGCCGCCGCCGCACTGTCGTCTCCACTTGTCGCCGCCCACTGGCCGCACGGTGGCAAGCGGCGGCGGGTGGTGACAGATGGACGACAACGGGGCGGCGACGGTGCAAGTCGGCCGACGAGGGTGGTGAAGGCCGGCGGGGTAGTGGCCGGCGAGGTGGTGGGCGACGGGGTGGTGGTGGCCTACGAGGTGGTGGCGGTGGCCCACGGGGTGGTGGTGGTGGCTGGCGGGATGGTGGACGGTGGGGTGGTGGCTGGCAGCGGCGGTGCAAGGCGACTGGCAATTTTCACATGTCACTCCCCAAATAGTTGAAACTATTATGTGATACACTCTCGATTGTGCCATTGGCTGACGTGGCATGCTCAACGGAGTTTTTCAATAGTAAATCAAAAGTTTTATTTGCCTTTTTCCAAGTAAATTTTTTTGGCTATTAGTATATCTTCTACCATTTACTTTACTAACTTTTTGAATCCAAACACCAGCAAAGTAATTTTTTTATCCGATTTACTTTACTAGTTAGCCTGTTGATCGAATACAAACAGACTCTAACGCTGTAAAACTTTTTTCCAATTTACTCTATTAGTTCATCTGTTCCCCAAATACAAATAGGTTGAGTTCAGATCTCGTCCAGTAGATCGGTCCGGTTAGTGGGCCATGCGTGCAACACAGCCACATACAGTTGATTGGAGTATGATTCACTATCCAGTCGACTGCCATCGTGAGGCTATGATGCACGCCGGGCCCACCGACTGTCCGAACAACCGGAGGAGATCTAAACTCAAATCAGGCACAAACAAGATAGTCATGCCACCTAACTTCGGCATCGTTCGTCCTCAGATTAGGCACAACGAGAAGTAATACCCATGGTTTGAGGTAAATAAAAAATTATTATTATTATAAACCTCAATTGTTATTATTATGACTAAAGTCTGTTTTTTTATTTGTTATGTAGAACTGTATAGGTGCAATTGATGGAACACATATAAGTGCATAAATGTGCCGACAAATCAACAAATTCTTTATAGGAGGGAGGAAAACAACCATTACAAAAAATGTGATGGCAGTATGTTCTTTCGACATGCGATTTACATTTGTGTATACCGGTTGGGAGGGTACGGCCAATGATTCGAGAGTATTCATGGAAGTCATTAGCAGACCCTCAGTTGGGTTCCCTCATCCACCAGTCGGTAAAAATAAAACTTTATAATCATGTCATTTTCATATTATAAATTTTTATATAATATTTGGTGGTGCAGGAAAATATTATGTGGTAGATTCATGCTACTCAACTATGCAAGGATATATGGCTCTACACCGAAATGAGCGGTATCACTTGTCTGACTCTAGGGGAGGTGGTAATAGAAGACCTCAAAGGGCTAAAGAGTTATTCAATCAGCGTCATTCCTCACTTAAGAATGCCATTGAGCAATGTTTCGGTATGTTGAAGGCGCGTTTTCCAATCTTAAAGTTAATGCCACCATATCCACTATATCGTCAGAGGTTTATTGTGGCAGAATTCTGTATAGTTCATAACTATCTATGGATTGACAGAGAGATGAATGAGATATCTGCCCGATTTAAAGGAGAGTATGTAGTGGTAGCAACTGAAGACGAACCCATACAATATGTTGGAGAAATGACAAGTTCCCATGAGATCCATGAACTTAGGAATAGCATCACACATCATTTAACATTTAATTACAATATGCCAATTTGATGTATCGATTTATATTTGAAGCACTAGTTTTATTGCTTTGGGATGCGACTTGTAATAAATAGTATGGACAAGTGATATCTTCATATGACATTGTCCGATTTTGATTAAAAATATTAAAATTTTTATAACAAATTATTATAATATAATTATGAGTAACATTTGTATCGTAATGTCAAAGAAATATTAGAAAACAATTGTTTTAGTTTGGAGTTGCCAAATGAGATTCTTGGCTTTTCTGCTCCAAGAATCTCTAAAACAGATTGATTTTGCCAAACATGATTATGAAATTCTGGACTCCAAAGAAATAGGAATTTGAGAGCCCATGTTATGGGATTCTAGCTCCAAGAATCCTAGAATCAGAATCCTATCCAAACAGGGCCTAAAAGGCTGGTAGCGACCACGGTCGTGCCGATCAGCTTCCAAGCACCATTTTCATTACTGTAGCAGAGTTGAAACACCTCATAGTTATGAGTTCGGATATCCTCCAGTGGTCGACCCAGGTTGGTGGGCCAGCGCGCATCATAGCCGTATGCAGTCAATTGGTGTACGATTCATTTTAGGTCTCCTACCATCGTGGGTCTGTGATGCGTGCAGGCCCACTGACCAGGGCCGACTGACTGGAGAAGATCTAAACGCTATAGTCATAGGTGCATAAACCTGGTGGTCAAGTTTGGTTTAATAAAATTCGAATGACTTCAAATAGTCGCCCTGAGCCACAGTGATGGGTCCAACCATCGACATTTGTTCCCACCCGTTTGATCATCCGGCCCTTATGATGGGAGTTCCCTGGGGTCCTCCCGGTTGTTTGTAGATCTCAACAATCCGGAGCCGTCCCTTTAACTGGTGTCGATGGCCGGACTAAGTTAAGGGCTAACTAAAATTGCTCATAGCCTTCTCTGCCATGCATCTCTACTCTCTCGGCATGTGCAGATCACCCCCATGCCACGCATCCTACCTGGTGAACAATACTCATCCGATCAAGGGAAAACACATCCATCCATCAGTACAACAGCAGCCATATCCTCCTCGAACGAGAAGCTAGGTGGATCTTCTTCGTATTCTTCTTCAGTGTCCGACGCCCTCTGTAATATCTGCATGACTGCATGGACGTATTATCGACGGCCGAGATGTTCAGAAACAAGTGCTGCCTCCACGTGTTCAGCCGCGGTTGCATGAGGTTGTACATCCACACAAAGGTGGGTGAGAATGTGCAGTGTCGAGGGTGAGGTGCCCTGAGACCAAGTGCAACGGGCTGCTGAGGCCAGAGTGGTGTGGAAAGGTTGTCTCCCCCAAGGTGTTTGATGGTGCTCGAAAATTAGCAACAACCCGCTAAGAAAGCACATGAGGCAGCTTGCCGATTGAAGATCACTCACGATCAGCTCGCATGCGAGGTCGCCCACGATCAGCTCGCACGTACATGAGGTATCGCCTACTGTTGGAAGCTCAAATAACACTTCAAAAGATTTAGCACCTGATAACCAATAGCTCGGATACCAAGATTGCCCGCGATCAGCTCGCATGCGAGGTCGTCCATGATCAGCTAGCATGCGAGGTATCGCACCTTGTTGGGAGCTCAAAGAACACTTCAAAAGATTCAGCACCTGATCACCAACAACTCGGATACCAAGATCGCCCGCGATTAACTCGCACGCGAGGTCGCCCAAGATCCGCTCGAACGCGAGGTATCGCCAAATATTGGAAGCTCAAAGAACACTTCAAAAGATTCGACACTTGATCACCAATAACTTGGATACCAAGATCACCCGTATTAGCTCGTACACGAGGTCACCCACGATCAGCTCGCACGCGAGGTATCGCCTCCTGTTGGAAGCTCAAAGAACACTTCGAAAGATTTAACATCTGATCACCAATAGCTCGGATACCAAGATCGCCCACGATCAACTCACGCGACGCCGCTCATGATCAGCTCGCACGCGAGGTATCGCCCCTTGTTGGGAGCTCAAAGAACTCTTCAGAAGATTCAACACCAACAGCTCGGATATCCATTTCACACGCGAGACAGTCAACTCACCATCGGAAGAGGTCACCTTTTGCCTATAAGTGTCCCATACCGTAAGACTTCACTGGATTGGTAGGTGCCCTCGTTCTGGAGGAATTGCGTGGACAATTGTAGGCCAAGTTCGCTCTGTGCGAACCTACTTGGCTACAAACAAAACCGACTCAGTCTAGAGCTTCACAGGATGCTACATGGAGTGGACAAGACCGGTGCATCCCCCCCTCAACCTCGAGCAGCCAACTGGCCAACAAAATGACAAAATGCATTTAAAGACCCATCTGCGAGTGCGAGGGTGCTCGAAGAGACAGACGAACCGGCACGTGTCGACCTATAGCTGTTGGAAAAAAGCTATAAAAGTATGACCCCAGACTCCAAAGTACTGGTTCGAATTCTAAAACCCGGAACTACCTACTGATCATTAAACCTCCCCCTTTAGAGCTCGACTGACTTGATCGTTGAAGGGTTTGCACTCCGAGAGGAGCCAACCGTTCAAACTCCCTTCATCTTGCAGGTAGCGGGAGGTGTCATCCGATCGAGATTTCCCCCCGATAGTGTTCGATCGACAAGTGGGAGAGGGCCGTATGTTCGTCCATGATTTCCGAGTCACAGAGGTTCTACTATCCTTTCAAGGACTGTTCGGTGCTCCTGGTGGACGATGGAGGGAAAAAGGTGAGGCCGTCAGCGGAGGCTGTTCTGCGCTCGGTGCTGGGCTGCATGGCATGCGGCCGTGAGCTGTAAGGAGTTTTAGCTGAGGTTGGGAGCCAATAAGAAGGGGAGATCGAAAGGATTAGATGTTAATGGAGCTCACGGAGCGCTGGGTTGGAAGAGGTGCCTTAGGTGCAAGTACTTCGTCTCTCGAGGAAAGATGGCTGCTTGCACATAACATGCAGGTTTGTCTCAGCTCATCTCGTCTCATCTCATCTCATCTACTTGTGATTCCAAATTAAGGGTCGGTGTACAATGTTGATTTGTTCATCAATCGAATTGAGGTAATTGTCGATCTTTGTTGGTGGTTTCAGGTGCTGGTTTGAGTTCTGCTATCGCCGTGGACAGCCGTGGAGTCTCTAACATAATGGATGCCACACCTAAATACCACTTAGAAGGAGGGAGGGATGGAGGGAGACCACCATGGCTTCACTAGCTTCAACCGGGTGGTGGTTATGTTTGTTGAGCATTATGTGGTGGCTCGAAATCCTATTTGGAGGAGAGCCGGTTGGCTTGGAGTCCTATTTAGAGGAGAGTCACATGTTCGCGACCTCTAGCGGAAGCAAATTCGGTGGGATTGCTTGTTGGCACAAGTCCATCGGTGGGGTGGAGCTTGTTGGACGTTGGAGGAGACTTTAGACGTTTGTCAATTGGTGGTGGAACGACATTGGTTGAGATAGAGCTCGTTTGGATGTTGGAGGAGACTCCAAGCGTCATGGCCATTGGAGGATGGTTAGTGGAGGCGATCATCGGGCACGATGATCGGCCATCGGCATTTAGTTGGGTCAATATATCGGTTAGAGGTGTAGGGCACATGTTTGGATGCAGGCACCGACATGGTGTTTTTTTGGTACGTCTTCAGGATGCATATTTGGGACACTGAGGTGGAGTCGTTTGGCACCATCAGGGTGCTGTTTAGAGCGACATCAGGAAGCAGGTTCATAATACCGGCATGGTACCATTTGGCACTGTCAGAGTGCTTTGAAGACGATGAATTGACGTTTGGTTTGTGACATCTCGCCATGGTGGAGATTATTGATGAATGCTCGAGTCAAACCTTCCTCGGGCAGGTCGTGCGCATGACCTGGAGCCCGACTTTCTCGACGTGTCTTTCACCAGAAAGGCGAGACTTGCTATAGGCAATCGTGCGCCTGACTTTTCCAGGTCATGCGCACGATTGTGCAAGGCAGACACGAGGTTGACCAAGTCAAGCACATTTTGACTTTTCAGTTTAGGCTATTTTAAGGGAAATTTCAGGATTAAGCCCTTGTAACCTATTCCCCTAGTATATAAAGGGGTCTAGGGTTTTGAGAACATAACCTTTTGATCATCTTTGACCCTTGATCTTTTGATTAATCGGCGGCAGTTCTTGGTGAAGCTTTTTACGGAGAAGATGAACTCGGGGGAGGAGCGTGCCTTGCTCCTCCCCCGAGCCATTGAAGGGCTGGCGAGCGGTGTCCACGACGCCGTATCGGAGCACCGCTTTGCGAATGCTTGGTGACTGATTTCGGAAGAATTCTACTTGGAGGAAAACCTAGAGAAGACCCCCTTTTCGGGAAAGCTACATTTGGGCATGGTAGTGAGCCATGGAGGGCAAGGCCATGTTGCGGAGACCGAGGCCATGATGGGGCGAGTCCGAGAAGAGGAGCGCAAGGCCGTTGGGAGATCCGTGGTGCTTCGATGATGCTTGATTTGACAGATCGAGGCTGATGAGTATCTAGATCATGGCTTTTGTGGAACTCATGAGGGTTATCTCTGCGGAGATTGCCATGTGCAATCCGTTCAGTTAGATCTATGGGAGAGAGAGCACACAAGAGGTAGAGCTTTCTTCTCCATCTATTATATAGCATGTTCATTTTTGGTCGTCTCTATTTGGTGGTTTTTCAGAGGATCGTTGGCGCATGTTGGAGACAGTTTGGTCTCCGTTGTTGCGCATGGTCGTCTTTTATGGTGGAGAGATATGTGAGAATTTGTTAGAGGGCATAGAGTGCCGTCTGGTGTAATTCTGCTTATCTTCTTCATAGTGAAATCTTGGAGGAGGTGGTTGCCAAAGAGAGGACATAGCCCTGATTGGGGTGAACTTCTGTAAAATTTTGTGTCCCTCTTGTTTGTATATTTCCTGTGTGTCTTGTGCCATACAGTGCAGTATGGGATGCACCGATGAGTTCTGACATTTCGGGGATTTGCGGTGTTGGGCAGCATATCAGTATCCTTCGTCGCTTCTCTATGCCGGGCTCCGTCTCGTCCGCTGCGTAACAATGTTCCTTCCTTTTTGGGCTTGGTTAATGTATGCATATTAATCTTTGTTAGTTATTTTTGAGGATTTGGTCACCCTGTATTACAATAAACTCTTATGTCTGTTACCTTTAGCCTTTAAGTCCCTCTATAACTTTTTTATTCTTGAATTGATATACTACTGCTCGAATTGATACTAACTCCAAACCAAATTGTTACTGCACGCATGCTCTATTGATTTCATTGTAGCAGCAACAATTCAGTTACTGCACACACGCTCCACCACCGCGCCCGATGCTCTGGTCTATCTGACCATACATGACATCCTTGGGTACCCATTGCTCGTCAGCAACCCGCACCAGTGCCCGACAGCACCTCCATCAGCAAATCGATCGTCAACCTCCATTAGCCTGCACGACAGTGGTTGAAAGTTGCTCATAAGCACTTCCATCAGTAAATCGATCGTCAACCTCCATCAGCTCGCTCGTCGGCGGTTAAAAGTTGCCCGTCAGTGAACTTGTGCCATAGAGGTCCTCCCCCCTCGATCCGGCATCTGAACATGTTCGTGACATCATGACGCTTAACCACGATTCGTCGTGCCAGGGAGGAGATTCCTTGATCACACTCTCCTCCCGATCTTGCCTTCGATGTCTCGAATCCTCGAGCTAGAGGATACTGTATCAAAACCTTCCCCTCGAGATCTTCTCCAAAGACACGAACAACCTGGGACGAAGCCACTGAACTGTAATCTCCCCCAAGGATCATCTACCGCCAAGAGCTGAGGAGGTGTTGCTCGTACCTCCCCCTCCGGACCCTCCTTGCTACCAACCCGAATCACTCGGGGGGAGTCCGCGGCCTTCTATCGACTACCCACCTGGGGAGGGAGGAGTGGACTGGCCTCCTCCACCCCCCCATCTTCTCTGGGTGACCTGAACCGCTCGGGGGGAAGGCACTGAACCCGCGGCCTCACCCCCAGGCCTTGAACTTTCCAGCCTACTCTTCTCCGATGTGTGCTGATCCTCGATCCGATCCACTGCTGTGCCGTGCATAGGGATTGATCTGTCCGTCACATTTAGGTCTTGAGGTGTTGCCCCCCCTTTTATTAAGGTGGTTCATTCTTCTCCAAAAAATCATTGCTTGCATGCCAAGTAATCCTAATGGACCACGTCGAGTTGGGCCGAACTCATGGAATGTCAAGCCCAACATTAACACGGGTTACATGGGTCATAGAGCACATAACATATCTATATAACATGGCACTTTGGTTTTGTGCTGACTAGACAAAACGAAAGCTGACTGAACAAAAATGAACCGAATAGATCTAACCATTCGTTCAAAATTCAATGCACAATCTCTATTTCCCCGTCCATTCGTTCAAAAATCAACGCACGATCTCTATTTCCCCGTCAACCAACTCCCTCCCTAACCATTTAAACTGCACTAAATCCCTAAAATCCTGGCCTATTTAAACTGCACTAAACTTGACCGTTCATCTCGTGATCGTTGTTCGCATCAACGGAAATTTCGGCCGCCCCAAACCATCGGGTCGATCTCAAGGAATCCGTTCAAATAGAGACAACTGTTATTGATCAATTATAGGGGGAGGGGGAGTTGGTCGCACCGAAGGCGCCTGCTTCGTGCCAATCAGCACGGGCGAGGAAATGGGTGTCCCTATGAATGCCGGTGTTGTCGTCGAAAGTGTTTTGTTGTCGAAGGCGTTCAGGTGTGTTGCCACCGAAGGTGGCTCGTTACAGTGTCGACAGATGTGTTGCCGCTGAAGGCGGCCCGCTGCAGTGCCGACAGGCACGGGCATGCACTAGTATATTATATGTTACATCAGTTAATTATGTAGACGTTTCGTCCCGACCCTTTTATTTAAGGTTTAAACGGGAAGTCTCGGGTTACCTGTTTGTTAGGCAGGTCACAGTCAAGTACAACTCAGCCCTACACATTGCCACCCCTACCCTCTTACCGAGTTCTACCATATGGTCATGCGATGCGGAGCACAATCGCTACCGGCTTCTTTCCTTTTTGTTGTTGCAGTAGAGTCGAATGACCTTTTGCTAGGGAAACGACTAGGGGTGGCAATCTGTCTAGTTTCGTTTGGAGTATGACCCTACCCCTGTCCATACCCATACCATTGGAGGATTAGTCCTATCTTGGTAAAGTAGAGGGCAAAAATAATCCTTATATATATGATGGGACCTCATCTCAATACCTAGGTTTTAGGATAGGGAAAATCTCATATGATATCAGAGCCTAACCTTATCACTCACCTACCGGGTGTGATCCCCACACATCGATCATCCACGCGACAAGGACCACAAAAAGATTAGCCTGCACGTGAGGGGGAGTGTTGGAGGATTAGTACTATCTCGGTAAAGTAGAGGGCGGAAACGATCCTTGTATATATATGATGGAACGTCATCTCAATACCTGGGTTTTGGGATAGGGAAAATCTCACACATACCCATTAAGTTATGGCAGGGTCTATACCCGAATCATACTTGTTTGGTTAGAGGAGGGTTCATTCTCAATCGGGTTTCAGGTTTGGGGTATGAGTTTGATATAATTTTGGTTTTTTTTTCTCCATCATATACGGAATAACTTGAGGGAAAATAATCAAGATATTGTGGGGGAGCATTTCGGCCGTCGCACGTGACCCTCCTCCAACAGTCGATTGAAGGTTTTACCCTTCGGAATGTGGTGCGCTTCGAAGCGCTAAACTATAACTTGCTAGGCTATCACACAAGCATTGTAGAGTAGAGAGAGTTGACACAGGGAGTGATGACGGAGTTCGGCTGAAGTCTACATCTCCGTGTGGTAATACACAACCTTTGAATCTATTATCTCTGAGTAAATAGTAAAGCTACTCTCGACAGGCTGAGGAGTACTTCTTACAAGTAATCAGAGGGTGGAGAGGGAGTCTGAAAACCAGAAAGCTCAAGAAGATCTAGAAAACAGAAAGTAGGATTATGGTCTGGAATTTTGGATCTGGAATCATTTACAGGGTCTGCTATTTATAAGGGTTTGGTTTATCTTGGGAATATTTCAAGAATATTCCTAGAAATATCCGGGGTTTGGTAAATACCCGGGGGGATTTGCTAGGTCCCAGATAGTATAAGTAGGCCCCAGGAAGGGCTGCGGGTCCCACCGTTATGGTTGTGACCCCCCAGGAAGGACGTGGGTCCCACCGTCGTCGTTGTGGGCCCCAGGCAGGGCTGCGGGTCCCACTGTAGGGTGTTAGCCAGATTTTGCACCCACAGTTACCCCCTCCCAGCTAGGTAGGTGCTAACCTAACTGGCTGGGACTTCTTGGTGCAAAAAACTGGTTGCTCGTCTGCCGATTTCCTGACCGGGGTCGACCATCGTTCCCGGCGACCCTCTATTAGGGATCTGCCAAGTGCGCATCTACCGACCCGTTGCGTGGGCCGACTGTCACCTGTCTACCGACCCCCTGTCGGGGGCTGACCGTTGTGCCCGTTGACCCCCTGCCAGGGGTCGACCGGGTGTGTGTCTGCTGACCCGTTGCGCCCGTCGACTCCTTGCTAGGGGTCGACCGAGTGTGCATTTGCCGACCCGTTGCGCAGGGCCGACCGTCGTCTGTCTGCCGACCCTTTGTTGAGGGCCGATCGTTGTGCCCGCCAACCCCCTGCCAGGGGTCGGCCAGGTGTGCATTTGCCGACCCATTGCGCGGGGGCGACCTTGCGCTCGCCGACCCCCTGGCAGGGGTTGGCCGGGTGTGCATTTGTCGATCCGTTGTGCGGGACCGACCGTCGTCTGTCTGCTGACCCCCTGTCAGGGGCTGACCGTTGCGCCCGCCGACCCCTTGCCAGGGGTCGGTCGGGTGTGCATCTGCCGACCCTTTGCGCGGGACTGATCATCGTCTGTCTCTCGACCCCCTGTCGGGGGCTAACCGTTGCGCCCGGCGACCCTCTATTAAGGGTTTTCTAGGTGCGTGTTACCCCCTCCTAGTTAGGCAGGTGGTAACCTGGTTGACTGGGACTCAACAAGGCAAGACCAGCGACTGGCGCCGGCGGGCGATTGCGTAAGTGGGGGTCAGGCAAGGGACCTCGGGGGGGGGGGGGGGGGGGGGGGGGTCGGGCATAAAACCCGGTTATGGGGTTTCAGGCAAGGATTCCTGGGGCCAGGGGGTTTCTGTGTAAAAATCAATGGCGGGGGGTTTTGAGCAAAAAACCTCGGGGGGGTTCGGGCAAGGATTCTTGGGGCTAGGTGGTTTGTAGGTAAAAAATTTGGGACGGGGGGCTTTGGGCAAAAAACCAAGGGGCGGGGACTTCGGGCAAAGAATCCTGTGGCCAGGGGGTTTTTGTGTAAAAGGCGAGGGTGGAGTTTTTGGTAAAAAACCCAGGAGCGGGGGGCTTTGGGCAAAACCCAGGGGGCGGGGACTTCGAGCAAAAAATCTTAGGACCAGGGGGTTTTGTGTAAAAGTCGAGGGTGGGGATTTTGGTAGAAAACCCGGGAGCGGGGGGCTTTGGGCAAAGAGATCTCGGGGCCAGGGGTTTGTAGGTAAAAAACCCAAGAGCGGGGGGGTCGTTTGTGAAGCCCCTCTCACCCTCTCTCTAACTCTCTCACTATCTCATCCTCTCTCTAACTCTCTCACCCTCTCTAACTCTCTCACCATCTCTCTCTCACCATCTCATCCTCTTTCTAACTCTCTCACCCTCTCGAACTCTCTCACCATCTCATCTTCTCTCTAACTCTCTCACCATCTCATCCTCCCAGGCGGGAGGGGGGGGGGGATTTGCAAATCGGAAGACTCGGGGAGGCGCGGGCTGTGACTGTCGGGCAGTGCGAGTCATGGAGGAGGCTGGGGTTTTTTTCCTAGTTGGCCCAAAGTTCGAGGCGAGGTGATCTCTTGAGTCTATAAATAGAACTTGAGGGTCTTCATTTGGCGCCTGCGCTGAGGAATTTTTTCGAATCTGCCACTCTTTCTCTGGGCTTCTCTTGTCTTAACATGTCTACTAGGGGTGCTGCATCAATGGAGAAGAAGAGTGTCATCCCTCATCTGAAGAAGGGCTTCAAGGGCCTCTTCAAGGATTCGTCCGAGGCTAAGGGATTGAATCCTCAACCGGAGGAGGAGCCTCAGAGGGGGAAGTTTTCTCACCTTGAGTCGAAGGTGTCCATGGATAAGTCTTCTCAGCGGGCTTCGGCGGTCGAGGTGACGAAATACAAGATGAAAAGGCCTTCTGAGATGTATTTTGCTCCGTGCAAGCCGACTCAAGTCCCTCGTATGCAGTTCATGCTGCGGACGATGATGCCAATGACGAAGGAGCTTCTCTATCATTACAATAGAGGTTACTACGAGCTGGAGGGGCGTTGCGAGGCTTGGATGGAGTTGGCTAGACTGTTCAAGGTGCTTCCGCAGATGCCGAGCTTCATAGCTATCTGCAACATATTCGGTATCGACTCTCGGGCTATCTCCCTTACTATAGTAAGCATGGAGAAGGCCTTGGGGACTATTGTCTCGTTGGGCCAGCTGAGCTGTGGAATGAGGCTTCCGTTGCTGCCGTTTGCCGCTCGACTACTGAATACTTCAGGTATCTACCCCGGATAAGTTGGAGGGAATGCTTGGCGTGTCATATACGCATTTTGTCGGGTTGAGTTAGACTACCAAGCTGAATTACGAAAATGCTACACCGGCCTGGAGAAGGGAGATCATGTGAGGATCGAGCTCAGGTACTTCTTCTTCCATTATAGGTGACTGCTGTGTTCGACTTCGGGATTCTTCTATCTTCAAGGAGTGTCGGTCTTACGGCCAATCGAGAGTATGCCCGACTCTGACAAGATGTATATTGAAGGATCGATCTCTATCTTGGGAGCTTAATTGGTCTCCAATTGCTGTGCCAGAGTCGTAGCAAGTTGAAATGTCGAGGGGTGTGGAGCGCTACCAGGCGGGAGGAAAGTTTGCATGTACTGCGGAGCAAGCGGAGGTATTGACAATATCTTCCTTGGGTTGACCTGCGATAGCAGGTCATGGAGGTAATTCCACTATTGTCCTGTGCATTATGGGACAAAGAACTTGTTGCATCGCCTCGCATCCCGTTATGAGGAAAACAACACTGTCTACTCCAACTATGGAGATGAGGGTTGGAAGCGGAAATGGGCCAAGGCCCCGACCATATGGATGGACGAGAAACCCAGGAAGTTAATCACTGAGACAAAGCAACGAAGGCGAACGAAGAAGCCGGCCAAGGGTGGAGGCAAGAAGGTTCTTGCGGCGGGTGGCTCACACTCGTTGTCGAGGCACACTCCTTCAGCTGAGGATGTCTTCGGTAATGCTGGCGAAGACGAGGAGGAGGGTCATGCTCATGGGAGCGAACAGGACCGGGTGGAGATACTGGTACCCCCGGTGAGAGGGTGCCTCAATCTCGAGGCAAGGGCAAGATGTCGCCTGGTATGGTGGCCTTCGCATATCATCTTGAGGAGGAGGTAGAGGGAGAAGAGGAAGAGGGGGGGGGGGTACGAGGTGCCCTTCGAGTCGACTTACGACTTCGGCCCGCTGATGTCGGGACCCAAGGCAAAGGTCAGCAACTTTCAGGCTCGATGCTGTGCCCGGCAGCAGCGACCGTGTCTACCCTGGAGGTCCCAGTCGGCGATGTCGTTGAGCCTGAAGACCCCACATAGGCATGGCCGTCGCCGTTAAGGCATGTCTTCGAGAGATGGCGGACTGGCGGAAGAGGGATATGTTGGCCGCTAAAGCGGCGGCAAGCTTCCTGCCAGATCCGACCGTTGAGTATACTGATTAGAATGTAGCGCAGCCTGTCGTTGCTGTCCCTGCTGCTACTGCGATGACTGGGTTGGGGGAGGCATCACCTATTTCCTGGAGGAGAGGCGAGAAGAAGTCCCGAAAGGGGAAGACGCTGCAAGAATACGAGACGGGTGTAGTTGGTGAGGATCGATTCGAGGGCTTGAGGGATGGCGAGTATATTCAGATAGCTCATCGTGCGACTATCACATTTGACGCTCCCCCCGATGTTACTCTCCAACATGCCATTCACATGGTAAGATTTCTTGATCGTACCTCATTTGGATTGCGCAGGAACTGAAGTGTTATGTTTGTTTGCAGGTGGACGCGTTGGTGCAGGTTGTTGCCCAGTCGTATCACCTCCATGGGAAGGACACACTGGAGAGATTTGAGGGAGAAGTTGCCACCCTCAGGACTAAGTTGGGGGAGGCGAGGATATTGCTGTGAGCTGCGCTGGATGAAGTTTCCGAGATGGTCATACTGCACAACAAGGCGGCCATGGAGCGTGACCAGGCTCTGCTGAGGCTTGTCGATCGTTGTTCGGAATTGGAGGCTCTTTAGAAAAAGATGTAGACAAGTGATGTTGACCTACGGTCGTTGCGGTAGTCGGACAAGGAGCAAAAGAAACTTATTTTGAAGCTCAGGTAGGAGCTTACGGGTATGAATGAGGCAATGGCGGAGGCGATGGCATTAGCTGATTTAAAGGAGGTTGGTAGTCATCGCCCGGGGGGGTCTCGTTGATGTGTAATCATTTATCCTATCTGTTTGCCTCGTGTATTTATCTTTTCCATGTAAAGTATTCTGCCACGTAATGTATTGTGCCTGCCTTCTGCTATGATAACAATGAAGACCTTTTGGCTAGATGTCTCGTGTTTAAATCGTTTGCTTTTGTTTTTGTGGTAGTAAACGATGATTGAATGTTTCCGAATGTCTTTGATTACCAAGGGCTGGACCCTGGACTTGTTTAAATATTGGAGGTGTTGAATACCTCGAACTTAAACTTCGACTATCGAGATCATCTTCTTGGGTCGAGATGGTGCCACTATCTCGGGCTTTGGCTGGTGCCGAGGCATCGAAGTTGGCTTCGGCTTTGTTTCAAGTTTCAAAGGTGGAACCTTGAGTTAGGATTTGGGGTACTTAGCGTAATGCCTTTGTATCGGTCGGACTTAGGCGAAGTGCTGTTTCAGTTTGACCTACGTCTCGGGCACGTAGCTTCATACCGTTGCAGGTTAGTCGGCCATGTCGCAACGCGAACTGAACTAACTATGGCGAGGCACTAGTGCTTGTGTCCTTACGTGACAACGGGGGCATGTGTGACGCCAATGATTTGGAGTACTCAGCGTAGTGCCTTTGTATCGATCGGACTTAGGCGAAGTGCCATTTCAGTCGGACCTACGTTTCAGGCACGTAGCTGCAATGGTTTGTTGGTCGTGTCGCAATGCGAACCGAACTAACTGTGGCGAGGCACTAGTGCACATGTCTTTATGTGACAACAAGAGCATGTGCGACACCAATGATTCGGAGTACTCAGAATAGTGCCTCTGTATTAGTTGGACTTAGGCGAAGCGCCGTTTCAGTCGGACCTACGTTTCAGGCACGTAGCTTTGTACCGTTGCAGGTTAGTCAGCCGTGTCGCAACGCGAATCGAACTAACTATAGGGTTGACTAGAATTTTAAGTTGAGTTCATAGACTTCCTTTGAATTTGAAACCTTAGCCATTTTATTGATAGCTCAATGGAGGTTACATTTACTGATAAAACTTCTTGAGATATGATGCATTCCATGCTCTTGGTAGCCGCTGCTCTTCGGGTGACATTAGTCGGTATGAACCTTTCCCTTCAGCCGAATCGACGATGTAAAGTCCTTCCCAGTTCATAGCGAACTTGCCACTGCCATGCTCTTTTGTGTTTGGAAAGACTGCTCTGAGAACAAGATCGCTGATTTTGAACTGTTTTCTGCTAACTTTGCAGTCATAAGGTGACTTGATATTTTGTTGATAGTTGGCGATGCGCATGGCTACTTGATCACGAAGTTTGTCTGCACGGTCGAGGTCGTTGACGTGAAGTTCCTCATTGACCCCTTGTTAGATTACGAGGGTTTTGATAATTGGGCACATGGTTTCGGTTGGCAGAATTGTTTTCGACCCGTAAGTTAGACGGAAAGGTGAGAATCCGGTTGATCTCCGAGACATGGTTCAGTATCCCCATAGAACCACGGGAAGGATCTTCTCCCAGAGCCCCTTCTTGTCGTCCAACTTCTTCTTGAGTATGCCCAGGATGGCTCGATTGGAGGCTTCTGCTGGACCGTTGCACTGAGGGTATATCGGGGTTGAATAGAAGAGTTTGATCCCATGGCTTTGGCAGAAATCCCGGAACTTGTCTGAGTCGAACTGTGCTTCGTTCTCGGCGACGAGCACTTGTGGCATACCGAACCTTGAGAGGATGTTTTGCCTGACGAACTTGATAACTTCATTGTCTGTTTCACGGAAAAGAGGCACGACTTCGATCCATTTAGTGAAGTAGTCAATTGCCAATAGTAGATACTTCTTCTTGTTGGGAGAAGGGGGGAACGGACCAAGGAAGTCCAACCCCCATTGATGGAATGACCAAGGGCTCATCAAAGGGTGCAGCTCATCTGTAGGGAGATGGATTGCTCGAGCTTGCCGTTGACAGGTCTCGTATTTCTGGATGAATTGGCGGGTGTCTTTTGCCATTATTGGCCAATATTAGCCTTGGAGTTTGACCTTCCCTTCGAGGGATCTGCCGCCAGAGTGGTTGCCGCAAACTCCGGCATGAACGTCAGCCAAGATTATGGCCTACACATTTGAGGAGCACCCCACCGTGAGGCTGAAAGTAGAGATCAACTCCTTGAATGCGATAGAGAGGAAGTTTCCTTTACAGTCGTCTGGCTTGGATCGGGTCTTTAGGTATTGTGCTATACCTGAAGAAGTTGAAGAAAGATTGTCTCCAATCTGATTGATTATTGTCCAGGACGAAAGTGAATATCGACTGCTTCCCACCCCCGCTTCCTCATGCCACGGCAACGATATTATGTTGTTTAAGATTTGCCTTGGGCAACTCCTGGTATTCGATGCTGATCTGTCATTGATTGATTGGGTCTCCCAATACCGAGGTAGCATTGGTGAGGGCATCGGCTTTATGGTTCTCTGTTCTTGGTATCTGGAAGAAATTGATGTCCGCAAACTGCTTCTTAAGGTATTGTACGAGGTTGAGGTAATGTTTCATCATTTTGCCTCATACTACGTAATTTTCGTTGACTTGTCTGATAACCAACTGGGAATGAATGTAGACGTTGAGGTGATCTACCCCCAGTGCTCGTGCAGTCTCCAATCCTGAGACGAGAGATTCATACTCTGGTTCGTTGTTGGTGACATTGAACCCGAGGAGGATAGTTTTCTCCAAGTGGTCAAATTCGGGGGATACCAGAACTACCCCAATTCCCGAACCGGTGGCACTTGAAGCTCCTTCGGTATAGAGATTCCATCGCGCAGTCGTTGATGGAGCCCCCGAGCTCGGGTAGGAGGCCTCAGGACCTAAACTAAGACGTTGCTCGTCTTTATCGTCGAGGTACATCTCGAGATCATCTTCAAGGGTGATAGAATATTCCACGGGAAAGTCTGCCAGAAAGTCGGTAATGGCTTGCCCTTTGATAGATATGCGAGGCTCAAATTATATACCGAGTGAAATCATTTCGATTACCCACTTGGTCATCCGCTCGGCTCGACCAGCCTTGTCGAGGATGTCTTTGAGAGGATGCTCGGAAGAGACAGTGTGACCAGGTGAGATACGAAGTATGGGCGGAGTCGTCGGAAGGCTGTCAGCAGAGCCAAGGCAATCTTCTCTATCTTTGAGTAGCGAGTTTCGACCGGCAGGAGGGTGTAGCTGGTGTAGTAGATAGGACGTTCGACGATATCTCTCATGTTGACCAAGACTGCACTGATAGCTTGATCAATGACGACGAGATAGAGCCAAAGGGGCATTGCTTGCAATGGTGCTGTCAGGATGGGGGCTGGGTGAGGTAGAATTTGATACTCTGGTAAGCTTCCTCATAGGTCGAGTCCCATCCTGACGTTTCAACCTTGCGAATCTTGTCAAAGAAGGGCTTGCACTTGTCGGAGGATTTGGATACAAATTGGTTGAGTGCTGCTAGTCTTCTCGTGAGGCGCATTTGGTTAGATTCAGGAACTTCCGGATTTGCTTCGATGCCCCTTCTAGTAACTCGGATTTGGAAAGCTCGGATCTAGTTCGGATTTAAAGCTCGGTGCTAGTCTTCCCGTGAGGCGCATTTGGAAAGCTCGGATCTGGTTCGGATTTGCTTCGATGCCCCTTCTAGTAACTAGGTGACCCAGGAACTTCCCCGGTGGCACTCTAAAGTCGCATTTGGTTAGATTCAGCTTCATGTGGTATCTTCTCAGGATTTGGAATGTTTCGGCAAGGTCGAAGAGGTGTTCCTCTCGAGTTTGACTTTTGGTAAGCAGGTCGTCGACGTAGACTTCGACATTGTTACCAATCTGTTCTTTGAACATCTTCGTAACTAGCCTCTGGTAAATTGATTCTGCATTCTTGAGGCCAAAGGGCATGACATTGTAGCAGTAGAGGCCCCTATTTGTCACGTAACATGTTTTCTCTTGATCATCTCGATGTAGGGGAATTTGATTGTAGCCTGAGTATCTGTCCATGAAAGATAATAGCTCGTGCCTGGCGGTGGTGTCGACGAGTTTATCTATCCTTGGCATGGGGAACAAATCTTTAGGACAAGCTTTGTTGAGGTTGGTGAAGTCGATGCAAACTCTGATCTTCCTATTCTTTTTTGAGACGACGACGATATTTGAGATCCAAGGTAGATACTCAAGTTCACGGATGATGCCAACAACTAGTAACTTGTCAATCTCTTCTCGAACTGCCATCAGTCACTCCAATTTGATGGTTCGAGGCTTTTGTTTGACTGGATTCTCCCCTTCCTTGATCGTGAGTCGATGACATGCGTCGTCCGGATTGATCCTGGGCATATCTTCGAAGCTCCAGGCAAAGACGTCAATGTTGGACTTGAGGAATGAAACTATATCTTGCACTTCTGCACTGCTAAGGCCAGTGCCGATGAAGGTCTCTCGGGGGGGCGGTCGCCGTTACCGAGGTCAACTCGAACGATCTCTTCGATTGAAGGTGGAGCCTTCTACTCTATCGGTGCAGGTTTTGGCATTAGAGGCTCCCTTGATTGCTATCTGGTCGAAGGACCAGTTTCATTGGCAGAACATTTTGCTGGCGTGGCGTTTGGCATTGTTTGATTCCGTGCTACTGCTGCCTCGCATGATCTTTCCGTCTGTTGACGCCCTTGTATACACCTGATGCCCTCCTCAGTGGGAAATTTGAAGAGTTGGTGATTAGAGGAGGAGACAACGTTGATCTAATGGAGGAAAGGCCTGCCCAGAATGGTATTGTAGTTTGACGTCCCTTCGACGATAGCAAAATGAACTGACACTCGTATGTCGCTGCTAAGGTCGAGCATGAACCTTGCCTCGCCCATCGTCATGCTCTGTTCTCCGTTGAAGCTGATTATGATGGTAGGGACTACATCAAGGGCTCTCGTATTTATGGCCGAGGCATTTGAAGCAATTAGAGAACATGATGTCGATAGAGCTGCCGGTATCGATGAGTACCCAGTTGACTGAGCTCCCATCGATCATGAGCCGAAGGACCAAAGGGTCCCAGTGGGGAGTGCATACTCCGTTGAGATCCAAGTTGGTGAAGATGATTGCCGGCCTTGGGAAGCCTTTGATAGGCTTCTTGATCTAGGAGTCTTCAATTTGAGCGAGAGTGCAAACTTGGTGGACATATCGTACTTGCCGCTCTACCTCCTTCTGATTCAAAGTTTGATGATGGAGGTTACCGTGGATGACGTAAACATTTGCTCGCACAAGAATAAGAGTTGCTCGACGCACTACTGAGTGGATCCAACATGCCTCTTTCTCCCTCTAAGGAGGGGGAAGAGGAGGGTGTGAGCTGCTTGCCCTGTTGGTGTTGGACTTACAATCCTGGAGATGGCCTTGCTCCTGAAGGTCCTCCAGGTGGTACTTCAGGCTGAAGCATCGAATGGTAGAATGGCCATGATACTGGTGGAAGTCACAGTAGACTGACTTATCCTACATTTGCTTGGTGCCAGGATGAAGTGGGTTGGGCTTCCTGAGGTAGTTCTCATGCTGGATCTACTCAAGGATCGATGATGTCGATGGGCAAGTTTCAGCTGGTGAAGGTGGTTCTCCGAGGCTTGGTGGGTCTATCATCTGCCCATCGCAGTTTCTTAGAGGACTTGCCTTCCTTGGTCTGTGCATTGTTAGCACGAGCCGCTGGTTGTGCTGGTTCCTTGTCAGAAGGACTCTTCTTGAGGTCTCATCCCCTACGAGCGACCTGATCATCCTCAACTTCGATCTCCCACTGGATTTGATCAAAAAGTGCTCCTAGGGAGGTAGGGGGATTGCGGATGAGGTAATCGAAGATGTGGAGATCATAACACAGGACATTTTGGAATGCCAGCATGATCGCCTCGCGTCTTCGAGATGATGTCCGGAGAGTGCTGCGTGCTCATTCCGGAACCTCCGAGTAAACTCTCGAAGGGTTTTATCTGAGCCCATCCGCAGCCGGTAGAGTAAGTTCAGCTTTTTCTCATGTTTGAGGTTCAACCGGTAGTGCTGGACAAAGAGGTCTTCTAGGTCTCCGAATAGACTGATGGAGTCGATCGGGAGATTGTGGTACCAATCCAACAACATGTCGTCCAGGCTGCCGGCGAAGGTGCAACACAGAACCTGGTTGTCATGGTTGTATGGTGTTGATGCTTGTTTAAAGGCGAGGACGTGCAACGTTGTGTCTCTCATGAGGCAGTTAAACCTGGGGAGAGTTGGAGTTCTCTAGCTTTGAGGAAATTGAGCTCGGAGGATTTATCGATGAAGTGGTCCCTCAGAAGTGTGGTCATTCCTCCGATCGCCCAGTTGATCGGAGGGGCGTCTTGGAGGAAGGGAAGGAAGGTGGGATTCAGAAGTTTTCTTTTCTGGGCGATGCTCGACCTAGAGCTCGGTTGTAGTTGGGATGCGGCCGAGCTCCGGAGTGATGTCCTCCGTTGCGAAAGTCCTTTCGACTGAGGGGGCCAGATGATGACTCAGATTCGAGAGATTCAGAATGGCGAGTTGACTTGTGGAGATGCGCCTAGACTGTTTGTTTAGGAGGGAGAGACGAGGATCCCCTCGAAGGGGGATCGAGGAACTGTCAGGAGGTATTAACGACGGACTGTCTGGAAGGAGAAGGGGACGGGTTAGACGACCGACAGGCGTTTGCTCCATCGCTAATACCGGCGACTGATCGGGGGGGGGGGGGGGTTCTGTCACGCCCCGGATCCGACTACACGGGTAAACCAGTCAAACCCGAGGGTGGTGGGGTTATAAGGGTAAGTCAATGATATAAGGTTGCGAGGTTGCTTTTATTATTTAGTTATTTATTACTAATTTTATCATTAACTATTTACTAGTTGATAGGGGATGGCTTTGAGGAGAAGCCTACCAATAGCTTGGCCTTGAGGAAAGGCCTACCGGGCATGAAGCTTTGAGAAGAAGCTTACCAAGGGAAACATTACTGATTCTGGCATTATTCAGAGCATCTAAAACATAGTTCCATAATTATTACATAACCAACTGGAAGTAATAAAAACTAGCTAATAGCTCTAGTGTCCTCTCTCGATAGTTATTTAAGATCCTTTAGGAAGCGTCTGAGAAGGATCTACGGTACCTGAAAAGAGTGTGCAACAACGGGGTGAGTTTACTAGGTAAACTCAGTGAACAATTAACCCTAAACTAGCTAAGGTAAACCATAGTCATACCCTGCCCTTCTAGAAGTCTACGAGGGCGACAACATACACATACATGTATTGCAAGTAAGTGAAATGAACTAGTTACACATGGCAATTCTACTATATTACAACTACAACTAGTATATATAAGACAAATAATCATCCAGATCAAAAGTATGTAACTAATTACCGAAGGTTAGTTCTACCTACTCCTAAAGTGAACCGACAGTTTTCTAACTGAGTCTGCCAACAGAAACCTGGGTCCAAGTGTCCTTGGAGAGCCAGAAATACCCATATGGCCATAAGGGGGCTTGGTCTTTCACCATGGGGCACTCTCGCCCAACTTACTTATTCGGGGTCATTACCCAGGGGTGGACTACTAGGCCACTAGGGGCTTTACCGCCTGCCCAACCCTGTGACCCTACCTACTTGATTCGGATTATGCACAGGCGGTGGTTCACCTCCCATCCTGTGCACTCGGGTCCCCTATCCATGCCCGTGAGTAGTGAGTCTTCCCTCTGGGAAGAGAACCTCAACTGAGGAAGTACAACCACCAGTCTCTCCATTGAGACCACCGGTCTCTCCACCGAGACCACCAGTCTTCGTTGCTCAATAGCAACTGGACTGCACCATGCGAACCATGGTCACCAAACACAGTCATTCAACAGAATATTAATAAATAATCAGTACAAGTATCTACTTGTTTGCATGCATCCTAGTGTGAATCTAGGTTGAGTCAATCACTGTTACAGCTATCAAAATATTACATGCATGACTATTCAGAGGCAAGGGATAGTATGCCCACTTCCCACATGCAGTACCGGTTTCCCGCCTGCATGCATTGGACATATTATACCACATATGGTTTTATTTATTATTTTATAGATACAACTACAATCTACTCTAACTAGAATATAATTAATCATGTTCACCTGGAGAATAGCTCGGTAGTCCACGCTCCTTACGCCTATCGATCAGGTGTACCGTCGAAGGAGGAACTGACCACCATGATTTAAAATATATAAGTCGTTACATCTATGAATTACTTAAAATAGGGTTCTAAAAATCTTGGTTTAGGGATGAGGGACCCATGGGATCTGGTCTCGCTCGAATCCGACTTTGGTCGGAAGTTTTAGGGTCGAACCGGTGAAAACCGGTCTATGATCGGTTCAATAGGGTAAAGGGGTCTCTAGGGTCCCAAACTAGGTTCAATACATCGGCATCGATGATTTGAGCACGATGCCACTGGTTTCGTCCAATTCCGAGATCAGGCAGAGAATTGGCGGTCAAACCACGGTGCACCAATTAGTTCGGGTTCATGAATAAAATGGGATACTAAATAATATAATTACCATACTAAACTATATCCAACATGTATAATTTTCCAAGCCGGTCGTAATGGCGCTGGTTTCATCCGATTCCGAGTTCGGACGGAGAAATGGCGACTGAACCAATTTCTGGTCGGTATAAGGGTCTGGTTCAGGTGAACCAGACCGGTTCACTGCTGGGTCGGATCTGTGTTATCAGGTTGGGTCTGCGGATCGGGTCTGGTCTGCTGTTCGGATCGGGTCTGCTGTGCACTTAAGGTGGGTCGGGTTGCTGTGCATTCGGGTCGGATCTGGATTCAGGGTTGAGTTATTAATGGGTTAATAACAATTCAAGAAATGACACCCTTGTCCTCTTCTTCTTCAACAAAAGAAAACAGAGGAATGGGTTCACTGTGAACCCATCACCTCGGCACCCTTTTCCCGACCACTCCGCACCGCCCGGTCATGTGGTTGTGGTCTCCTAGACACCCCGACACCGTCGGATTCGTTAGAGTCCACTAGTGACCATTATGGGATCCCCACCCAACTCGTGGAAGAGGAAGAGAAGCCTTGCATGGCCACGGGGTGCTCGGCTCCGGTGGCTTGGGGCGGCGCCGGCGGTTCCCGGCCGGTCTCCCCCGCGGGGAAGACACGGGAGAAGGTAACAGGCGTTCCATCGAAGCCCGAGAAGGCTTTGGCCGGAGGGGTCCGAGGGTTTTGGGTTTGGGTTTGGTTTTGCTCCGGCGATCGCCGGTCGAGCCTGGGGTTTGGTCCTCCCGACGAGGACCGGAGGTGGGGTTGCGGTGGCGTTCACCCGAGTGGGCCGCGGCTAAGGTAGGAGAGGACCGTGCAGATGGGTTTGGGTCGCGGAGTGCCGATGGGTCGCCGGTGGTTACAGCAAAGAAGAAAAAGGAGGAGGAGGGGAGGACTACCTGATGGGTTCGGGTTCGTAGTGGCTCGCCGCTGCGTGGATCGCCGGGTCGCTGCAGCTCCTTCCCCTTCTCTCTTATCTCTCTTTATAATTCTCTCTCTATTCTTAGTTTTGCCGTTCTCTCTCTTGGCTCTCTGCTCTTTCTCTCTCTCTATCTCACTAAATATAACTATTATTCCGTTCTTTCCCCCTCTTTTAATTTGCCGTTCTTTCTTTCTCGATTGGTTCTTCATAAAGAGAGAAGTACAGAAGTAGGTTGTTAATGGTGGTAATTAAAGAAGGTTTAAAAGATCAGTTGTTAACCCCTTAATTCCTAATAGAGAGGAATGAATAAAGGAACGGAAGATGTTGGGCTTATTACTCCAAATCTTGCTCGATCCTTCCCATCTGAATTTTAACATTTAATTACCTTGGGAAGGAATAATTATGAGCCTTAAAGCCAGCTAGGAGGTTAGAAGTCAGGTCCTTGGGTTGGTCGACTCGGTCTCGCGTCCTGAAGTGGGCTCGGTAGGAACCCGGGTGCTATTCGAGTACCTACTGGGCTGAAAAGGATAATTAGTCGTAACTTATAAATAGGATATCAGAATTGGGCCTAAGAGGATTCGTTGGAAAGCTCTCGTCGACATGAAAGCGTCGGCGCTTGATACACAATTTTCTGACTTATGGATCTCTTGAAAAGAAAGAAATATTTAAAAATTTAAAATAGCAGTTACTCATCACCCAGGTATCGGATCGACCCCAGCTCAGGCTCGTTGAAAAGGTCTCTCAGATCCCCACCCAACGTATCCAGCCTTGCTGCGATCCGATTACCCGAACTTCCGTGGTAAATCAAACAATATCAAATATCAGTTAATTTATCGATATTCTAGGGTATAACTACCGAACTGCCGAAACTAGCTGTGCATACACCCGATTACTGCACGGGATGTGCCATTGCGACCTGTTCGAAGCCATAGCAAAAGTGAACGTAAAATATTTCATGGGTTTATGACTTATTCTTTCAGAAAAAGCCCAAAGAAAAAGTTTGACTAAGAATGACGAAAATACCCAAGGCGAACTTTTATTATTCCCAAATTTAACACCACGGGTGTTACAGGTTCAACCCTGGCTCCGGAGATGATGTATTGGAGGGAGTCTCTCTCCATCATGAGAGCAGCATTCTGTTTCATGAGAGTGAGAAGTTGGAAGTCCTCTGCTGTGATCTGGTATGCCACTTGAGGATCAGCGACGGGTGAGACGTGTGCCTTCCCCAAGCATTGAGGAGTTGAGTTGGCAGGTTGAGGTGACCGCTGAGGTTGAGCCAGAGCAGCGCGATCAGCTGACAGGCGAATCCTTGAGTTAACAGCGGGTTGACGTTCTGGGTACTGGCTCATCGCGAACCGGCGGCTCATCGAGCAAGTCGTTGGATATAGCGTATCTGGATGCATGCTACTTCCCTCCAGCTGGTCCACGGGTCTTGTCTTCGTCATTTAGGAGTAGCGATAAAGTCAGACGGATTGCTCAGTGATTGATAGCTAGTCACTCGACCGAAGGAGCTGAGAAGCTTGAAATTGCAAGTTGATAGGATAAAATCCCACAGACGGCGCCAAACTGTGGGGAGGATTTCGGCCGTCGTACGTGACCCTCCTCCAACAGTTGATTGAAGGTTTTACCCTTCGGGATGTGGCGCGCTTCGAAGTGCTGAACTGTAACTTGTTAGGCTGTCACACAAGCACTGTAGAGTAGAGAGAGTTGACGCAGGGAGTGATGACGGAGTTCGGCCAAAGCCTACGTCTTCGTGCGGTATGACGCAACCTCTGAATCCACTATCTCTAAGGAAACAGTAAAGCTACTCTCGACAGGCTGAGGAGTGCTTCTTACAAGTAATCAGAGGGTGGAGAATGAGTCTGAAAATTAGAAAGCTCGAGGAGCTCTGGAAAACAGAAAGTAGGATTATGATCTGGAATCATTTACATGATTTGCTATTTATAAGGGTTTGATTTACCTTGAGAATATTCTAGGAATATTCCTAGGAATATCCGAGTTTTGGTAAATACCCAGGGGGATTTATCAGACCCTAGATAGTGTAAGTGGGCCCCAGGCAGGGTTACGGGTCCCACCGTCATGCTTGTGTCCCCCAGGCAGGGCTGTGGGTCCCACCATCGTGGTTGTGGGCCCCCCAGGCAGGGCTGCGGGTCCCACTATAGTGCGTTAGTCAGATTTTGCACCCATAGATATCACAATGCAATGTTAAGAAGCACTTTCTGTTTCTTGTAGCAGTGGTTTTAGTAGCATATAAGTTTGAGTAGGGATATGAGTTTGGTTAGAATTTGGATATATGATAATGGGTTTGGAGAACTGTATTGTCTAGCATACACAAGTCAGAGCAGTAATTGGGTTTTGGGTCTTGGGTATGGGTATTGAAGTATCCATACCATACCCAAAAGTTAATTGAGCAGAGTTCTTACTTTTTATACCCATATCCTACCCGAATAATGTTTTGGGCGGCAAAAAATTATGGAGCAATGCTACTCAGCATAAAGGTTTTCCTGATTTCGCTCAGCCTGATTGATGTGGCAGCGTGCAAACCGGTGGTGTAAAAGGCTTAAATGTGGCTAGTGGGTTTCAGCCACCAGTTGCACTCTGCCATGTCAATGGACTTGTTCATGGCATCACAACCGTCTGATGGCCGGCATATACCCAAATGGTGTACCGTGCCCAATCCGAATACGCACTTCCCAGACAGTTGTCATTGCCGGGAGCCACAGATCCGTGGGCATTGGATATTCAACCAGACAGAAAGCTGTACAAACTTTTTACAGATACGATCACCACCATCAGCCTTACCGGAGAATCGCACTCATCCCTGGCCGGCATGCAATGGACAGCTATGATGGGGTCTGTAAAGAATCTGCAAACCTTCTTTGTCTGGCTGAATAGAATCGCTCGTATCCGTTCCTGCCACGCGTCCCCAGTCCCTCGCCACAGCTCACCCGCATGAATCGGTTCGTCTTGGGACAGTGCCACGCATCCTACCAGGTCACCCGGTCATGGAGGACCGTTGGAAGCAGCGGATTCAAATACTGGTGCGATCCAGAAGAATGTAGAGCAGCCGCCGCGATGTCCTCTTCTTCTTCATCTGTGTCTGGTGCCCTTTGTAAGATCTGCATGGAGGTATTTCCCACGGCCGAGATCTTCACAAACAAGTGCTGCTCCCATGTGTTCTGCCGCGGCTGCATGAAGTCGTACATCCACACAAAGGTGGGCGAGAAGGTATGGGCGGTGAGGTGCCCTGAGGTGAGGTGCGAGGGGGTGCTGGAGCCGGAGTCGTGCCGAAAGGTCGTCTCCCCGGAGGTGTTGGACGAGTGGGAGAAGGCCCTCTGCGAGTCCATGATTCCCGAGTCGCAGAGGTTCTACTGCCCTTTCGAGGGCTGTTCCGCCCTCCTGGTGGACGACAGCGGAGAGACGGTGAGGCGGTCGGAGTGCCCCAACTGCCGGAGGCTGTTCTGCGCTCGGTGCCGAGTCGCGTGGCACGCGGGCGTGAGCTGCGAGGAGTTTGGGAGGCTGGGAGCCGATGACAGGGGGAGGGAGGATTGGATGGTGATGGAGCTCGCCGAGCGCCGGGGATGGACGAGGTGCCCAAGGTGCAGGTACTTCGTCGAGAGGACAGCTGGCTGTTTGCACATCACATGCAGGTCGATCAGTCTCTCCTCTACTTAATAAATTGTGACTACGGTACTAAGGTTAATTTGTTCACAAACTGAACTGATGAGGTTGGTGGTTTCAGGTGCGGGTTCGAGTTCTGCTATCGCTGCGGACAGCCGTGGAGTCTCGAACATAATAAATTCCTCCACACCTAAATACCTCCTAGTACGTACTAGAGGGAGGAAGAAGGGAGGGATAACATAGCCCAACCGGGTGGTGCTTATGTTTGTTACTTTTTGGTCTTGGTTACTGTATGAATTAGTCTTCGATCCCTAGTTCTTTTTAGGGGGGTGGGATGGACCAGATCTAGAATTATCCTCGCCGGTTTGTGTAGCCATACCATAAATCCTTAGTGAAAACTCCTTTTTGAGAGAGATTTTGAGCTCCAGTCCAGAAAAAGTGTTTGCTTTAACTTTTAACTCCTGCTTCTCGTTCCGGCCACAAATTTTTTCCAACGCTTCCAAATAACAAAACCGTCCTTGCCTCAGGAGTATCAATTCGGGTACATTCCACTGTAGCTACAGTGAAATCACTCACAACCGAATTGTTAATCCGCTACGATGCATGAAATCACTATAACAGATTATGATTAATTCAGTTGGAATCAATTTAGTTACTACAGTGATTTTGTTGTAGCTATACATGACATTGTACATGCACTAGCTTACGGAATTGATATTTTAGGCCAGGGTAAAATTATGGACATATTTTTAAAAAGTTACAAAGAATTTAACACTAAATATAACTTAAGTAAGGGTTTATCGTAATTGATGGTGCCAAGAAAAATATTTGACCGGCTCATCGTCCGCATGGCAGCAGCAGGAGGACACTAAGAGATAACAGAGGTCACCCGAGGCTAACCTTGACCGTACGCGATCGGCTCGCATGCGGAAGAGGTCACCCTTGGCTGACGCTCATAGCTCGCCCGAGGTTAACCCTGATCGTACGTGATCAGCTCGCACGCGGAAGAGGTCGCCCGTGGTTGGCGCTCACAGCTCGCCCGAGGCTAACCCTGACCGTATGCGATCGGCTCGCATGCGGAAGAGGTCGCCCATGACCGTACGCGATCGGTTCGCACGTAGAAGATCAAGGTCGCCTGTGGCTGGTGCTCACAACTCACCCAAGGCTAACCCTAACCGTATGCGATCAGCTCGCACGCAGAAGAGGTCGCCTGTGGCCGAACTCAGAGAACTCCTTGGGAGGCTCAACACCCGCAGCTCGCTCAGGAGCTCACCCAATCGTGCAACAGGTCAAAGAGTTCGCCTATTAGTGATAGGAAGATGTTCTGAAGGCCCTCCCCCCTGACCCAGAGCTCGCCCTCTTTCCTACCGAGCCCGCCTACAGTAAGGCAGTATCGAATCGGCAGGTGTCACCACCTCTGTGGAGCGACGTGGGCGACTACAAGCCACAGGAGCCGACTAGAGTGGGCCTAGGACTCTCGCTCCCGACTGGAGCCTTCTAGAATCTCCACCTGGCACGGACAAAACCAGCGCATCCCCTCTCATCACCGCCTGACAGGCTAAACGACAAAGGATATTGAAAGACCCATGCATGTGGGCTAGCACATGGAGGCGTAGAAGGTGCTGGAAAGAGCCGCCACGTGTCCATCTCTGGCGGTCTGTAAGAGTCTATAAAGGTACGACCCCCGGCTCCAAAGTACAGGTTCGAAATTGAAAAACCCTAACTCCTCATAGCTACTACAGCTCTCCCTGGTTCGAACCTTCACTGACTTGAGCGTCGGAGGGTCTGCTCTCCTAAGGGAGCTAGCCGTTCTCACGTTTCCTTTGTTTTGCAGGACGATCGCATGAGCCAGCGAAAATTATCCCCCAATATTTGGCACCGTCTATGGGATCTTTTGACTAGTTCATGCGAGAATGCCCACGACCACGCGGTCGAAAGCCGTGCTCCAAAAGGATACCCTGATGGATCTGGCCACGCGGGGACAGAGACAGGCAAAAGCCCGTGCCGGGTCTGCGCGAAGCGGGCCGCTCGGTCAAGCTTCCCAAACCCCTGTCCCGTTCAGTGATCAACACCTTTTAGAGATGCTGGCTACCCAGCGGGCCATGATGGATGAACTGGCGCGACTGCGCCAGGTCCCGTTAGCAAGCAGAAGAACTGATCTCCTCTCCCCCGGGCTTGACCCGCGGAGGGAAGGATCAGCGATTCAACCCCGGTGTCCAGTAGTGTCGGCGGGGACCGCTCCCCCTGTGCGACCTCCCCCGGTCTCAGCGTCGCATCAACCCATATTGGTGCCCACTCGACGGGCATCCCAACAGGAGCCCCCTGTGGAAGACACAGTGGCACGGAAGGAGAGAGGGATGGCTCTCGAGCGACTGCAGTGACTCGTCACCCAACGTTCCAGCAACAAGCCGACCACGCCTACGACCCCTCCTCACCGACGAAGCTGAAGTGCTGACTCGGACGAGTCGGAGGCTAGGTCTCGAGGGCGAGATCGTAACCCGCGTCATCGGCACGAAAAAGAGCCCATGAAGGAGCTACCTCGTACGGAGGCTCGAAGAAATGATGACCTCTCATCGACCTGTCCCGGCATCAAGGCAGCTACCGGAGAGGCGACATAGTAATCACCAGGATGTCGCCCCTGAGCACCACCGCAGCGAGGGCGCAAACCAGCCTAGAGGGAGCGTGCATGATTGTTTAGGGCCTGCGCAGCCACCTTTGGGAGATTATCCCAGGCGCTGGCAGCTTCCTAACATGCCCGTCGAACTCGTAGAAGATCTCACCGCCCGTGGAGGAAGCTTACCCTTCACAAGCGAGGTGCACCAGGGGGGTTTCCCCCAGCACTGGACACCGCCGAAGTTCATGCTGTTTGACGGGTCACAAGTTCCCGTGGACTACCTCTTGGCCTACCAGAAATTGTTATTCTTTTGGGACCAGGACCACGTTTTGTGCTGCGCGTTTCTAAGCAGCCTAACCGGTTTATCTTTGAACTGGTTCCACAAATTACCATTCCATTCTGTTCCGAGCTTCGCCGCGCTATCCGGTCTGTTCCTGAAACAGTACCGCTGTAATCGACAACCGCCAAAGACGATATAGTCGTTGTTCACCCTGGCTATGGGAGCGCGGGAGACCCTTTGCTGCTTCTCGACGTGGTTCCACAGTGCTTTCCTCGCCTTGGAGGACTGAACCGGGCAATATCACACGACTGTGAGTGCTTTCAGAAGCGCGCTTTCCGAAGGAAGCAAGCTCTATAACGCGCTGGTCATCTCTGACCCCCGCACAATGGTCAAGCTCTTCGTCCTTGTCTAGCAACACATCAAGCTCGAAGATGTGGTGTTTGACCGAAAGGGAAAGATGATCGAGCAGTGACCTCCTCCCGCTTTACGACCCCTCGTCGTTAAAGCCATGGAACGGCACGAGGTGACCCTGGTGGTGCCTGCTGCCAACCCATTAGCAACTCCGGCTGTGCCACCCCCGAAGGCACCAATTGCGGCGATCGAAAGACCGACGAACTGGTGCCTGCCTCCTGGTCTAGGAGAGCGAGACTTCACCGTAATGACCCTCTCTCTTGGACAAATACCGTACCTGGTCCGAAATGAGCCGTTTGCCTTGTACCCTCTTCCCCTTCAGTAGGGTGAGCCCAACTCCACTGACAGCACCCGGCGATATGCATTCCATAGAGGTGTCGGGCACCACACCAATCATTATCAAGCTCTGAGGAATCATTTAGAGGACCTCATCGCCCTTGGTCATTTAGATCAGTTCATTTTGTAGCCAAGGCGATTCGAGGTCATCCCTATGCGCACCCCAAGAAAAGAAGATCGACCAGGACCAACGGAGCCTGCACTACCGCTACCTCCCCCAGGAGGACCAACAATCTGCCACACCATTGTCGGATACCTGGGCGAGCCAAGGTCAGGCAACAAAGTCCGGCGGCAAGTTAAAGAGGTCGAGCAAGCACAAAAGGTGCACTCTATCTCACTGCTAACCTACTTTACTTCAAACCCCTCGAATGGAAGCCCGAGACTTTATATGGTTTTAGAAGGATGATATGGCCGGGGTTGCTACTCCACATAACGTCCCCCTCGTCATACGTCTCATGATCACCAATATTGAGGTGCGGCACATTTTGGTCGATTATGGGAGCGCCGTCGACATCCTCTTCCTGTCAGCTTTCCAACGGATGGGATTGCGCCAAGTCGATTTGTCACTGGCAACGGGCTCCCTTACCGACTTCACAGGCGAAGTCGCTAAAGTCATTGGGGAGATTATCCTGACCATAATGGCGGGCCCCGAAGTTTGGCAAACTCGTTTCGCTGTGGTAGATGGGCCGTCCGCTTTCAATGCCATCCTTGGGCGGCCTTGGCTAAGGCAGATGAATACGGTGTCCTTGCCCAATTACCAAGCCCTCAAATTCCTCACTCCAACGGGAGTTATGATCATCTGTGGTGATAAGGTTGCTGCCACCAGATGCGAGCAAGACGTCCACCATCTCACTACCATGGGCGCTTCTAAGGCTAAGAGACCAGCACCCTCTTAGCAGTTAGCTGCCTCCCTTGTCACGCCCCAGAAATCTGAAGACCGATCCCTGGGGTGTGAGGTGAGAAAAGAAGAGGGTTTTGGGTCTGGTCAATTAATCACACCAATTTGGGTTCTCCCAGGGCTTCTACGCTCTCTAATATGAAAAACAAGAAGGAGCGAGAAACAAGAGGGAAATCTTTTAAATTTGATTTTTCAAAAAATATTTTTATTAAAAAGCAAAGAAAGAGAATTGTCAATAGAGAGAAGACATTATCTAGTCCGGCTCGACCTTCAAAAGTCATATCCTCTCAGTATGTGTGACATATCAGTGCCACTACATACTGACAGGAGTCTATCTGAGGGAGCACGAGGCTCAAGCCTCCTACGGCTAGCCAAGTAGTCTCAACCACTCCCTAACACTCAGGTGCACCAGTCTAGGGTTCCTATCTACAGGTTAATCAATTTAGTCATTTATATGCATTTATATTTTCATCATGATCTATCCTAGGCTTGGGGCCTTGAGGAGAGGCCTACCCAAAAGAATTCAGCTGGAACCATTGCAACTACAACCATAGAATACTAACTAACTAATAAGAACTCTTATTCCAATACAATTACAATGTCTGAAGAGAAAAGACTACAAGATTGACATACTAAGCCGAAAGGTAACACTGCAACTCTAACTCCGCCTCTGGGCTCCTACTGCTACTCCTGAGCCTCCGGACCTGCAACTGAGCCTACTCGTGGGAAAGAGTAGCCCCCAATAGGAAATTGAGAGATTAGCCAAATTAATGGCTAGTGACATCCTAATAGTCTATAATAATATGAGACGACCAATCGTAATAAATTAAGATATAATCTAGCAGTTCTAGTATGATCAATGTTTACAGAATGATACCTAAACCTATCAGTTGTCTATATTCACATGCAATTCCTACTGTCACTAGGTTATCTAACAAGTCCAATCAATGTTCTACAACATTAAAGAACAAATTAAATAAGACGTTCATCTAAAATCACAAGGTCATCATGTAAACAGTCATACAATTCTAAATTCATATATAGATAAAACACACACTATCAAAATGTGAACCCCGGATATTTTGTTCATCCTGCCCCCGGTCGGGCATTACTATAGGGCCTTTTATTTCGATGTAGAGGGCCAACTCTCTCGCCGTGCATCCACCAACACCATGCACTAGTCACCCAGATGATCATAAGGGGTTTCCCGTCTTTCACGGTGGAGCTCTACCGCCCAACTTGCTTTACTATGGGGACTTCAACTCCCCGGGACGGGGTTGCTAGGCCAATCCCTACTCGAGGGCACCTCCTATTGGCTTTACCACAACCCTTGCCCGTGACCCCTAACCTACTTAACTTCGGCTGTACGCGCAGGGTGGTTCACGGCCCTTGCGCGCACGGGGTCCCTACCCTCTAATCAGGTAGATTCACACATAACATCTTTCAACATACAAACTGAAGTTACAAAAATTCTATTAATGTTTAACCATTTTCAACAATTTACCCCTGGCCCCGTACTCCTCTCGCAACCCATGCGACATAATAAATAAATAAAGTAAGACACTCATCCCAGTGACCCGTGTGCTAGGGTTGCCATACTCCTCTCAGGAGGGTGGGCTCCGATAATTATTAGTTATTCAATTTAATGATTAATTTAAGGGAATCCTAATTACGGTGTCCATACAAACAAAAGCAGTCATTATTATTATTCTATTAATATTTTAAGCATGCGTCACCGGACTCGCGACTCCGCATGCAAGGCGGGATCCACTTGACCACATGCGACGATGCCCGGCGGGGCCCGCATGCAGTGTCATGGACACCTACCCTTAGTCATTCTCATTTCCCACTATTAAAGACCACGCAAGGGTAGTAGATGTCACCTGGCTGTCGATTACACACGACTCCGGCTTGCTAGTTGCTTCTGATCCGTCTCCGCTGGATCACCACGATCAAGGTCTGATAATAACCACAGCTCCGCATCACACTCTATCGATTAAAACATAAGAGTTAGCGACGAGGGTTCTATGCCAAGGATAGTCGGGCACCCTCGATAGGGGACCAACATCGAGTCGACAGCACGCAAAATCGTACGACTGAAGAAGTCGAACCTAAACAATACTAGTCCAATCAAGTAAACAGAAGCTAAACCTACTCATCGAATCATGCTCGAAGAACCCTTTCCGATGGTTCCAGTTTCGCTGGAATCCGACTTCGGTCGGATGGTTTCGGGTCAAACCATGTAGAACCGGTGAAACCGATTGCATGGTTGGTTCACTAGGGTAGAAGAGGTTCTAGGGTTATATTCTGGGTTTGATAGGTGGGACTCAATATTCTGAGCACAATGCCGCTGGTTTCGTCCGAATCCGAGTTCGGACGATGAAACGGCAGTCAAACCACGGTACTGCAACAATATCGGGTCAAAGGATAAAACAGGGTATTAAACTGTAATATTACTATGCTAAACTATGGTCAATAGGTAGGACTTTCCGAGCCGGTCGAAATGGCGCTGGTTTCATCCAATTCCGAGTTCGGATGGAGAAATGGCGGCTGAACCAATTCTAGACGGTTTACGGGTCTGGTTCAGGTGAACCAGGCCGGTTCACTGTTGGGCCGGGTCTGTGGGTCTGCTGTGTACTTAGGCGGGTCGGGTTGCTGTGCAGTCGGGTCGGGTTGCAGTGCAGTCGGGTCGGGTCTGCAGTATTAATATTTTCTAAAAGATCTGGGATAGATCTTTAATTACAAATCAGTCCTGCCCAGTTTCTTCTCAACAAAGAAACAGAGCTCTGGTTTTTGAGCGACGCCGGCGGCGGGGTGGCCGGGTTTGGGTGCGCCGACGGTGCCCGGCCGGTCTCCCCCGCATCACCCCCGCAAGGGAGGCGCGGGAGGAGGTGGTCGGTGTACCGTCGGAGCCCGGAAAGACTTTGGCCGGAGGGGTTTGTGGTGGAAGGTGCGGCTCCGGTGACTTGGGGTGGTGCCGGCGGTGGCTTGGGGTGATGCCGGCGGTGGCTTAGGGTGGTGCCGGCGGGCAAAGGAGAAAAGGATGAGGTCGGGTTTGCGGGTAAGGGAGGAGGGTGTGGTCGGGTTAGAGGTCCGGTTCGGGTGGAGGAGGAGAGGAGATAGGGAGGGCTGACCTGTGGTGGTTCGCCGGAGTCGGGGGAGGTACTCGGAGGGGGCTGCGGCTGCTCCTCTCTCTTCTCCCTTGGTCTCTATCTTCTTCTCTCCCTCCTTTCTCTCTCTAGTTCTCTCCCTCTCTAGTTCGATCTCTCTCTCTCTCTCTACTTCCTCTCTCTCTCTCTCTCTCTCTCTCTCACGTTCCTCTCTCTCTCTCTCCCGTTCTCTCTCTATTTCTCTCCCTATCTCTCGGTTTATATAAAAAGGGGGGCTGTTGTGGATATGGGTTGGGGATAGGGTCGGCTAAAACTGAAATTCCTAAAAAGGGGGAGGGGATAAAGGTATGAAAGATTGGGATATATCATCCCAAATCTTACCCGATTATTCTCATCCGAATTTCGGATTTTAATAACTGGGGAGGGAGGTCAAGAGAGCCTAAATTATGCTAGGAGACTGGGAGGCAGGCTCTAGGGCTGGTCGGGCTCGGTCCCGAGCCCTGAACCGGGCTCGGTTGGAATCCGGTTGCGATTCGCCCATTAACCGAGCTGAAAAGAATAATAAGTCGTAACTATCAAACCGGAAGTCAGAATAGGGACTGAGAGGATTCGTTGGAAAGGTCTCGTCAACGCGAACGCGTTAGCGCTTGGTACATGATTTTCTGACTTCTAGATCTCCCGAAAAGAAGGAAAGACTCCAAAACTTAAAATAGCAATAACTATTCACCCGGGTGTCGGATCGACCCCAACTTAGGCTCATTGGAAGGTTCTATCAGAGCCTCATCTAACGTATCTTGTTTCGTTACGATCCGATCACCCGATCTCTTGTGGAAAACAAAATGGATACAACTATCGACCAATTATCGTTTTTCTAGGGTTTACCTACCGGGCTGCCGAAACTGGCTGCGCATACACATGATCGTTGCACGGAACGCACCATCGTGACATGCTCGAAGTTACGGAGAATGTGAACGTAAAACATCTCATAGGTTTACGATCCATTTATTGGAAAAAAGCCCAAAGAAAAAGTCTGGCTGTAAAAAGACGAAACTAGCCATTGAGGATTTCTATTATTCTCAAATCTAACACCACAGGTGTTACAACCTACACACCTTAAAAAAATTTTCGTCCCGAAAATTCAACTACAAAAACCAAATATACGAGTCCACTCATCTCTACTACCAAAACAAGAATAATATAGCAATGAAAGTTAACTACAACGAGCGCAAACATCCTCACTAACACTACCAACAAGAAAGCCAAGTCACTGCACCAAATCTTACTAAAAGAAAATCCTCTACTACTCACAATTCTACTCTCTCTACTAACCTAAACATTATACGAATTGACTCTCATAATTATTAGAATAGAAATGAACCACCAAATTCTCGCATCGATCGCGAATACGAGTTTTGGTTTCCATTTTCCATTCTAAGCATTACGGATTAGACCAAAATCATGAGTTCTGATCATTAACCCTGCCTTGATAAGGGGCATCATATCCCCCTTATTAGTACCGTCGAGGGGTGTCCTCCTCGGTAGGGTAACTGCCAAAACTCATAGATCCAAAAACTTAAAATGCACTCAATTGTCAGTGCCGATATAAAAGGTATATCAATATATATGAGTTCCCATACACCCATATATAATTTATACTTTTGGTATCGACTCTACAATCATAGCAATGTATACTACACATATGCGCCCATACACATATGCTTAAGTACACATTCCAGAATGATTTGACAAAAGAGATGCCTCAACTAGTACGCCTAACGTGTATCTAATACTAAACTAAAATCCTATAAGATTCCTATGAGACTAACACCTACTCTAACCGAACTACCAATACTACTCAAGGAACTAAAGAACAAATGCCCGAAAAATCTATTTCTCAAGTGGGTCCAAACTAGATAGTTACACTCTGATAATAGATAGTCATTCCATTGGCTCACTACAAGACGAGGGGATCGATTCTAAACCAGAACTATTATGAGTTGGCTGAAGAAACTACCTACTAGAAAACTAATGGCCAACTAATATCGACTGAGCAGATCGATACCAAGTACTAAATTCTACCCTAAACTAATCATCGAGATAGTTAGACGGAAACCTCGCAACCATACAAAAATAAGAATAAAGGACCCGAGACAAATAGAGACAACTTAGAAAAAAAAGACAACCGAGAAAACTATCATAAAATGCACTCAATTGTCAGTGCCGATATAAAAGGTATATCAATATATATGAGTTCCCATACACCCATATATAATTTATACTTTTGGTATCGACTCTACAATCATAGCAATGTATACTACACATATGCGCCCATACACATATGCTTAAGTACACATTCCAGAATGATTTGACAAAAGAGATGCCTCAACTAGTACGCCTAACGTGTATCTAATACTAAACTAAAATCCTATAAGATTCCTATGAGACTAACACCTACTCTAACCGAACTACCAATACTACTCAAGGAACTAAAGAACAAATGCCCGAAAAATCTATTTCTCAAGTGGGTCCAAACTAGATAGTTACACTCTGATAATAGATAGTCATTCCATTGGCTCACTACAAGACGAGGGGATCGATTCTAAACCAGAACTATTATGAGTTGGCTGAAGAAACTACCTACTAGAAAACTAATGGCCAACTAATATCGACTGAGCAGATCGATACCAAGTACTAAATTCTACCCTAAACTAATCATCGAGATAGTTAGACGGAAACCTCGCAACCATACAAAAATAAGAATAAAGGACCCGAGACAAATAGAGACAACTTAGAAAAAAAAGACAACCGAGAAAACTATCATAATCTCAACATTCTGAGAACTAAAAGCAATCACTCAAAAGAAACTGAAGCAAACGAAAGTTACTAGAATCAAATAATAATTAGAAACAAAGAGAGGTGAATCGGCAAAATAATGATCATTCTTAAGAGTCCAACTGATAAGGTATTCCCATATTTTATAAACATAGGCAGTCCTCTTGACATCGTCGCTAACATCTTTCTAGTACTCAAATATCTCAATTCGATCTTAACGTCACTGTCATCTAGCCAGTGCGCTCTCTCCCGTGAGTTCCAATAAGAACTGCGAAACCAACCGCCAAAGCCTCCGAAGAGTCAGTGCGAAGCCACAGTATGTCCTCTACCGGACAATCATCATCCACCGCCAAAGTTCCCTAGGAACAGTGCGTACTCTTTCGCAAGAGCCAGTATCAAGGTATCCCGTAATCTACTAACCATGGGAAATTCAAACTACCACCTGAGATTTTCATCTCCTGGTGTACTCCTTGAAACCACTATCCCCAAAAGTCATCATCATTACTCATAGGATCCATAAAAAAAAAATACACAAGCTCTACACCAAACTAATTATAAACCACGATACACCAGAGAGATCTAACAAGTAAACTAATCTAATTATTACACATATATCGAGATAATGGACAATTCAAAAAATACCAACTAGGTCTCTAGTACCAATGGTCAACAAGGATCAAGGAATCCTAAAACACCAACTAAGTCTCTAGTACTAAGGGTTAACGAAGATCAAGGGATCCTAAACACCGACTAGGTCTCTAATACTAAGGGTCAACAAAGATCAAGAAATCCTAAAACACCGACTAGGTTTCTAGCGCTTAGGGTCAACGAAAAATAACAAAACCAACAAAAAGAGTAACCTCACAACCATGCCAGATAAACCATCAAGGATATACATCCTTCCAGATATATTCAAATACATCCTTTCCAAAACCAATCAACCAAATTACTAACTAGAGTTGAATATCTAGTCCTTGGTCAGCTCCTTACCACTAGAAAGTTCAAGAGAATCCATATTAGAAGACTCCCAACCTATACTCTGATATAGACTCAAACACTATACTTCTGCCTAGAGATCAAGAAATACCACCCTTGGTTAAGATGTTCCAAGTGGCTCCTTCCTAAGAACTATCACCCGAGTTACAATGACTAACTCTAAACCTAAACATTACAGCACCTCAGAGTTCTATTACAATCATATGTATACGACATATAGATTGATTCACGATTCTCGATCAATCAAAAACTCAATCATAGACAGTTCTTAGTTACAGATCAATTCCTCAAACAAAACCAGTTCTCCAAGTATGATTAACCCTAGGTCCTTATCCTTAGAAATAATCGCTATACTGCCACTAGCTACTACGAGAATTCTATCGACTCACTATCTATACAATCTCTAGAAAACATTCTAACACCACTAGAGTCTAAACTTTCAGAAGAAAGAATCGCAAGACACGAACCACATCCTAACAAAACCCCTAGGAACATATCCCTAAGCTCTGATACCAGCTGTCACGCCCCAGAAATCTGAAGACCGATCCCTGGGGTGTGAGGTGAGAAAAGAAGAGGGTTTTGGGTCTGGTCAATTAATTACACCAATTTGGGTTCTCCTAGGGCTTCTACGCTCTCTAATATGAAAAACAAGAAGGAGCGAGAAACAAGAGGGGAATCTTTTAAATTTGATTTTTCAAAAAACATTTTTATTAAAAAGCAAAGAAAGAGAATTGTCAATAGAGAGAAGACATTATCTAGTCCGGCTCGACCTTCAAAAGTCATATCCTCTCAGTATGTGTGACATATCGGTGCCACTACATACTGACAGGAGTCTATCTGAGGGAGCACGAGGCTCAAGCCTCCTACGGCTAGCCAAGTAGTCTCAACCACTCCCTAACACTCAGGTGCACCAGTCTAGGGTTCCTATCTGCAGGTTAATCAATTTAGTTATTTATATGCATTTATATTTTCATCATGATCTATCCTAGGCTTGGGGCCTTGAGGAGAGGCCTACCCAAAAGAATTCAGCTGGAACCATTGCAACTACAACCATAGAATACTAACTAACTAATAAGAACTCTTATTCCAATACAATTACAATGTCTGAAGAGAAAAGACTACAAGATTGACATACTAAGCCGAAAGGTAACACTGCAACTCTAACTCCGCCTCTGGGCTCCTACTGCTACTCCTGAGCCTCCGGACCTGCAACTGAGACTACTCGTGGGAAAGAGTAGCCCCCAATAGAAAATTGGGAGATTAGCCAAATTAATGGCTAGTGACATCCTAATAGTCTATAATAATATGAGACGACCAATCGTAATAAATTAAGATATAATCTAGCAGTTCTAGTATGATCAATGTTTACAGAATGATACCTAAACCTATCAGTTGTCTATATTCACATACAATTCCTACTGTCACTAGGTTATCTAACATAAAGTCCAATCAATGTTCTACAACATTAAAGAACAAATTAAATAAGACGTTCATCTAAAATCACAAGGTCATCATGTAAACAGTCATACAATTCTAAATTCATATATAGATAAAACACACACTATCAAAATGTGAACCCCGGATATTTTGTTCATCCTGCTAGTTGCTTCTGATCCGTCTCCGCTGGATCACCACGATCAAGGTCTGATAATAACCACAGCTCCGCATCACACTCTATCGATTAAAACATAAGAGTTAGCGACGAGGGTTCTATGCCAAGGATAGTCGGGCACCCTCGATAGGGGACCAACATCGAGTCGACAGCACGCAAAACCGTGCGACTGAAGAAGTCGAACCTAAACAATACTAGTCCAATCAAGTAAACAGAATCTAAACCTACTCATCGAATCGGGCTCGAAGAACCCTTTCCGATGGTTCCAGTTTCGCTGGAATCCGACTTCGGTCGGATGGTTTCGGGTCAAACCATGTAGAACCGGTAAAACCGATCGCATGGTTGGTTCACTAGGGTAGAAGAGGTTCTAGGGTTATATTCTGGGTTTGATAGGTGGGACTCAATATTCTGAGCACAATGCCGCTGGTTTCGTCCGAATCCGAGTTCGGACGATGAAACGACAGTCAAACAACGGTACCGCAACAATATCGGGTCAAAGGATAAAACAGGGTATTAAACTGTAATATTACTATGCTAAACTATGGTCAATAGGTAGGACTTTCCGAGCCGGTCGAAATGGCGCTGGTTTCATCCAATTCCGAGTTCGGATGGAGAAATGGCGGCTGAATCAATTCTAGACGGTTTACGGGTCTGGTTCAGGTGAACCAGGCCGGTTCACTGTTGGGCCGGGTCTGTGGGTCTGCTGTGTACTTAGGCGGGTCGGGTTGCTGTGCAGTCGGGTCGGGTTGCAGTGCAGTCGGGTCAGGTCTGCAGTATTAATATTTTCTAAAAGATCTGGGATAGATCTTTAATTACAAATCAGTCCTGCCCAGTTTCTTCTCAACAAAGAAACAGAGCTCTGGTTTTTGAGCGACGCCGGCGGCGGGGTGGCCGGGTTTGGGTGCGCCGACGGTGCCCGGCCGGTCTCCCCCGCATCACCCCCGCAAGGGAGGCGCGGGAGGAGGTGGCCGGTGTACCGTCGGAGCCCGGAAAGACTTTGGCCGGAGGGGTTTGTGGTGGAAGGTGCGGCTCCGGTGACTTGGGGTGGTGCCGGCGGTGGCTTGGGGTGATGCCGGCGGTGGCTTGGGGTGGTGCCGGCGGGCAAAGGAGAAGAGGATGAGGTCGGGTTTGCGGGTAAGGGAGGAGGGTGTGGTCGGGTTAGAGGTCCGGTTCGGGTGGAGGAGGAGAGGAGATAGGGAGGGCTGACCTGTGGTGTTTCGCCGGAGTCGGGGGAGGTACTCAGAGGGGGCTGTGGCTGCTCCTCTCTCTTCTCCCTTGGTCTCTATCTTCTTCTCTCCCTCCTTTCTCTCTCTAGTTCTCTCCCTCTCTCTCTACTTCCTCTCTCTCTCTCTCTCTCTCTCTCTCTCTCTCTCTCTCTCTCTCTCTTTCTCTCACGTTCCTCTCTCTCTCTCTCCCGTTCTCTCTCTATTTCTCTCCCTCTCTCTCGGTTTATATAAAAAGGGGGGCTGTTGTGGATATGGGTTGGGGATAGGGTCGGCTAAAACTGAAATTCCTAAAAAGGGGGAGGGGATAAAGGTATGAAAGATTGGGATATATCATCCCAAATCTTACCCGATTATTCTCATCCGAATTTCGGATTTTAATAACTGGGGAGGGAGGTCAAGAGAGCCTAAATTATGCTAGGAGACCGGGAGGCAGGCTCTAGGGCTGGTCGGGCTCGGTCCCGAGCCCTGAACCGGGCTCGGTTGAAATCCGGTTGCGATTCGCCCATTAACCGAGCTGAAAAGAATAATAAGTCGTAACTATCAAACCGAAAGTCAGAATAGGGCCCGAGAGGATTCGTTGGAAAGGTCTCGTCAACGCGAACGCGTTAGTGCTTGGTACATGATTTTCTGACTTCTAGATCTCCCGAAAAGAAGGAAAGACTCCAAAACTTAAAATAACAATAACTATTCACCCGGGTGTCGGATCGACCCCAACTTAGGCTCATTGGAAGGCTCTCTCAGAGCCTCATCTAACGTATCTTGTTTCGTTATGATCCGATCACCCAATCTCTTGTGGAAAACAAAATGGCTACAACTATCGACCAATTATCGTTTTTCTAGGGTTTACCTGCCGGGCTGCCGAAACTGGCTGCGCATACACATGATCGTTGCACGGAACGCACCATCGTGACATGCTCGAAGTTACGGAGAATGTGAACGTAAAACATCCCATAGGTTTACGATCCATTTATTGGAAAAAAGCCCAAAGAAAAAGTCTGGCTGTAAAAAGACGAAACTAGCCATTGAGGATTTCTATTATTCTCAAATCTAACACCACAGGTGTTACATCCCTGTGCGAGCTTCCTGACAATCCAAGAATAACGACTCCCCAACCTTGTGAGACATCCACTTCACCCTCGTGGATAGACGGCCTGGGTGGGAGTGGCGTTGGTCAAGAGCATGGTGCAGGTGGTCACCCAACAAATACTGCGAAGGGAAAATCCCCTGTTATTGAGCCTCTCCAAGAGATAGATATCGGAGATGATGGGATTCCACCTTGGGACGTCATTGACTGGAGCCGAAGTCTCCCACTTGATGATTTTTCTTTGAGATTACCGGGACATGTTCGCATAGAGCTTTGCCGACATTCCCAGGACGGACCTAGAGATCGCTTGTCATCGTCTGCACACCCTGCGCAACTTTCCTCCGGTCAAGCAGAAAGCTCGGCATATCTCAGTCGCAAGGCCGCAGCAGTGGCGGCAGAGGTTGAAAAGCTAGAATGAGCTAGCTTCATCTGAGAGGCGCATTTCCCTGAGTGGATCTCCAATATTGTGGCTATGCCAAAGAAAAGCGGAGTCGTTCAGGTATGTATCGACTTCTCCGACCTCAACAAAGCATGCCCAAAAGATGGATTTCCACTCCTCAGGATCGGAGCCTTGGTAAATGCGGCTATCGGGTTCCGGGCTCTCTCGTTCATGGATGGGTATTCTGGATATAACCAGATACCTCTTTATCTCGACGACCAAGAGAAGACCACTTTTTACTTCGGAGCAGGGTACTAAAAGTTGTTCTGCTACCGGGTGATGCCTTTCGGACTCAAGAACGCCGGGGCGACCTACCAAAGGTTAGTCACTCACATGTTCAAAGACCAAATCGGAAAGAATATCGAGGTGTATGTAGACGACCTCTTGGTGAAAAGTCACTAGCAAGAGGGGTACATCACCGACCTCAAAGAGGTGTTTGACGTCTTGAGAAAGTTCTAAATGAAGTTGAACCCAACGAAGTGCGCATTCGGAGTCACCTCTGTGAAGTTCTTGGGATGCCTGGTCACCCATCGTGGGATCGAGGACGACCCTGAACAAATCAGAGCGCTCATCGAGATGCCCTCGCCGAGGACGCGACAGAAAGTCCAGAGGTTGAGCGGGCGAATTGCTACACTAAATTGATTCATCTCGAAGTCTTCTGACAGTTGCCGGGCTTTGTTCGAATTGATTCGAAAGGGAGCCGACATTCGTTGGGATGAGAATTGCGAGCCCGCATTTAAGAAGGTCAAGGATTACCTGGCCAATCCCCCTATTTTGGCAGCACCCAAAGTGGGAGACGATCTCTGGGTCTATCTCTCCGTCACTAAGAATGCGATGAGCGGGGTCCTTGTTTTGGAAGAGGCGAAACTAGAAAGACCTGTGTACTTCGTTAGTCACACCATGCTACTTGCCGAGTTCCGGTATCGACCAATCGAGAAGGTTACCTTGGCCTTAGTCCTGACTGCGAGGAAGCTTCATCCTTATTTCTCGGCACATCCCATCAAAGTCATCACCGAGCACCCCTTGAGAGCGTTCTCTCAAAGCTGTCGGTAGCTGTGAGTCTTTATCGTTGGTCTGGCAAGCTCGCCGCCTACGGACTGGAGTATACTCTGCAAACCGCGGTCAAAGGGCAAGCTCTTACCGATTTCTTGGCAGACTTTCCGCCGGAAGAGTCAATCCCAACCTAGGAGGATGAGCCAAACGAGGCACACCCTGGGAAGGCGAGGTTCCTAGACGAACCAGGTGATACCTTTCGGACCGAACTAGCGTCTACTGGAGATTGGAAGCTCTTCATCAATGGCTTATCCAACAACTCCGGAGCAGGGATTGGGATCATGCTGATCGCCAATGAGGTAGTCCTTGAGAAGTCCATTCGGCTTGGTTTTGACGCCACCTACAATAAAGCAGAATACGAAGCACTCTTAGCCGGCCTAGAGCTAGCCAATGGCATTGGTGTGAAAAAGCTGGAGGTTTACAGTGATTCCCAACTGATCGTTTGCCAAGTTAACGGTGACTACACCTCCTCGGATACACGAATGACGAGCTACGTAGACATGGTGAAAGGCCTAGCAACGAAGTTCAAGAAGATTTTGTTTGAGCAAATATCTCGATCCGACAACAAGCAAGCGGATGCCCTAGACAACACTACCTTTCTGCTCGAAGGTCTTGAGGCCCGGCAGATAGTTATCGAAGTACAAGATCGATCCCGGATCCAATTGAGTGAGAGTGCAGTAAATCAAACCTCAGTCGAAGTACTGCCCACTTGTTGGACCACGCCAATAGGTCGCTATCTCCAGAAGGGCGAACTCCCTGGTGATAAAGAAGAAGCCCGACAAATAGAGAATAGTGTCGATCAGTATCTCATTCGTTGGGATCGCCTTTTCAAAAAGTCCTTTGACGGGCCCAACCTCAGGTGTGTAGAACGCCCAGAAGTAGATGAAGTGCTAGGTCGCATTCACTCCGAAGAGTCCGGCAATCACTCCGGCGGACGGTTTCTGGCCGGGAAGGTAAAGAGGCAGGGGTACTGGTGGCCCACACTTGCACAAGACGCACTGAAGGTCACCCAGAGATGTGTGCAGTGCCAGAAGCACGCCACCATCAACCACTTGCCCGCAGAAGAGCTGCACCCCCTGGTGATCCCCTGGCCTTTCCAACAATGGGAGTTTGATATAGTGGGACCTTTCCCCGTATTAACGTAGCAAAGAAAGTTTATCTTGGTAGCCATGTACTACTTCACCAAATGGGTGGAAGCAATCTTGCTGGCCAAGATCGGCGAGAAGCAAGTAAAGGACTTCCTTTGGAAAAATATTTTTTGTAGATTCGGTCTACCCTGAGTACTCATTACCGATAATGGGCACCAGTTCGACAACTACTTGATTAAAAGCTTCTGCGCTGAGTATGGAGTCGACCTAAGATTCTCTTCTCCGAGGTACCCCCAAAGCAACTGACAAGCTGAGGCTACGAACCGAGTGATCCTGGTTAACCTCAAGAAGAGATTGGAATGGAAGAAAGGGCTATGGGAGAAAGAGCTCCACGGGGTGTTGTGAGCCTATCAGACTACTCTGCGTCGCTCAATGAACGAATCGCCTTTCAGCCTTACTTATGGGTACGAGGCCGTATTGCCCATAGAAGCCGAGGTGCCCTCAGAGCGGAGGCTCGCCGTAGGTGAGACCGACAACGATGATCTGCTTATCGACTCCCTTGACCAACTAGAGGAGCGGAAAGAGCTCGCTAACTTGCACCTAGCCGGATATAGACAAAAGATGAAGCACGCCTATGATAAGAAAGTTTGCCATAGGGCATTCAAATCGAGCGACCTGGTAATGCGAAAGGTGTTCGCAAACATACATGAGCCCAATGCCGGATAGTGCACGAAGCAAAAGGATTCAGGGCCTACCGGTTGATGACCGCAGACGGTGACCTCTTAGAGCGGCCCTAGAACGCCATCCATCTTTGAAAATATTATGCATAGCGCGTAGACGCCCTCTTGTAAATCATATGTTGAGAATAAAAGATGGTTTGAGTTAGAATGAATCACTTCTTAAAGAATGTGCTTGGTGAAGGTCATTGCGGGTTTGCACGTGGCTAAGCTCGCAAGCAGAACAATCAAAGAATAGTTCGCACGCGGTCAGCTCGCACGCTACGCCATCAAAGTACAGTCCGTTATCAAGGGAACTTTAAACATTTCGCGTTCACATGCCATGATCGGAAGCACCCCGGGGTGATCTAGGGGGACCTGAATGGGCGACCACCCATTCAGGCGACCTAAAAATCAAGCGGTAATCCCTCAAGTTCGGATTCGGCGAGGTCGCAGGGAGATTCGAGGCCACCGAATCAAGCTAAGGGCATGTCCAGTGGCCAGGGTCGCAGAGGGTAATTAACCGGGCAGGGGGCAGCATGTACTTTGTTTTTTAAAAAAAACTAAAAATATTGAATCTCCGGGCTTAATAAGTTTTTGAATTATTAGATTTATGTTTTGAGTGATTTTCCGAGCTTAGAGATCGGATTGGGCTTTATCGCACATATCGTATTTTTTTTTGCTTGCATGTATTTTTTTAGATCGGAACTTTTTAAACGATTTAGCTGCCTCGCCCGGGGTATGATCCTCGAGATTGCTGAACAACTTCAAAGGCAAACTCAGAGACAAAAAAGAAAACATGCAACACAGAGACAAGCGAACTAAAAGAGATCATTTTCCATTTCATCAAAAAGGTGATTACAAAAAACAAGAGTAAACGAGCTCAAGGTTTGCTCGTATCGGCCCCACTGTCGTCTCCCCTGTGCCGCTTTCTTGACCTCTCGGTCTTGTATCGTTCCACTACCTCGAGCGTGCCTTTTTGGAGGAGCTCATCTAGCTGCGCCTGGAGGCGGCTCTGTTGGGCTCGTAGATCGTGGAGGTGGGCCTCCTTTATCGTGGCGATCTCATTCCTCATGGTGATCGCCTCGCTCCGGAGTTGGGCGGCTTCTGCTTGCGCCGCCTCCTTCGCCTGTAGAGCCTCTTGCAGCTCGGCGATTAAGAGAGAGCGGGCCTCCTCGGCAGAAACCCACTAGAATGTCAGGGTGGCCACCTGCTGACGTAGCCGGTCCACCTCGACCCGTAGCTCGCCTAACCAATCCGCTTGGTGGAGTCGATGGATGTGCTCATCAATCTGACGCTCCAAACCAAGGAGGGAGTCGTCGAAGAGAGAGACAAGGCTCCCCCCATTCCATCTGTGAAAGTCAAAAGTAATCAGAGAGTAAAGTAGGGAGAAAGAGAAAGACCAGGATGTTACCTCGACGAGCCTGTCAAAAATCACCACATATGGAGACTTGGTGAAAATGTTACGGCCGAAGATCTCACGGAGGTAGTGGGGGGCCCTGGCCACCCCGCCTGAGGAGGGCGAGGCCCCCGAGGCCTGTGGTTCGCCAGAGCCGGCCATGGGAGGAATAGGGGCCGCTGTCTCGGCCGTGGTCGGGTCTAGAAGGGCTTACGAGGGCTCGCCTTCCCCACTGCCCATGTGGGGTCCGCCAGTTTCCCTGCCCTCGGACGAGTCCGAGCTCGAGACCTCAGAGCTTGAGCTTGAGGACTCAGATCGGATGGGCCCTAATGTAACATCCGTCCCAAACACATAAGATATCATTCGCTTTGCCCGTGCCCGCACGAGAACTTCCCAGGAAGGTCACCTATCCTAGTACTGCTCTCACCTGAGCACGCTTAACTACGGAGTTCTTATGAAATCTATAGCGGGGCACAGTTTTAAAACGCTTCTTCTATGTTTGGGAGGAAAAATTATATAAGTAGCTCATGATCTCCTTCTCTCCAGGCGATGTGGGGCTAACTCGTGGACTTGTACACCTCACCTCACCTCACCTCATGGCATCCCAGCCTCAGGAGTCTTGTCTCTTGGCCTATTGGATCTTGGTCATCATAATCCACCCCCCTTAGAGCTACACGTCCACCTGTAGGGTTAGATCCCCCCATCCTGAGGAGAACTGGGTCTGATACCATTTTGTAACATCCGCCCCAAACACACAAGATATTATCCACTTTGCCCGTGCCCGCACGAGAACTTCCCAGGGAGGTCACCCATCCTAGTACTGCTCACGCTTGAGCACACTTAACTACGGAGTTCTTACGAAATCCGTAGCTGCGCACGGTTTTAAAACGCATCTTCTATGTTTGGGAGGGGAAATTATATAAGTAGCTCAGGATCTCCTTCTCTCCAGGCGATGTGGGGCGAACTTGTGGACTTGTACACCTCACCTCACCTCACCTCATCCATCTTGGCATCTTAGCCTTAGGAGTCTTGGCTCTTGGCCTATTGGATCTTGGTCATCATACCCAAGGTGGGAGCTTTGTAGACTAACCCCAAGTCCCCGAGAGGGTCGGCGATCTCTTGGGTGCCCGCGTCAGCCTGGGCCGGGGACTTAGGGGGCGAGGTAACCGGGACACCCGTGGGAACATGCCCCTCGAAGGGTGGGGGTGGCGCGATCGGAGCAGGAGCAACGACGGAGACCGGTTGAGTGGGCTCCTCCTCCGAGCTAGAGTCAGTGTCTGACCCTAAACCCGTTTCCTGCAAGGCAGCCCTATTCTTCTCGGCCAGCACCTGGGTGAAGGCTTCCTGAGCGAGTTGGACGGTGTTGTCTTCCCCTTCTGAAGGGCGGGGGTTCCGCCGAGCTTCTTTTTCTCTTTCCCCTTCTCTATTTCTGGAGTCATCACTGCAACAAAAAGGGGTTTTGAGATATCGCCCGGGAAGTCCCGCATCAAGACCTCGACCATGGGGGACCTCACTTTCGCCATAGAAAGTAGGAGCTCGACGCACAGGTCCTCGGGCTCGCCCATGATGACCTGCCATCGCAGCACAAAGGCCTCTGGGGTGGAGCCCGCTGAAGAGGCGGTGGCGGAAGCAATATGAAGAAGAGCAGGGGAGCACGGCTGACCTGGGGCAGCAGCGCCAACCGGAGGAGGTGAAGGCGGAGCGTTATCATCCTCACCGAGCATCTCCATGGTGTCGGCATCGGTGATGCGGATGGGGGAGGCCTGCTTCTTGCCTGTCCTCTTCAACGGATTGATTGCAGAAGTCCCGGTGTCTTGGGTCCCCTGGCTCGCTCCAGTCCGGCGGGAGACGGCGACCTTTTTCTTCCGTGCCATTTTTTGCTTGGTGGCGACGGCTCCGGTCTTGGCGTCCCTCAGTTGGAACGCGAAGTCAGGCGCAACAACCCTCTCAGGAGTTCACCCTCCTAAGAAGTCTAGGATCATAGCGTCGAGGGACTTTTTCCTCGACTCTGTGATACACTTCTTCTCCCCGGCCCGGTACAGACCGATCTCCTTGAAGACAGCCAAGGGCGGCTTGCCCGGATGGTATGGGACGCCCATGTGCCACCCTCGCCACTCTCCGTCGACCACGAACGGGTACTCCTTCCAGTACTTGTCTTTATTCTTGATGGAAGAGAAGGGGAGCACCTCGCCAAGGCGTCCGGTGAGATAAAAGATGCCACAGCCGACCTCGTTGTAGGTAGGGCTTGCCTTAAGGAACCACTTCTTCAAGAGGTAGGAGAGTGGGACCTTCACGTTGAGGGTGTCCTCGATCTGAGAAAGTCCATAGAGGATCCCCCCTGAGTTGCTTGTGAGTTGGGTGGGGCACAGCCCCGCCAACTCCAGCAGCTCACCCGCCAGATGACTCAGAGGGAGTCTGAGCCCGGACCATAGCAAACCCACCGAGACAATTGTCCCAGTGGATGGCCTCCTCGAGCGAGGCATGGAAGTAAGCAGAAGCTGGGGAGGGATGTTGGTGGCCACGTGCAGGCTCTCTGGAACTGGCTCGCCGGCCACCAACATCTTTGAACCAAACAACAGCGGGCTTGCTCGAAGGGGTTTCCTCTTCCTGACCACCCGGGTGGATCACGGAGATGGGAACGACATCGATGGGCTTGTCTTGGGAGGTCGCCGCATTAGGAGTAGGGGTGGAGGAGGATGCCATTAGGAGCTGGGAGAGCGAGTTGAGAGAGCGAGCTGAGAAGGCAAGTTACAGGGGAGAGCTCTTTCGCAGAAAGTGAACAAGGGCTCTTACCCTCCCCTATTTATAGGATCCAAGGAGGCATACGAGGCCGTCATCATTTAAGGCAAGGCTCGACGCGCGAGGTGACACAGCGGTGGCCAAAGGGAAATTGCCTTTTTCTTGATCTGGGGTTGACACGTGTCCCTGCCCGTGCCCTCTCGCAGAACTTGATGACAGTAGAGACAGCAACGTCCCTCCTGGCCGATACGCAGTTGATTTCCAGCCAACCGATGTGGGCCACGTGATGTGGCGCTGTACGAGACCATTTAATATCGCCTAATGATACCGGGTGCCTTGGGTTTCGATCCTATGACTCCCCCATGCCTCATTAATGAGGTGATACGGGCGTATATCCGGATCTTCATGGTTTCGGAAGTCGGTGGCCACTGGCCTACAGAGGAAATCATTGATTAGCTCCTAGACGGGCTTCGATCGTTCTGAATGCTTGCCCATTTAGGAGGGGGTAATGATGGTGCCAAGAAAAATATTTTACCAGATCATCGTCCGCATGGCAGTAGTAGGACGACACTAAGGGACAATAGAGGTCGCCCGATGCTAACCCTGACCGTACGAGATCGGCTCGCACGCAGAAGAGGTCGCCCGTGGCTGGCGCTCACAGCTTACCCTAGGCTAACCCTGACCGTACACGATCAGCTCGCACGTGGAAGAGGTTGCCCTTGGCTGGCACTCATAGCTCGCCCGAGGCTAACCCTGACCGTACACGATCGGCTCGCATGTGGAAGAGGTCACCCGTGGCTGGTGCTCACATCTCTCCCAAGGCTAATCCTGACTGTACGCGATCGGCTCGCATGCGGAAGAGGTCACCCATGGCTGGTGATCACAACTCACCCGAGGCTAACCCTGACCGTACATGATCGGCTCGCACACGAAAGAGATTTCCCGTGGTTGGTGCTCATAGCTTGCCCGAGGCTAACCCTGACCGTACGCGATCAGCTCGCACGCAGAAGAGGTCACCCGTGGCCAACCTCAGAGAACTCCTCGGGAGGCTCAACACCCGCATCTCGCTCAGGAGCTCACCTAATCGTGCAACAGGTCAAAGAGTTTACCTGTTAATAATAGGAAGAGGTTTTGAAGGCCCTCCCCTAACCCGGAGCTCGCCCTCTTTCCTACCGAGCCCGCCTACAGTAAGGCGGTACCGAATCGGCAGGTGTTACCACCTCTGTGGAGCGACGTGGACTACTACAAGCCACAGGAGCCGACCAGAGTCGGTCTAGGACCTCGCTCCAGACTGGAGCCTTCCAGAATCTCCACCTGGCACGGACAAGACCGACGCATCCCCCCTCACCACCGCTTGGCAGGCTAAACGATAAAGGATATTGAAGGACCCATGTGGACTAGTAAATAGAGGTGTAGAAGGTGCTGCAAAGAGCCGCCATGTGTCCATCTCTGGCGGTCTGCAAGAGTCTATAAAGGTACGACCCCCGGCTCCAATGTAGGTTCGACTGAAATGGTGCTTTGCCTAAGTCCAACCGATACAAGGGCGCTACGTTGAGTACTCCGAATCATTGGCGTCGCACATGCTCTTGTTGTCACGTAAGAACACATGCACTAGTGCCTTGCCACAGTTAGTTTGGTTTGCGTTGCAACACGACTGACTAATCTATAACGATACAAAGCTACATGTCCATATACTTAGGTTCGACCGAAACAGCGCTTCGCCTAAGTCCAACCAATACAAGGGTGCTTCGCTGAGTACTCTGAATCATTGGTATCGCACATGCTCCCGTTGTCACGTAAGGACACATGCATGCACTAGTGCCTTGCCATAGTTCGGTTTGTATTGCGACACGGTTGACTAACTTGCAACGGTACAAAGCTACGTGTCTCGATACGTAGGTTCGACTGAAATGACGCTTCGCCTAAGTCCAACCGATACAAGGGTGCTACGCTAAGTACTCTGAATCATTGGCATCGCATATGCTTCCATTGTCACATAAGGACACATGCACTAGTGCCTCGCCACAGTTAGTTCGGTTTGCGTTGCGACATGGCTGACTAACCTGCAATGGTACAAAGCTAAGTGTCCCGAGACATAGGTTCAACTGAAATGGGACTTCGCCTAAATCAAACTGATACAAAAGCATCATGCTAAGTACTCCGAATTCTAACCCCCATTAATCAACAATCTCAAAGCCCTATTTTTGGCATTCAAATACAAAGCCCGAGACATCGACACCATCTTGACCCGAGGTGACCTTCGCCTTGACATTCGAAGACAAAGTCCAAGGCAGCCTTTATCACCTTGGCACCTGACGAAGCCTGAGACATCGACATCGTCTCGGCCCAAGGTGACAACCTTGGCATTCGAAAGCAAAGTCTGAGGTGCTCCACACTGCATTGGTGCTCGTAGACAAAGTCTAAGGCAGGGTTCGATGCCTTGGCACCTGATGAAGTCCGAGACGTCGGCACTATCTCGGCCCGAGGCGACCTTCGTCTTGGCATTCGAAGACAAAGTCCGAGGCAGGCTTCACCGCCTTGGCACCTGACGAAGCCTGAGACGTCGACATCGTCTCGGCCCAAGGTGACAACCTTGGCATTTGAAAGCAGAGTCCGAGGTGCTCCATACCGCCTCAGCGCTCGTAGACAAAGTCCGAGGCTGGCTTCACCGTCTTGACACTTGACGAAGCTCGAGACGTCGGTATCATCTCGGGTCGAGGTAACTTCTGCCTTGGTATTCGAAAGCAAAGCCCGAGGCAGGCTTCGCCGCTTCGGCACATGATGAATCCTGAGACGTCGATGCCGTCTCGACCCGAGGCAATCTCTGCCTTGGTATTCGAAGAAAAAGTCTGAGGCAGGCTTCACCACCTTGGCACTTGACGAAGCCCGAGACGTTGACGCCGTATCGGCCCGAGGCGACCTCCGCCTCAGCATTCGAAGATAAAGTCCGAGGTAGGTTTCATCGCCTCGGCACCTGCCGAATCCCAAGACATCGATACCGTCTTGGCCCGAGGCAACCTCCGCCTCAGCATTAAAGACAAAGTCCGAAGCAGGCTTTGCCACCTCGGTACCTGACGAAGCCTAAGATGTTGGCACCATCTCGGCTCGAGGCGACCTTCACCTCGACATTTGACGACAAAGTCCGAAGCAATCTTTGCCGCCTTGGCACCTGACGAAGCTCGAGACGTTAGCACCGTCTCGGCCGGACGCGACCTTTGCCTCGGCATTTGAAGGCAAAGTTCGAGGCCACCATCGCCGCCTCGACGCTAGACAAAATCACAGGCTGCCATCGCCACCTCAGCGCTTGGCAAAGCCCAAGGTTGCTGTCGCCGCCTCAGCGCCTGACAAATTATGCGGTGACAGGCGCGATGGCCGACGCCGAACAACTCGACGATGGGTGCGACGCCCGATACCGGACAACGCGTCGACAGACGTGATGCCCATCGTCGGACAACACATCAGCATACTCGCTGTCCGTGAGCGTTGATGAGAACTCGTTCGGTTACTAGTCAAGATAAGCTCAAATAGGCCAAAGCTCGGCTCGAATCGGCTTGGTTCGGCTCGCCAACCCCCTCTGGTCGTAACTGCGCAGCCCCCATTCTCTCGGGTTTTAAAAAAAAAAAAAAAGACCCACCCTAATCTTGCAAGACCCCCCCTCTTACAAGACCCACCCATCTTGCAAGACCTCCCCACCCCCCCAAAACACATATACAAAAAAAGACCCCCCCCTCGGGCCTCCCTTGCGCCCAACCACCGCCCACCGCCCTCCATCACGCCTGGCCACCGCCTGCCAGCCACCTCGCGCCCGGCCTCCCACGTGCCAACCAACAACCCCCCTCCCCCCCCGCTAGCCTCCCTCGTGCCCGGCTACCGCCTGCCGGCCTCTCTCGCGCCCTGCGATCGCCAGTGCCACCATTGCCTCCCCTGCTGCTGCTGCTGCCGCGTGCCATTTGCCCGAAACCCCATCTCCCATGTGTTTTGGTCAAAACCTCCCCCGCCCCCTGGGTTTTTTGCCCGAACCCCCTGCCCCCAGGTACCTTGGCTCGAAACCCCCCGTCCCTAGGTTTTTTCCCCGAACCCCCCCGCCCCCAGGTTCTTTTGCCCGAAACCCCCCACCCCCGGATTTCTTTCCCGACCCCCTCTACCCGACCCCCACTTGCGCAATCGCCCGCCGGTGCCGACCGCTAGCCTTTCCTTGTGGAGTCCCAGTCAACCAGGTTACGACCTGCCTAAGTGGGAGGGGGTAACACACACTCGGTCGGCCCCTGATCGATGGGCACAATGGTCGGTCCCGTGCAGTGGGTTAATAGAGACAACGGTCGACCCCCCACAACGGGTTGACAGACGCACACCCGATCGGCCCCTAGCAGGAGGTCAGTGGGCACAACGGTCGGTCCCGTGCAACGGGTCGACAGAGACAACGATCGATCCCCCGCAACGGATCGACAGACGCACACCCGGTTGGCCCCTGGCAAGGTGTTGGCAGGCACAATAGTCGGCCCTTGACAGGTGGTTGGCAGACAGACAACAGTCGACCCTATGCAACGGGTCGACAGGCGCATACTCGGTTGGCCCCTGGCAGGGGGTTGGCGGGCGCAATGGTCAGCCCCTGACAGGGGGTCGGCAGACAGACAATAGTCGGCCCTGCACAACGGGTCGGTAGATACACACCTGGCCGGCCCCTGATAAGGGGTCGGCAGATGCAACGGTCGACCTCGTGCAGTGGGTCGACAGAGACGACGGTCGACCCCTGCAATGGGTCGACAGATGCGCACCCGGCCGGCCCCTATCTGGGGGTCGGTAGGCACGATAGTTGATCCCACATAACGGGTTGGCAGACGTGCACTCAACTGGCCCCTGGTAGGGGGTCGGCGGGCGTAATGGTCGGCCCCTGATAGGGGGTTGGCAGACATACGATGGTCGGCCCCGCGCAATGGGTCGGTAGACGCACACCCGGCTGGTCCCTAATAGGGGGTCGACAGGCGTGACAGTCGACCCTGGACAGGAAGTCGGTAGATAAGTGACCAGTTTTTTGCATCATAAAGTCCCAGCCAGTTAGGTTAGCACCTACTTAGCTGGGAGGGGTAAACGTGGGTGCAAAATCTGGCTAACGCCTTACAGTGGGATCCACAGCCCTGCCTGGGGCCTACAAAGATGACTGTGGGACCCGCAGCCCTGCTTGGGGCCCACGGAGATGACAGTGAGACCCACAGCCCTGCCTGGGACCCATAAAAATGACAGTGGGATCTACAGCCTAACCTGGGACCCACGAAGGCAATAGTGGGCCCTAGTAAATCCCCTCCCGGATATTTACCAACCCCTGATATATTGGAGAATATTCCTAGAATATTCTTTATAAACCAAATATCTATAAATAGCCAACCCTGTGAAATAATCCAGATCCGAAAAAATCCAAACCATAATCCCACTTTCTGTTTTCTAGAGCTCCTTGAGCCTTTTGGTTTTCAGATTCCCACTCCACCCTCTGTCATCTTGTAAGAAGCACTCATCGGTATGTCGAGAGTAGCTCTACTTCATTCAGAGATAGTTGATTCAAAGGTTGCATCTTACCACACGGAGATATATGCTTCGGCTAAACTTCGTCACCATATATAGTGTCAACTCTTTCTCCCTATGCTACAGTGCTTGTGTAAAGTTACAGCTCAACGCTTCAAAGCTCGCTACATCCCGAAGGGTAAAACCTTCAATCGACTATTAGAGGAGGGTCACGTACGACGGCCGAAATCCTCCTCCATATTCTCCACAAACCAAATCACTATATATAGCTAACCCTGTAAATATTCCAAATCGAAAATTCCAGAAAAGCATCCCACTATCTGTTTTCCAGAGCCCTCAGATCCTTCTGGTTTTCAGACTCCAGACAAACCTTTTCCACATTCTATTCACTTGTATAAGCACTCCTCGGTCTTTCGAGAGTAGTATTTTTTACACAGAGACATAGTGGATTCAAAGGTTGTGTCTTACTGTACGAAGACGTAGGTTTAGGCTGAACTCCATTATTACACCCCGTGTCAACTTTTTTGATCTTTTTTTTCCCCTCTCTCTACTTTACAGTGTTAGTGTGACAGTTCAGCACACAATAGCTCAGCGCTTCAAAGCGCGCCACATCCCGAAGGGTTAAACCTTCAATTGACTATTGGAGGGGGATTACGTACAACGGCTAAAATTCTCCACCATAGTTGGTTTGATAATGATGAGCTTGAGGATACCCTAATCCTAATAGGTTTTTTAAAGGGGTAATTGGATAATTAGTGTAAGGTCTCTCTAACTAATTCAGCAGTTTGATAAACCCCTCGACCCTTTGCGTAAAGTATTAAGTCCACTAGCGAAGCCAATATAGTCCCAGTGAGGGCAGCTGCCCCTATTGAGATTTCATAAAAAGAGAACCAGTGAGTCTTGTACGCTTCTTTCCTTAAAAAAAAGTTGAGTCTTGAGGCCTCTTATAGGTATGTGTTAACCAACATCACAGTGCCCCCACTAAAACCCTAAAGAGACAAATCTGATGTCGCAAAAAAGAGAGAGGCTAAATTACACTTTACCGCCATTAAAGTTTAGCTCATAAACACTTGACCACCCTATAGTTTAAAAACTATATTTTACCCCCTTTCAATTCAGTTTTGATCAGATAAAGATTACCGAATGAGGGAATCAGTAGTTAACAAAAAGGTTCAAAATTTTCATTTCGGTCAATATTTCGACACTCTAGATATGAAAATATTTCGACAGTGTGAAAATATTATGATTTTATAAAAATAGTAAAAATATTAATTTTTTAATAAATTTTTTTAGTGAATCTCTAAATAGTCATAAACCAAGTATATATACGTAATTTAGAACACTCAGATAATATTTGTACCATATATAGGGGTGTAGACATTCACAAAGCATGTATCCTATGTTTGAGTTTGTGAGTCTTGTGCAGTCTTGTTTGGTCATGTTTTGATCTATATTTTTTAAATAAATTTTAATCCTTTTTATAGATAAAAATATTTTTAAAATAAATATTAGTTGATTGTTAAAATAATGCTTCAAACGATTTTGAAAACGGACTTAAAACAAGAAAGTTGTGCAAGCTTGAAATCGTGCAAAAATTATGCTGAAATGTGAAACATTGTTTTTTTTACTAAGTCTGAAAAAAGAGTTTTTATAAAGAAAATTTTTTATTCATTCAAAAATTTTTTTGGCGAACAATGATTTTTTAGATGTACTTGTTGTTTTACATCTTGTGGAATATTTTGAGCTAAAAAGGAGTTGATTTAATCACTTTTCTCAACATACAAATTTTATGAGAAACCGAAAAAACTATTTTCTCCTACTAAAACTGAAAGTATACTTTTAGGATTCACTTGGTTTTTTATTTTTTTGATATTTTTATTGAAATCAAATAGGGGCATTTATTTATTTACATAAAATAACTTAAAATAAATGGAAAAACGATATTTACTTAAATGTTATTATATGTAAATAAACTGCTGAGAACTAGGTATTGGAAATAATCCCATGGCAGAGGCCCACAGTGGAAGCAAAGTGAGGTCCGAAGATCGTGAGTGGTGTGCGTAACATATCAAAATTTTCATCGAAATCCTACACATGCGTGTATGAACTTAGTACGGCAATTACGCGAACCCCTGACGTCGATCTAGCATGAAAGAACAATCTAGCAAGCATGTATGTTCTATCTATACTAGATCTACAAGTTAGAAGTCATACCTTCGTACGGATTCTTTCACCATGATAATTTTTTTTCTTTGTCAATGAAGAAGGCATCAGATCTGCTCGATATAGCTTCAGTGTAACGGCCATAATTTTTTGCTTCGAACTCTGATTAGATTGAAATTTGGATTAAAGGTAGAAGACATCGAGACACAACTTTTAAAAGTAGTTTTACATCGTTTGGAGTTCTGTAGATCCCAAAATCATATAAACATCGCCGATATTCAGTGCAAAATCTAGACATCAAAAGATTGCGGGAAGCGCCTTCTAGTTCACCCGATCGCGCACGATGCATGGCACCTCGTCGATGGATCTTTGAGTGCCTCCATATGACGAGCCTTCTCTGTCTTCGATTCATCACGCGAAACCTGATCGGAGTGCTGATTCTTTATGAAAGCTGCGTGCGAGCTGACTGCGTGTAGGCTGATTCTTTAGTGGAAGCTGCGTGCGAGCTAACAGTGTGCGAACTGATTCTTTATGAAGCATGCGAGCTGACTGCGTGCAAGCTGATTCTTTAGTGGAAGTTGCGTGCAAGCTAATTACATGTGAGCTGATTCTTTAGATCACTATCGAGCACAAATTTAAAAAATAACTCATTCAGCTACAAACATCCTTCATTTCATAAAAAATGCTCTACAAAAAGGGTGCCTATGCGCTATGGATAATATTTTCAAAGATGGACGACATTCCAAGGCCGCTCTAGGAGGTCGCCATCTGCGGTCATCAACCTATAGGCACCCGATCCTCCCGCGTTGTGTACTATATAGGGACCTTCTCAGTTTGCTGCGAGCTTCTTGGTGTTGGGTTCTTGCGTGTTAGCGAACACCTTTCTCATCACAAGATCGCTTAATTTGAATGCCCGATGGCGGACTCTCTTGTCATAGAAACGCTTAATCTATTGTCTATAACCGACAAGATATAGGTTTGTGAGCTCTCTCTGCTCTTCTAGTTGGTCAAGAGAGTCGAGTAGGTCATCATTGTCGACCTCATCCATGGCGAGCATCCTTGCTAAAGGTACCTCCACCTCTATGGGTAAGACTGCTTCACAACCGTAGGTGAGACTAAAAGGTGACTCGTTCGTCGAGTGATATGTAGTGGTTCGGTAGGCCCATAAAACTCCATCGAGCTCCTTCTCCTATAGCTATTTTCTTCCTTCCAACCTCTTCTTGAGGTTGTCCAGGATTACCCAATTAGTCGCTTTGACTTGCCCGTTGCTCTATGGATATTTTGGAGAGAAAAATCTCAGATCGACTCCATGCTCGGCACAGAAGCTTTTGATCAAGCGGTTGTCGAACTGGCGCCCATTATCCGTGATGAGTACACGTGGTAGGCTAAATCAATAAAAAATGTTATTCCATAGGAAGTCCTTCACTTGTTTCTCTCTGATCTTGGCCAGCAGGATTGCTTCCACCCATTTGGTGAAGTAGTCCGTGGCGACCAAGATGAATTTCTTCTGTTGCGTAGATACAGGAAAAGATCCGACTATATCGAGCCCCAACTGTTGGAAGGGCCAGGGGCTTACTAGAGGGTGCAGCTCTTCGGCGGGTAAGTGGTTGATAGTAGCGTGCTTTTGGCATTAAAAGCACTTCTGCATGGTCTTGACAGCGTCTTGAGCAAGGGTGAGCCACCAATACCCCTGCCTCTTTACCTTACCGGGTAGAGACTACCCACCAGAGTGATTACCAAACTCTCCGAAGTAAAGGCAATCGAGCACTTCTTCGGCTTCAGGGGACTCTACGCACTTGAGGTTAAGATCGTTGAAGGATTTTCTGAAAAGGTAGCCCCAACAAATGAGGTACCGATCGATACTCTTCTCTATTCACCGAGATTCTTTCCTATCACCAGGGAGCTCGTATCCTCGGAGGTAGCGAACGATTGGCACCGTCCAACCGGTAGGGAGTACCTTTGACGAGGTTTGATTTACTGCGCTCTCACTAAATTTGATTCGGGGGTGATCTTGCACTTCGATCACTATCTGCTGGACTTTGAGACCTTCGAGCAGGGAGGCAGTGTTAGCGAGGGCGCTAGCTCACTTGTTGTCGGATTGGGGGATTTGCTCGAACAAATTTTTTTTGAATTTCTTAGCAATATCCTTCACGAAATCTATATAGTTTGCCATTCGCGCATCCTGGGAGGCGTAGTCATCATTGAATTGGCAAATGATTAGCTGAGAGTCACTGAAGACCTCAAGCTTTCTCACACTAACGTTACTAGCGAGCTCCAGGTTGGCCAAAAGTGCTTCGTACTCTGCCTCGTTGTTTATGGCTGCAAAATCTAGTCGAACAGATTGATTACCTCTTTGGTGATTAGCACGACCCCGATTCCTGCCCCGAAAATGTTGGATGAGCCATCGACGAAAAGCTTTCAATCTCCCACGGCTACCAATTCGGTCTGGAAGCGATCACAAGGCTTCTCAAGGAACCTTGCCTTCCCTGGGTGCTCTTCCGTTGGCTCATCTTCTTGCAGCTGGATTGACTCTTCAGGCGGGAAGTCCGCCAAAAAATCAACAAGAGCATGCCCTTTGATCGTCGTTCTCAGGACGTATTTCAATCCGTAAGTAGCGAGCTGGACAGATCAACGGTAAAGCCTCCCGGCCACCAAAGGCTTTGAGAGCGCACTCTTCAAGGGGTGCTCGATGATGACTTAAATGGGATGCACTGAAAAGTAAGGATGGAGCTTTCTCCCAGTCAGGACCAAGGCCGGGGCAATCTTCTCGATGGGTCGATACCGCAGCTCGGCATGGAGCATCGTATGGCTTAAGAAGTACATGGGCTTTTCTAGCTTTGCTTCCTCCAAGACGAGGACTCCGCTCACCGCATGCTTGGTCACAGATAAATAGACGCCGAGCTCGTCTCCAACCCTGGGTACTGCTAGTATAGGAGGGGAAGCTAGGTAATCCTTGACTCTTTGGAACGTAAGTTCACACTTCTTATCCTAACGGATGGCAGCTCCTTTTCAAAGCAGCTCGAACAAAGGCCGACAATTGTCGAAAGATATCGAGATAAAGCGACCCAGCACCGCAATCCATCCGCTCAACATCTGGACTTCTTTCTGTGTCCTCGACGAGGGCATCTCAATGAGTACTCTTATTTGTTCGGGGTCAGTCTCAATCTCGCGATGGGTGACTAGGTACCCTAGGAACTTACCAGAGGTCACTCCCAATCCACACTTTGCTGGATTAAGCTTCATATTGAATTTTCTCAAAATATTGAACACTTCTTTGAGGTCGACAACATGACCTTCTCATTCCTGACTCTTCACCAAGAGGTCGTCTACATAGACCTCGACGCTCTTGCTGATCTGATCTTTCAACATGTTGGTGACTAACCTTTGGTAGGTTGCTCTGACATTCTTGAGCCCCAATGACATCACTTGGTAATAGAACAACTTCTGGTACCCCCCATCTGGAATAAAAAGTGGTCTTCTCTTGGTCGTCGGGGTGGAGAGGTATCTGGTTATATACAAAGTATCCATTTATGAACGAGAGAGCCTGGAATCCAACGACGGTGTCTGCCAGAGCTCTGATTATAGGAAGAGGGAATCCATCTTTTGGGCAATCTTTGTTGAGGTCGAAGGAGTCTATACATACTTGAATGACTTCACTCTTCTTTAGCACCACCACGATGTTGGAGATCCACTCAGAATAATGAGCCTCGCGAATGAAGCCAGCTCACTCCAGTTTTCCACCTCCGCCGCAACCGCAGCAGCCTTTGCAGTCGGGACATACCAAGCTTTCTGCTTGATCGGAGAGAAATCGCACTAGGTGTGCAGACGATGGCAGGCGATCTCGGGGTCAATCACGAGCATGTCGGCGAAGCTCTATGCGAACACATTTCGGTAATCTTTGAGAAAAACCGTCAAGTGGATAACTTCGGTGTCGGTTAATGATGTCCCAAGGTGGGTAACCCTCAGAATCCCATCATCTCTGATGTCAATGTCTTGGAGTGGCTCGGTAATTAGGGACCGCTTCTTCGTAGTTCTCGCAGGGTGCCTGTCTGCATAATGCTCTTGACAAACGTCACTTCCACCAGTGTCGGCTAACCGCAAGGGTGAAGTGGGTGTCTCACAAGGTCGGAGAGTCCCTGCCTTTGGATTATCGAGAAGCTTATGCGGAGAGGTAGCTAACTGCTAAGAGGTGCCGGTCTCTTGGCCTCTTCAGGTGTGCCGGTATCAAAGAAGTGATAGATATCCTGCTCATACCGAGTGACGACGATCTGATCACCTCAAATTGTTGTAGCTCGTGTGTCCTTAGCATGAAATTTCTGTATTAATATTAATAAAGATGACTTTGGTTATTGCTTTAATTAGAATACTACTCTGGTATATGATAATACTCATATAATAAAAGGACCCTAGGGAACACAGTAGGCCACTGAGGCGCATGGAGGATCCATGCTTGGGAGACCCAGTGGACCAGTTCTGTGTAGACCTAGAACTAGTTCACAACTTAGGTGATGCCGGTCGCTTCACCGAGAACAAGCTGTTGGCAAGTAGAGGATGTGGTGAAGTCTCCACCATGGGAACGTGGGATTCCCATTCACCTGACCAAGCACGATGATCGTTTTGAATAGGAACCAAGATGGTGCACAGTTCAGTGATTCAGACACTGGTGCAGAAACCGTCTTACTACTATAGATAATTCGTCCTTAACCCTGAGGGACCATGTACACTTGGCCAACCAGTTGTGTGGTGCTTTGATGTGCCAACGTGTGCGGACCTTCCATAGTCTAATACCACGGTACGTTGGGTTACCCGGCTGGCGCTTGAGTGACATGTAATCCCTACAGGTTATCCGACGTTCAGTGTTGGATGGGTGCGTTTTGATGAGTCAATCTGTCCACACAGTTAACCCAGGCCTGGTGGTTGTTAGTATGACTGATGATGTTCCGGATGCTAGGCATAGCACCGGAAGGTGTGTGGTGTTATAGATGACAAGTCATCAAACCCTAGTCAGATGATCGATCGGGATCTGGCGGTGCTCCCCACCGCCCGAGTCGTATCATGGCACCAGTATTAGGAGGGACTGAGGATTATCGGAGTATAGTAGAGAACAGAGTTACGAGGGAGTAACATAAGTTTAGGATCACTAGAGTTCAACTCGCGTCGCACTCTGGGTGGCTACGCGAGTTAATCGGATTAGGGCTGATTAACGGAACTTTCGGTGTGTCACCGGAACAGTTAATTAGGGATCCGATTGGAGCTAGAGATCCCGAATCCTGAAGGTTCTACCCTGTCGTTGCGTATAGGAATTGTTCCCCGATCTAGTTGGATACGTTGGATGCGAAGTAGCGCGATGGAGCGCAAGCCCGGAGCCTAAGAACCCAATTCACATATGTTACGGGCCGTAGGGGTACTTTGGTAAATACTATAATATGGCTCAGAACACATTGAATATGGATCTTAGATTGAGTGGAATAATTCCAGGAGCTCACAGGCGCTGACAGAATTCGATTCCGAGTAGCTCACCTCACTCAGTCTCTCTTTCAGTTTTTCGCTTTTCGTGAAGGGCGTTTTTGTCCGGGCTTCACGATAGACACCCGGAATCCCTAAAAATCGCCCCCCCCCTTATCCCTATCCACCTAGAGGCCGGTCCAAGCTTTCTTGAGGCTTTGGGAGACCGGCTCTATAAAGGAAATAGGGAGGGGGAGGGCCGGCCATAGTGCTCCCTCTCCTTAGGAAATCCGAACCTCCCCTTTAAGCTCCTCCTTTGTGGTTTCGGCCAAGGAAAAGATAGGAAGAAGAAGGGAGAAGTAAGATCGAGGAGGGAAGGAGAAGGAAGAAAGGAGAAAGAGGAGAAGAAAATCTCGCGGCTTGCCATCGTCTTCGCAATGGATTCCTCCGTCGGCTCGTAATCCTTGCACTCAGAGACGGGATTTCGAGGATTCTTCAATTCGCAAAGGACAAGGTGCTATCCGACAGTTTCCCTTGCGATTCAAGTGCGGTTCTTCATCGTTTCATCGTCTCTGGATCATAGATCCAAAAAGGTATGATGATTCTAAACACCTAACTAGATGCATGCATGTCTTCCGTAGATCGTAGTATGCCTCTAGGGTGTCCGCATATATGCTAAGATCATAAATTTGCATGTAGATTGTTTTGTAGAATTAATTGTAATGAAACATACACCGTATGATCTTCGGATCTTTCTTTTGCTTTTGCTGTGACTCTGATTAGCGGATCCAATTCCAACACAAATGACCATAGCTCTCGAGGGGACATGGAACTTGAGGGCCTGATGATTGGGCGAGGACACCGTATTTATCTGCCTAAGCCAAGGTCGCCCAAGGATAGCATTGAAGGCGGATTGCCCGTCAACGATAGCGAACCAAGTTTGCCGAACTTCGGGGCCCACTGTCACAGTCAGGGTAATCTCCCTGACGACCTTAGCCACTTTACCGGTGAAGCTGCTTAGCAAGCCCACTATTGGGGATAGATCGGCTCTCCGTAGTCTCATTCGTTAAAAGGCCGATAGGAACAAGATATCGATGGCCCTCCTAGAATCGACTAAAATACGACGCACCTCAATATTGGCTATCATAAGGCGTATGACTAGAGGGTCATTGTGCGGAGTAGCGACCCTGGCCATATCATCCTCTGAGAACCACACGAAGTCGCGGGCTCCTAGTCGAGGGGTTTGAAGCAAAGTAGGTAGTAGCGAGATAGAGTGCACCTTTTATGTTCGTTCCACCTCTCTTACTTGCCGCCGCACCTCGTTGCCCGACCTCTGCTCGCCTAGGTGTTCGACAATGGTGTGGCAGATCGGCGACCCGCCTGGGGGAGGTAGTGGTAGCGTGGGCTCCGTTGGTCCCGGACGATCTTATTCCCTTAGGACGCGCGTAGGGATGACCTTGAATCGTCACGGTTAAGAGATGAACTGGTCCAAATGACCCAGCCCGGCAAAGTCCTCTAAATGGTTCCTCAAAGCTCAGCATCGGTTGGTGTGATGTCAGGCGCCTCTATGGAACGAGAATCATCTGGTGTTGTTGGTGGAGCCGGGCTCTCCCTGCTGAAGGGGAGGAGGGTATTGGACAAAGGGCTCGTTCCGAACTTGGTGCAAGATTTGTCCAAGAGCGATGGTGAAATCCTGCTCTTCGGGGATGGGAGGCAGGCGCTAGTTTGTCGGTCTTCCGGTTGCCACGATTGGCACCACCGAGGGTGTCACAGTTGGCGCTGCTAGAAGTGCGACAACCGGCACAGTAGGGGGCGCCTCGTGCCGCTCCACTGCTTTAACAACGAGAGGCCGCAAAGCGGGAGGAGGTCGTTGCTAGACCATCTTTTCCTTTCGATCGAGCACCACATCTTCGAGCTTGATGTATTGCTGGACCAGGGCGAACAGTTCGACCATCGTGCGGGGGTCAAAGATGACGAGGGCATCATGCAGCTTACTTCCCTCGAGGAGCGTGCTCCTGAAGGCACTCACGGTCGTCAGATCCTGCCCGGTTGAGTCCTCAAGGGCAAGGTAACCACTGCGGAACCGCGTTGAAAAGTATCAAAGGGTCTCCCGAGCTCCCATAGTCAGGACGAACAACGATTCGATCCTCTTAGATGGTTGTCCGTTACAACGGTACTGTTCCAAGAACAATCCAGATAGAGTGGTGAAGTTGGGAACGGAATGGGAGGGTAACTTGTGGAACCAGTTCAAGGTTGAATTGGTCAAGCTGCTCAAGAACGCTCGACACAAAATTTGGTCCTGGTCCCAAAAAAATAGCACCTTTTGATAGGTTAAGAGGTGGTCCATGGGGTCTTGTGACCCATCAAACAGTACGAACTTTGGCGGAGTCCAGTGCTGAGGGAAACCCCCTTGGTGAACTTCGCTCGTGAAGGGTGAGCTCCCTCCACGAGTGGCGAGGTCTTCTAAGAGGTTGATAGGCATGCTAGGTAGCTGCCAGCGCTCGAGGTGATTTCCCAAAAGTGTCTGTGCAGGCCCTAAGCGATCATGCATGCTTCCTCTAGGTCGGTCCGCACCCTCGCTGCGGCGGTGTCCTGGCGATCGCTCCGCCGCTTCACCGGTAGCCGCATTGGCACCGAAAAAGGTCTATGTGAGGCTATCACCTCGCGAGTCTCCGTACGGGATAACACTTCCACCATTGGTTCTCGCTCACGCTGATAGCACGGGTTACAGTTTCATCCTCGAGACCTCACCTCTGACTCGTCAGACCTCGCACTTCGGCTTCGCCGGCGAGGGGGGGCTGAAGGCGGAGTCGGCTTATTGCTGGAAAGCTGGGTGACATATCGCTGAAGTCGCCTGAGAGTAGACTCTCTTGTCTTGTTTGCGACTATGCCTCCCATGGGGGGCTCCTGCTGGGATGCCTACCGTATGGGCGCCAGTGTAGGTTGATACGTCGCCGGGATCGAAGGATGTCGCGTAGGGGGATCGACCCTTGCCGACACTCGTGGTTGCCGAGATTGACCCGCAGATCCTTTCCTTCGTTGCTCGAGCCCGAGGAAGGGGGGATGAGTTCTTTCGCTCATCGCGGGAACCTGGCGCAGCAGCGTCAGTTCGTTTATCATAGCCCGCTGGGTGGCCAATATCTCCATGAGGAGCTGGTCACTGAGCGGGGTAGGGGGTTGGGTAGTTTGAGCCGACGTTCCACTTCGTGCAGATAAGGCATGAGCCTTTGCCCGTATCTGTCCCTGTGTGAAAGGAGCCATTAGGGTCTCCTGCGAAAACACAGCTTTTGACCGTGTGGTTGTTGGCGTTCTCACAGGAACCAGTCGAAAGATCCCACAGACAGCACCAAATGTCATGGGAAATTTTCGTTGGTGAGACCGCCCGACCTGTAAGGTAAGGAAAATGTGAAAACGGCTGGCTTCGTGAGGAGCGCAGACCCTCTAACGCTCAAGTTAGTGATGGCTCGAAAGTGGGAAGGTTTAGAAGTGAGAAAATGTTCGGGTTTCTGAGTTTCGAACATGTACTTTGGAGCCGGGGATCGTACCTTTATAGACCTTTTGCAGACTACCAAAGTTCGACACGTGGCCGCTCTTTCCCGCACCTTCTACACCTTCATGTGCCAGCCCACATGGGCCTTTAATGGCCTTTTTCTTTTAGCCTGCCAAGCGGTGGCGGTCTAGTCCAGGTGGGTGTTTTGGAAGGCTCTAGTTTGGGGTGCTCTAGACCAACATTGGCAGGCGAATATGGCTTGTAATCATCAGCGTAGTTCCACGGGGGCGGTGATATCTGTCGATTTATTACCGCTTTACTATAGGCGACCTCTACGGGCAAGGAGGCAAACTCCTTTGTTGTTACATGATCGGGCGAGCGCCTGGGGGAGCTGCTGGTGTTGAATCCTTTGAGGAGCTCTTTAAACTATGCTTGGGGAGACTTTTTCTACGTGCGAGCCGATCGCGTGCGATCAGGGTGAACTCTCGGGCGAGCTGTGCCTCGCAGTACCTCATGAATGAGCCCTCGAGGAAGATGTTGCTATGTCCAAGGGACACAGTGATCCGCTACTGCATAAGGGCGTAAGGTAGGAACAACATCTTTCGCGTGCGAGCCGATCATGTGCGGTCAGGACGAGCTCCCGGGCGAGCTGTGGCATTAGCCAGGGGTGACCTTTTCCACGTGTGAGCCAATCGCATGCGGTCAGGGCGACCTGTGGGCATTCGTGGATATCTTTCTAAGATTTCTGTTAGCAAAAGGCGATCTCTCCATGTGCGAGCTGATCACATGCGAATTGATAGAGATCTCGGGTAAGCGAGCTCTTGAGCGAGCTGTGGGTGTTGAATCTTCGAAAGTATTCTGTGACTCCCAGGCATATTACGACCTCCTCCATGGGCGAGCTGATCGCATACGATTTCTCTGCGAATGAGCTATTAGACAGCCATTACTGTTGGGCTTTCTCAGAACCTCTCCATCTTGTTGCTCTTCCAAAAGGTGACTCCTCCGTGGGAGAGTTGACCGTGTGCGGATGAAGTGAGCTCCTTGCACACTGAGGTAGGTGATCTGCCACGGGCGAGCTGATCGTGTGCAAAGAGCTCATGGGTGAGCTTGCGGTGGATCTTATATCATACAGTGGGCAAGAGATTAGTCCTTCAAAGGGGGCACCTCGCGTTCGAACTGAACGGTACGAGGTGTTTGTAAAGGCCGAGGCCGACTTCTTTGGGAGTTCTTTGAACTCCAAGATCTTTTTTTTGGTCAAAGTGCTGCTTACCCAAAAATCGGGATTGGCCTTGTATCCTGAGCTCATCCGGGGGGGGGCCCTCTTCATTAGGCACCCGAGGTCACCGAGGGTGTGCCCAAAGACAATGGCGATCTCCTTGTGGACTTCTGTTGTCTCGTCGTGTCCTCCCCTGCTACTGCCATGTGGATGACGAGCCGATGATATTTTTTGGCACCATCAGCAGCCATAGTTAGATAGAAAGTCAACCCGATCTACCCAGGAGAAGTTTGGCTAAAAAGAGTCCGACATTCCTGCAGAACTGGATCACCAGAATCAAGATTTTGCAAGGAATTTATAACGACCTAGGAATCTCCCTGAATCCAAACCAGTTGTGGGACAAAATAAGATGAATAGCACTGAAGCCCAAAGAGTAGTGCAAGCTTCTCCACGACAAGGAAAGAAGCAGTATGAAGAAGCCCACAACTAGCTAGTAATAGAGAACCTGTACTATCTAGAACGACAAAATCGTAGCCTAAACAAGATAAGAGGGGATCCACCGAACCATCAAAGTTAAGAGATATGACTCTAGTCAGTGGGGCTTCTCATTTGACACCAACAATGGTAGTCCGCCGCAACCTCTAATGAGCTTGACCAAGATTATTGTACTCCATATAGAAGTAAAAGATATAACGACCCACTGAAGCAAAATGTTCTATATATGCAACCTCTAAAAACCAATGTGTTTCGACTCTTCTAAATGGTCCATAAGGTAGGTAGCATAAATCCAAGCAATCGGCGATTTGTACTTGGCATATGAGGAGTTAACCCACTGGATAAGTTCACCCCAAGTCTGAAGGAACGGGAAAATCAATTTCAGCTTTATTGAATGCCCAGTTCTAAACCGCTCGAGCATACTCACACGTAAACAAACAAAGTTGATGTTCTCAATCTCGGAAGGACACCGTGGCAAGCAAGTGAAATGAGGAAGCCAATACGATGTCGATATTCTGTGTTAGAATTGGTGAGATCTACAGCTCGTAAAAACCTACAGTTTAGCTATGTATGGTTGATAGCTTAGGATTGCATCTTGGTACGTACCTTAGTACGTGTTCTGATTACAGAACAGAGAGCCATGGTTACATGGTAATCCACTTGAGTAGAAAACTCAATGGACTGGTCCCATGTAACCTAAATACGTTTGCAGCTCTGATTAGGGTTGGTCGCACTATTAGGATAAGCTGTTGGGATGATAGAACGTGGGTGTCTCCACCACGGTTATTACTAGGCATAGTGTCTGTGGCCGAACAGAACCAACACGGTGCACAGATCGGTGAGCAAACATCGGTGCACTAAACCATGTTTTTGCTTAGGGTAAAACAGTTATAAACCTGAGGAACGATATCTGGTGGGCTAACCAGTTGAGTGGTGCTTTGGTGCACCAATGTATGAGAGTCCAGTAACGTGACCTAAAACCACGGTGTACTGAGTTACCCGGCTGGCATCATATCAGCGTTCCACTCCTGTAGGCCATCTACACCCCTAATGGAGGTGCGTTCCTTGGTCTGACCTACATTGTATTAAACCCTGGCCAGGTGGTCATCAGTGAGACTTTTGATCGGATCTGGTTACTCGGCAGAGTAATTGGAGGTATGATGTATGTGGTCAACTTGGAAGGAACTGAGTCATATGAGTACTCGAGTCTGACGGTATTCTCCACCGCTCAAGTTGCATCATGGCACCAAGTAGAGGGACAACAGGTTTATCACACTAAACGGAGAGCACGGGTATACGAGAGAACATAGTAAGTTTAGGGATATTGGAGTACAGCTTGTGTCGCACTCTGGGTGGTTACATAGGTTAACTCAGACTCAGAGGATCGATGGTACACTCGGGTAGTGTGTCGATTGAGTCTATTTGGAAGCCATGAACCCTGGTTACTGAAGGTTCCACCTTATCCACATGATGTATGGTCCTTGTACCATCTCCTCGAAACATAGGACGTAGTTAGAGGAAGCGAGAAGTCCAAACCTACGCTCCGTGAGAGTTACACATTAGTGTATGGTAGATGCGTAACTACATATGTACACTAAGGGGAAACCCTAGGTTAGTGCAGAGACGTATGTAGCGATCCCTTGCCATAAGTGGACTCCACCACATGGGTGCGATGCACCAGGACATGTTGCGAGTTGACTAGTTGACTTTACTAGGGGCACCCTATGGGCACCTTAGAGAATAGTGAAATCACTAGTACACTTCACTTATGTGTTCCATGCAAAGTCTCATACACGAGGGATGGCCAACTAATGATATATGGGTATTTTGGTCAAACCATGCATTACTATTCACTAGGGGGGCCGACCCTAGGTGTTGGGAGACTGGTCAAGGTTCGCCCCCTTATTTATAGGAGGTTGTTGCCTTTATTAAAGGGGCTGGTCATAAGAGACAAAAGTGGGCTAGTTTTGACCGTTTTCAAAACCAAGGAAAAGATAGAGATAAATGCGAGATAAATAAGAGATTTGAAAGGGTCAACCCTATCCTCTTTGTCCTTATCCAAAGGATATTAGCCATCCATATATAAGGGCAATAGGAGAGAGGGGGGCCAGCCATGCTATTGGGGGAAACCCTAGTCGCCCCTCTCTCCTCTCTTCTCTTCTCCTCTCTCGTCTCTCTTCTTCGCTTGCGTCATTGGATAGCGACTCGTCTTCCTCACATGATATCTTGTAGAAGGATAATGCTTGTTACATGGAGGCACTCTGAAATCTATTGATGAGGGCTTGTGCATCGTGCGAGATCGGGTGAACTAGAAGGCGCTTCTCGTAATCTTTTGCTATCCAAATTTTACGTAGAAGATCAGTGATGTTTCTATGATTGCGGGAGCTACAAAACTCCAAACGATATAAAACTACTTGAAAAAGTTGCATCTCAAAGTTCTCTAGCTGCAGTCCAAATTTGATCCTAATCAGAGTTTGGAGTGAAAAGTTATGGCCATTACACCGAAGCTATATTGAGCAGATTCGAGGCCGTCTCTATCGACAAAGAAGAAATTTGTTGCGATGAAAGAATCTGTATGGAGGTATGACTTCTAACATGTAGATCTAGTGTAGAGATAGAATATGCATACATGTTAGATTATTCTTTTCGCTAGATTGACGTTAGGGGGTCGTGTAGTTGCCATGCTAGATTCATACACGCACGCGTAGATCGTTTCGATGAAAATTTTGATATGTAACGCACACCATCCTCGGTCTTTGGACCTACACTTTGCTTTCCCTGCGGGCCTCTACCATGGATTTTTTTTTCAACAATTGGTATCAAGCCCTGCTAGTGGTGTGCGTTTCATTTTTTTTCATGAAACCATCATGTGCGTGCATGATTAGTATATGCCACCATCGGGGTTCTACGAGTAGATCATGCATATCGTACATATTGTATGTTCTATGAATTATTCTTGCAGGGCGTCGTTTTAAAATAATCTGGATGTATGATTGCTTGCTATCGGAGGTCAAACCTCATGCTAGCAAATTGTCTAGATGTGTTTTCTTCTATGTGTGGATAGGTTTTAGTGCCATAGTTGGGCAAGTGATGGAAGTTGACCACCCTTGATTCCTAGGCTTTTTTCTAGGCTTATTTTCCTTTTCTTTCTAAGAAATTGTGTATGAGGGAGTACTTGCTCGAAGTGTACTAGATATTTTTCGATTATAGATTGAAGAGGAGGACCTGCTACATCCACTACCGAAGGATGAGCGAAACCTTAGAGGACGACAGTGATCTGGCGAAGCGTACATGATGACGGCAAAGGGTAGAAAGCGTCAGGAGATTATATACAGAGGCTTGCATCGGATCGAGGAACCCAGTGAAGGAGACAAAGAGCATGCGCTGTGCTAGTTAGGTTCAGGGGTCAGACCCTGAACTTGATTCAGGTTTGTGGTTGTTTCTTTCTATAGTTTTTTATGTTTCAGTAGAGAACCCCGATGTGATAATTTTACTATAAGTGTTTTAGAGGGATGCCCTTTCCCCTCGGGTCCAATCGACCTTATTAGGATAGGATTCCACTAGTGACGCCTATAATTTAATTGACCCTTGATGATAGTATGAATTCCTTATATTTGGTTATGCCACCATTAGGTCAACACCCGATTAGTCGGGTGTGTTTGGCCAGTATTGAAACCTAAAATGAGTTGGAATTCTACTATGACATCAATCGTTAAATTTATAAGCGAGACACTATGGTAATAGAAGGCATTTCCTGTCAGTTTGACCTTAGGCTAGGCTTCAGGGCATTAGCGTGATAGTTAGGTTTGCAGAGCATCGATGTTCTTGGGATATGTAATGTGACCCTTGAGTGAAGAAATCCACTTGAGATAGGGACTATGATATTATGAGATCGATTAATAACAAGCGAAAGGCTTGAAACGCTAGTGGGAGCACGGTATGACCATGGTCTAGTGTATAGGTTGTCGTAAACTTAGTATAAACTCATACTTGCATAAAATAACCCTTAAATCTTATAAGGGATGTATAAGAGGACTCATTGAGATCCTCTAGCCTCTACAGCCAACTGCTTTATTTCTGGGTAGGAGGGCGTAGCTCAACATCCCCCTCGGGTGAGAGTTATGTTTTACCATGTCAGATGACTTAGCGGTCTCCTTCTGGATATGGCGATTACGGGGCCCAGGGTTCAGGGCTTTACTCACCCTCGTGGGGGTCGTTTGAACTTCTGTGTTGTAATTGCCTAGGTTTGTAGGTAAGCATCCAAAGTGGACGTGAGGCTTCCATTGCTTCGCATGGGGATCACGTTGCACTGGCCAAAAGGACAAATGGTCCATCAAAGCCTTTAGTTGGCATATTTGGATTGGATTAAGGAAAGACCCGTGTGAGCGGATGACATTGCACATTGTCCCCTCGAGTGGGTGTATCTGATTCCAAGATCTCACATATATGGTTAATTAATCCATAGAGGTGTCTTTGCTGTGAGGGTAGCGTTGGCATTTGGATATAATTAGCTTGTTTTCAAAATCCATAAAAAAAAAATTTCTGTATTTTTTTTCATTCAACCATATAGTTCCCCTATCCGCTATCCCATAAAAGAACCAGTTATCGGGTCTCTAACTACGTAGAGCTAGCGAAAGCGCTATCTTTAGTTTATGCTTAGGGTAGTAAACGTATATTGGCTTTTAATCTCAATATCCCTGTACTAGACCTAACGGGTCCAGATGTCACTAGGGCACTAACTAGGGCATATTCCAACTAGCGAGAGTCTAAGGAGATGTGCAAGTGTTATGTTATAGCAGACTTACGGACAACTCTTTAGAAGCAAGTCAGAGATATGGTGGGTCTTCTGAAATAAAGTTTTACTTGCATTAGATGTCAGAGAGGTAAGGTTAATAGACTTATCTCTTTTCCATCAAGAGACTCGTTAGTACCGAGATGTCTGAGGGTGTGCCTGTTCGGGAATACATATATGAGTTCCAGATCGAACTAGATTCCTAAGACATGGTGCCAGATAGCGATGTGGTGAAAGATGTCTGTCTTGCATCATTGTCTGGAACCTTCGAAGGCGTTATCAGAAACTTTAGCTTTAACAAGCTAGAGATGACAAATGTAGAACTTCTGAGGAGTTTTCCAGGAGACAAAGGATGGGATCAAGATTAAAGGCAATGCCTTTAGTGCTTAACCTAGATCTTCTTTAGAAGAACCAAATGGAGTAACTTTTCAGAGATCGAAAACTATTCTAGTGCAGAAACTAGTATGGACTCCTAAGTCTGGTAATGCCAAGGACGGAAGTGTTTCTGCTGTGGCGAGTATAGGGGGTATTTGAAGATTGAGTATGGTCTCAGGGTGTTAGGGGTTAAGTCACTATTTAGTAGTAGTTTTTCTGCTTCTTGGAATATGGACTTTGTGTCTACAGTGATTCAAGGAAAGCAGAAGGCTACGTTATGGTGAAGTGATCCTAACATAGGTACTGATGCCATAAGCCGCTGCGGAAGCTGTTAGATATGATTGTCTTAGTTTTTTCGAAACATGGATTTTTATCTTTGGAGATTTAGTTATGTTTTCTTCTTGGTAAATGAAGTTTTTAGTTTTAGATAGCACCGTAGGTGTGTGTCTTAAACTAAATAGATAGCTTTATTGCTAGAGGAATATATCAGAATAATCTCTTTATATTTAATCTTAATTCGGAAATATATTTTATCACAATTGCAGAGTCTAATTGAAATTCATCTAAATCCTTCAGAGAAGCTATCCCATTTGTGACACCTCTGATTTAGATATTTTGCCTCAGATAAATTCAGAGGTAACAGAAGATCGAGTTTATGTTTATAGATTCATGGAAGATCCTTCCAACCTATGAGTATTATCTGGAAGGCAGAATAACTAAAAGGGCTACTAAGGTATTGGTGTAAGTTAATTTTGACGTCTATGGTTCTAAGAACATCCAAACGGTAGGAGACTCTTTAATTTTTATTGAAGGAATGAGTTCCTATCGGACGGGTTCCATAGGGTCCTGAGGGAGCATGTGATTGTCTCCCAATTAAATGCTCCAAGGATGACATGTCAGAATGAAGTCTACGAGAGAAGGAATCAGACCCTGTTTGACATAGTTCGTAGTATGATGAATATTACCAAGTGTACTACCCGCCTTCTGGTGGGGTTGTACTTTAAAACAGTAGCTTATATCTGAAACTATCTTTCATCTAGATCAGTGTCTCAGACCTATAGAGAGTTATGGTCTAAACGAAAGCTGACATTATAGTGTCTTGAGATATAGGGTTGTCCTGCACTTGTGTGGAAGGACAAGAGGGATGAGATGGAGATAAAGTTTCAGGTATATCTGATTGTAGGTTACCCTAAGAAGGCATAAGGTAGACTATTTTATGATCTTGAGGTTTGGAAGGTAATCGTTTCTACGAATACCATCTACCTAGACCAGGATTATATTGTACACTATAAGTTTACCGGTAAGGTAGTTATAAGTGAACTACTGGGTACTGGTAGAGAGTGCGCATCCAAAAGCATTGTGGGAGTAAATAATACAAAAACTAGTATACCAGATACTGTAGAAACGATTCACTTTTGTACCACCATCACCTCATTATTGTGAGACCATTAGAGCTTTTGATAGATACATGGAGAAACTTTGATAATTAATCTAGAGTTTCAGGAGAATGATCCCTAGAGCTACGAAGAAGTAGTGAGAGCTTCTAACAGCTCTGACTAGCAAAAGACCATGGAGGCAAGTTTACATCAATATCCCTCGAAACAGTCTCGACTCTTATTACACTATCACCCTTTTATGGTATAGGGGGTGTATAAGAAGAGGACCCGGTTAAGACTTAAAAAAGCTAGATTAGTTACCAAGAGAGAAGGGATTGACTATGTCAAAACCTTCTCGCCGGTAGCTATGCCTAAATCTATTTCGGATTCTCTTAATCCATTGCAGCCTATTATAGTTGGGAGATCTAGTAGATGGATGTCAAGACAGTTATTCCCTAACAGGGATTTGGAAAAGGATATGTGGATGATGCAGTCCCAAGTTTTGTGTCAGTAGGTTAGGAAGATCTGGAATGCAAGTTGCAAAGGTCCATTTATGGACTGATGCAAACATCCTAGTTGGAATATCTATTTTGATCAAGGGAATCCGCTTACACGGATTTGATCAGAATGAAGATAAACCAAGTGGGTATAAGAAATATGACATAGCTACAAGGGTGTACTTAGTACTTTATGTTAACGATATTCTACTAAGTGAAAATGACATAGGAATATTGTTTACGGTAAAGGTTTGTAGTCATCACAATTTGATATGAAAGACCCTAGTGAGGTGAGTTATGTTCTGGGAATCAAGGTAACTCGAGATTACCAGAGCATGATTCTCTTACTGTCACAGGCTATGCATGAAAATAAGAATCTAGCTATATTTGATTTACGAGACTAGATATCTATTACGTAGCAGGAATAATGGATCAGTTTCAGTCGAATCCGGATCCAGATCACTGGACCGATATGAAGGGTATACTCAGAAGTTCTCATCAAATGAGGATTGTGAGTTAGCTTGCACTTTATAGGTCCTGATATCGATTGGACACACAGGGTCTGACTTTGGTATCAGATGTGTGTTCCAGAGAATCAATTTATGAATTATTTTTACCTTGGGATTAAAAGCGGTAGCTGGTAGAGTATGAAGCAAGTACATCATAGACTCTACTATAGTGGTTGAGCATGTTGTTGTGTACGAGGTAGTCTAATAGGTGGTATGGCTCAGAAAGTTCTTAAAGAACTTGGGACGCGTACCAGAGGCTCAGTTATCTATTGTTGCAACAGAAGAGCAGTAAGCAAGGTCCAGGGAGCCTAGGAACCATCATGAAAGGAAACCCATCAAGTACAAACTCTACTTGATCTGACAGTTTTAGGAGAAAATGCAAGTAGCGGTACTGAGGTGACATCTGCAGATAATGTTGCTAATTCCTTTAGGGAATTCCTACAAAGGCTTTTGGGCAGCATGTAGAAGCTACAGAGTTTAATATCGTTTTTCCTCGTTAGACCTAGTGGGAGATTGTTAGAATTGATGAGGTCTACAGCTCGTAAAAACCTATAGTTTAACCATATATGGTTGATAGCTTAGGATTGCATCTTGATACATACCTTAGTACGTGTTCTGATTACAGAATAGAGAGTCATGGCTATATAGTAATTCACTTGAATAGAAGACTCAATGGACTGGTCCCATATAACCTAAATATGTTCGCAGCTCTGATTAGGGTTGGTCACCCTATCAGGATAAACTGTTGGGATGACAGAACATGGGTGTCTCTACCACGGTCATTATCAGGCACAGTGCCTGTGGCTGAACGAAACCAACACGGTGCACAGATCAGTGAGCAGACATCGGTGTACTAAGTCGTATTTCTGCTTAGGATAAAACGGTCCTAGACCCTGAGGAACCATGTCTGGTGGGCTAACTAGTTGAGTGGTACTTTAGTACACCAATATATGACGGTTCAATTACGTGACCCAAAACCACGGTGTACTGGGTTACCCGGTTGGCGTTACGCATCAGCGTGCCACTCCTGTAGGCTATCCATACCCTAACGGGAGGTGCATTCCTTAGTCTGACCTACATTGTATTAAACCCTGGCCAGGTGGTCATCAATTGGACTGTTGACTAGATCCGGTTACTCAACAGAGTAATCAGAGGTACGACGTATGTGGTTAACCTGAAAGGAACCGAGTCATATGAGCACTCGAGCCTAATGGTATTCTCCACCGCTCGAGTTGCATCATGGCACCAAGTGGAGGGACAACGAGTTTACCACACTAAGCTGAGAGTAGGGGTATGCTAGAGAGCATAGTAAGTCCGGGGGAATTGGAGTGCAGTTTGTGTCGCACTCTGGGTGGCTATGCAGGTTAACTCAGACTCAGAGGATCGATGGTACACTCGGGTAGTGTGTTGGTCGAGTCTAAGTTGGAAGCCATGAACCCTGGTCCCAGAAGGTTCCACCTTTTCCACATGATGTATGGTCCTTGCACCATCTCCTTGAAACATATAACGTAGTTAGAGGAAGTGAGAAGTCCAAATCTACGCTCCGTGAGTGCTTCGCACTTGTGTACGGTAGATGCGTAACTACATGTGTGCACTAAGGGAAAACTCTAGGTTAGTGCAGAGACGCATTTAGCGATCCCTTGCCATAAGTGGACTCCGTCATATGGGTGCGATGCACCGGGACATGTTGTGAGTTGACTAGTGGACTTTACTAGGGACACCCTATAGGCACCTCAGAGAATAGTGAAATCACTAGTGCACTTCACTTATGTGTGCGTTGCAAAGTCTCGTATACGAGGGACGGCCAACTAGTGATATATGGATGTTTTGGCCAAACCATGCGTCACTATGCACTAAGGGGTTGGCCCTAGGTGTTGGGAGACTGGTCAAGGTCGGCCCCCTTATTTATAGGAGGTTGTTGCCTTCATTAAAGGGGCCGGTCATAAGGGACAAAAAGTGGGTTGGTTTTGATCGTTTTCAAAACCAAGGAAGAGATAGAAATAAAAAAGAGATAAAGGAGAGATTTGAAAGGGTCAACCCTATCCTCTTTGGATCCTTATCCAAAGGGGTTAGGCCGGCCCTATATAAGGGCAATGGGGAAGAGGGGGGGCCGGCCATTCTATTGGGGGAAACCCTAGCCGCCCCTCTCTCCTCTCTTCTCTTCTTCTCTTTCGTCTCTCTCCCTCGCTTGCGCCATTGGATGACGACTTGTCTTCCTCACGTGGTGTTTCGTGGACGGAGAAGGCTTGCCACATTGAGGCACTCAGAGGCTTGTCCGTGTATCGTGCGAGATCGGGTGAACTAGAAGGCACTTCTCAGAATCTTTTACTGTCCGAATTTTGTACAGAAGATCAGTGATGTTTCTATGATTGTGAAAGCTACAATACTCTAAACGATATGAAACCACTTGCAAAAGTTGCATCTCAAAGTTCTCTAGATACAGTCCAAATTACATCCCAATCAGAGTTCCGAGCGAAACGTTATGGCCGTTCCACCAAAATTATATCGAGCAGATCCGAGGCCGTCTCCATTGACAAAGAAGAAATTTGTCGCGGTAAAAGAATCCATACAGAGGTATGGCTTTTAACATGTAGATCTAGTGTAGAGATAGACTATGCATACATGCTAGATTATTCTTTTCGCTAGATCGATGTTAAGGGGTCGTGTAGTTGCCATGCTAGATTTATACACTCATGTGTAGATCGTTTCGATAAAATTTTTGATATGTAATGCACACCATCCTCGATCTTTGGACCTACACTTTGCTTGCGTTGCGAGTCTCTACTATGGATTTATTTCCAACACTTTGTTGGATGGTTTTTCATGGAACAATTTCCATCCAAAGCACTGCACTCTAGGAGAAGCAGCTGCTTTTCAAAGTGCTTGCCAAGGCTTGGTAATTAGAAGTAGCTTTCCAGATGTAACTAGAGTATAAGCTTCACGGATTATGACCATAGCTTTCCCTGTTGGGGTCCAAACCAACGGCCACTCTGGTGTGTTGGATAAAATGGGAATTGAAAGAATAATACTGCTCCAATATGAAGGAAAGATGTCTAGAATCAGCTCTCAATTCCAGCTTCCATCCAGCAGCATTGAGTCATAAATCAAGTCTAACCCCACGGTTAGTTCCACATTGAAAGTAATGGGGAGAAAAGCAAAAGGAATTGAGCTTGCCTAAGCAATAGTCCATAAGTCAAACGAATTAAGCTCGCCCAAGCAAATCGATTGCTCTCGGTCAACAGGCTAATACAATCCTTGAGAGAAATCCATTAAGCAAAATAGAATAAGATAGAATTTGACATGCGATCATAGAAACTAGCCGTGTCTACTTTAAGGGTCATGACATTTCTTTCACATGAGTCATACACCATAGAATGAGGAGTATTATCCACTCGGATAAAGAAAGTGGCTCGGAGTGCCTGTGTTCTTTTCCCTCTTTCCTTATTCCGGGATCTAGGATTTCAGCACCCTCTCTTGTCCTTCTCAGTCGCCAGCGACGGCTCCAGGGAGGCTGGGATCTTGATCGTGGTGCTTTTCGGGGTTGGATCTGGCCCCTTTCAACCCCGGTGTAGATAGGGGCTTTTCGACAGCTGCTTTTTTTTTTGTGTTCGTTGAGACAATGACATGTGGCCGCCCTCGCATCGATCGACGGCTCTCTCATGGCATCGGGGGTTTGTTTTACTCGCCGGAGGTGGGTGAAGGAGGAATATGGCCCCAATTTCCCGGGTTGGAAGCGGTGGTTTTTCAGATCGGCCTTCGCTGGCCGGCGACGCAGATCTCGGAGGTGCTGTGGCGGCGGAGTTTGACGACAGCGAGTATTCTGCTGTTTTCCATTTTTTCTTGGCCAAGCTGCTGGTGGGGATGGTGGAGGTTCGCCATGTTTTTGGTTTTTTGTGGTCGTTCTTCGTCGGTGGACGTGTTCTTCGCCGGTGGTCGGAGGGGTTGGTTTGTTACTTTCTTTTTTTGGTTATTTTTTCGTATGCCAGTGTGATGTCTAGTTGTGCGTTGGTATGACACTTTCTTTGACAGTGGTGGCCTAGGTTTCCACCGACGAGGGTGGCTGTTGCCGGCTTGTTGTTTGTTCTGCTCGTGCCAAGTTGTGGCACTTCCCGGAGATCTTTTGATATCCCCCTTTGAATACCTAAGAAAAAAAGGAGTATTATCCAAAATCTTCCTACCTCTGACAAAGGCATAGTGGAGGGTTCCATTTGGCCTTGAAATGCCTGGTAAGGATGCCCTGGCCTCAAGTTTGACTCTTTTCATTTTCCTCTCACCAAACTCATCCTTGGAAAAGTATATCCGATTATGTTTCAGATGGAGTTGGTGGTTTTATGAAAGAACTTGATGTTTTGATCACCTTCCTTAAACATTTGAATTAGTGATTTGTCACTATTTTATCCTTGCAAATGAAGGAGTTTAATATTGTCATACAACAATCCTTGCAATACAGATCTCACTCTTGGATGCTCCATTTTACATACCTCAAATTCCAGATAACTCAGGAGTGCAACCACCAAATTATGAAGGGACATCGATTGATTAAAACACCCTTACTTTTCTTTCTCCTACTGATCAATTAACGGAGCGGCTATATGCAACTCATAGTTTGCTGAAGGCAATCCGCATCTAAAGGCTGCAACCTACGATTTACTGAGGGTGATCCTGAGCAACCCACACCTTTCTCCTCTTTTCCGTCCTCCCATGTTGTTGGTGCCTGTGCATATCACCGCCCGTATCTCCATCGTTGGACCCTTGCAGGTCGCCACCCATCTGCCTCCCTCCTCCATCGATCCATCCAAACCACCACCGCCTCCCTCCCTCCTCCTTTCTCTTCTTCCTCGTTCTCTCTCCTCCTTCCTCTTCTACTTTCTTCATCCAATGTACAATGACTCGGCTATTGCAAGCCGAGTTCCTTACATCGCATTTGGCCATTGTATACCGACTTCCCCTATAGCTCATTTGGCTATTGGAGGTCGAGTGATCAACCATGGCCGAGTTCTGCTATAGTGCACTCAGTCTCCTTCGGTAGAATGAGTTGCAGAAGCACTTTGCATGAAATGATCGAGAGAGAGAGAGAGAGAGAGAGAGAGAGAGAGAGAGAGAGAGAGAGAGAGAGGAGGAGGAAGGTGGTAGCGGAAAGGGTTGCAGGGGGTGGAGGGCGGCAGTGACAAGATGAGGATGGAAGTGGAGGCAAGTGGCGGTGGTCAGGGGGTGGCAATGATGTTATGTATCCACTGACATTTTTGGGTTGGGTTAGGATTCAGATGGGGAGGAAGAGGAGGAAGGAGGAGATGGAGGGTGATGGAGGTGGCTTTGGAAAGAGGCGATATGGTGGCGGCATCGGATAGGGGGTGTGGGAGATTTGATTTGTTGGAGGTTAGTGACAGGGGGCTGATTAGGAATGAAATTTTTATAAATTTACCGGGTGCCAACACTTAAATCTTGGGTGCAAACAAAAATCTCCCATCTAGGTCCAAACAAAGTCTCAGTCTCCACTGGACTAGTGATCTTCAGACGCGCGCTCCCCTACCGTTTTATCCTGTCTTTCGCGCCGAACCCCTGTAGCCACTGCATCTCTCTCTCTCTTTCTCTCTCATAAAGATTAAAAATGGCGTCAATCTCTACAGTGGGATTTCTCTCAAACACCGCAAATTTCGTGGCGCGAGATCCTCCTTGTCTTCCTCCTCTCACGGTACAGTTGGATTGCGTTCTTGATAATCGAAGATGCTTGTTTCTCGAGCTTTAGGGCTCTGGATTGCCGTCTAATATGTGAATTATCGGATTTTTCCCTTTTCTCTTTGGATAATTAAAACGATTGGTTTGGTCAAGGGCGTGGATCGTAAGAGGGGGAAGATCCGGATTGCACGAGGGTCTTTGCAGGAGCCGGGCAGTATCTCCGAATCCCAGGCCTCCGGCTTGCGTGGTTAGCTCCTTAATCTTTCGGTTCTTCGTCGAGAAATCCTAGATCAATTTAGGTGTTTGCTTCATGTTGTTGCATCGAATTATCGATCGAATTAAATCCATTATTTCACAATTTATATTGTTCTACAGATTATTCAAACAAATTGTTTAGGATTAAATATCCTTGAAATCTGCATTGGCTGCAACTAATAATTTTTGGTGTTATTCATGATTTGCAAAATATCTAATGGATAGGACTAGCGATCTTATGATATTGAGCTCTAGAGAGACTTGCTCCTGTATTTTGTGGAAGAAATTAAACATGTGCGATTGTGCGACAGAACACACTGATGATCCATCAGAAACAATTAAGCCACCAAATCCAGGTACACCCACGGGATTAGTCTGTTAGTAACCTTCACTATATTGCATAATGAGATTGCATCAAGAGCAAAATGTCTTTAAGTGATAACAATATCTTCCAATAAAGGACCAGGCTCTTCAAGAAAGTAAGATCTCTTTAACCATCATGATCGGTGGCCTACCATCCCTGGTTCATTGCCCTTCGATGATACCCTACCATTCACCAGGGTCATTGCTCTGCGTCCGGCGCCCCGCCGCTTGTCAATGCTGCTGAATTACTTGTGTTCGTTGGTGTTAGTGCCTCCGCCAGTCGTCTGTATCAACTCTGTATCTATGAACCTGACTGCCTCGATCAGCCGCAGCTTTACACCGGCGTCCACTAGCACATCCATCAGCCGCTCATCGACGACTCCATCAGTCGCTCTAGCACAATTGTTCCTGTACTACTCTTCTATCTTGGAGTGCTTAACGATGCATAACAACCAGCACCTGGAAAGCCAACCCAAAAAGATTGTACATGCTGTTTAGGTTGGTTTTTGTAAGTAACTTATAATGAGAACTCATTTCTATAAAAAAATTGTATATCAAGATTGTATCAAACAAGTGTGTGCGTGCGTGCGAGTGTGTATGTGATCTTGATATATCTTTGCTAAGAGGGTCTGCTTGCATCTGTGAAGTCATTTAAGATTATTTTTTTCTCGTTAAAGGGGGATCCATACTTTGGGTTTGTGTTGCAAAATGTATTCCTTTTGCTATATTCTGTCACTTAAGAGATCCCAAATGATGAACTTGTGCAGGAAAAACTTTTGAAAGAAGAAAGTTACTGCTGATTTCATCCATAGGGTTTGCTGTTTGTCCCTTTCCACATGGTTTGGATGATGGCGTAGCAGTGGCTTCTGAATTTGCTGACAGTAAGGTTTTCATTCATTTCATTCTTGTCTCTTCATCTAGTTATTACCTTGTTTGCTGCGGTAGACTACATTAGCTGCTTTCTTTCCCCTTTAGTTTTTCTCCTTTATGCTCTAAGCTGCGGATGTGTGACTCTTTCCAACACTGAGGACCTGAGGAATAAAAAATTCGTGAAACCTATACTATAGCATTGAAAAGATATGTCATGATGATTCGTAATAATGAGTATGACCTATATATTATCTGATATTTATTAACCGGAAATTTTTTGCTGATGTTTTTGTTTGAAATAAACTTCACATTGATAGGCCTTTCATGAGGTTTTTTTGAGACGAGAATCAACTTTGATAAATAAGATCAGTTCTTAATTTTAGTGATCGAATTGTGGATCCAGTGCCAGCACTTCGAGGAAAAGACTATGGAAAAACAAAAATGCGGTATCCGGACTATACAGAGACACAGTCAGGTCTTCAATACAAGGTTATTTATCATAATACATGTGTCTGTCCACCTAGCATACATGTACATTCTATATTATCAAATTTATTTATAGCTTTTGATTATTACTAAAACAAACTGTAGGATTTGCGAGTAGGTGATGGCCCTACACCAAAGATGGGGGAGACAGTAGTGGTGAGGCAGTAACTTATTGAACCTTTATCTTGTACTCTTTATATTTAATTCATGAGCTAAACTATTATATACTTGTGTAGGTCAAGAAGTTTAGTTGCCTAAATATGAAGCCAAATATTAAATTGGAAATTTTATTTATGTCAAGGAGTGTGGTTTATCTCCAGGAATATCTGCTGGTTTAAGGTCTACTAATGAGAATCGTAGTAACAATATTCTCTGAATTTTTGAAAAAATTGCGAATAATTCACGAACTTAAAAGAAAACGAATTGTTCTCCGAATTATTCTGTGCCGAAGATTTTCCCGAATAATCCCCCGATTATTCACGAATTATTTGTGGGTTACTCGAATAATTCACAAATTTGACTTATTTTATATGATATTTATTTCATTTTAATTATAAATATATGGTTTGATATCCATTTATGGAAAATAGCTAGTGTGATACAAGATTTTTTATTATTTTTGTTTTCAAATTTTTGAGAAATCCCTCTTTTGTGTGTGTGTGTGTGTGTGTTGGGGGGGGGGGGGGGGGGGGGGGGGGGTTGGCATGGACCCCTACCCGTTTATTAGATAAAAGGAACTGTTACAAATGTAAAGGAAGGACTAAAACAATACAACATCTTGTCTCCACTTACCAGGTAGGCAAGACGTCCATAGTCTCACCAGCTGCAATATCCCTGAGCAGATCAAATTCCTCTTGTTTCCTAACTTTTACTGAACTCATTCTCAACTTTCCGGAATTTTTTCGAACTCCGAATTTTGCCCCCCTTGCCAAATTGTTCCCGAACAATGAATTTGTTACTATGATGAGAATCTATACATTTTAGTGAATTCTATGCGAACTCGTAGTTTTTTGTGTCTTTTATAAGTAGGTGTATTTTCTGAATATCAGGTGAGTTGCGCGAACTCTGATGCTGATTTGAAATTGTGAATGCATTTAAGGTTGACTGGGATGGTTATACGGTAGGATACTATGGTCGCATCTTTGAAGCTCGAAACAAAACCAAGGGTGGTTCTTTTGAGGTATTCCAACTTCATATTCTTTTTTCTTGCTTCTTTGTTCTCATAATTTTGAATTTTCCTTTGGGATATTGTGGTTATATATTTTCCATGTCTCAACTTTACTTGATCAAGTGGTTTTGTTATCATCAAGACTAAGTTTGTTGGCAGATGGCCAAAAGACCACTTGTTCTATTGGGTTTTCATGTTCAAACCTGTATTGTTCTTTGATATGCTTTGATGATAGAGAGTAATAAGGGATACACCCAGGTCAGTGGTAGTGTTGTTACTGAGCTCAATCAAATCTTTTAACATCTCAAATTTTTTTAACATTTTCATCATGAGGAATCCGGTGATCGTGGCATCCTTTGGGCTCGATTGCTTCCTTGAAACTTGTAAAGTTCATTGAATATTTTTTAGATTCACATGGAAGATTGCATATTTTAATAATACTGTAAACAAGGTTCGAAATCTCCATTTCGGTGGAAATTTCGACCTTCTGGATATAGAAATATTTCGTGGAAATATTTTGACAGTGTGAAAATATTGCAATTTTGTAGAAATGGTGGAAGTATTGATTTTTTGATGGAATGTTTTAGTGAAACTCTAGATAGTCATAAACCAAGTATAGATACATACTTTGGAACACTCAAATAATATTTGTACCATATCTAGCGATGTAGAGCTTCACATAACATGTATTCAATGTATTGAGTCTGTGAGTTGTGCAATCTTGTTTGGTTCGGTTTTGATTTATATTTTTCAAATATTTTTTAATCTTTTTTTTGATAAAAATATTTTCAAAATAAAGATTAGTTGTTTATTAAAATAATGTTTCAAACGATTTTGAAAGCGGACTTAAAACAAGAAAGTTATACAAGCTTGAAATTGTGCAAAAATTATGTTGAAATGTGAAACACTGTTTTTTTACTAAATATGGAAAAAAGAGTTTTTATATAGAAAAGTTTTTATACATTCAAAATTTCTTAAGACGGACCATGGTTTTCTAGATGCACTCATACTTCTATATCTTGTGGATTTTTTGAGCTAAAAAGGAGTTGATTTAATCACTTTTCTCACTATGTGGATTTTATAAAAAACCATAAAAATTGTTTTCTTGTACTAAAACTGAAAGTTTACTTTTTGATTTCTTTGATTTTTGATTTTTTTGATATTTTTATTGAAATCAAATGGGGTGTATTTGCTTATTTACATATAATAACTTAAAGTAATCTACTGGTTAGATCGTCATAAAAATTTGACAGCAGCTCGATGGCGCCTATAAGCTTCATGTTTTCTAAAGTTAAAAATTTTGAGTCTAACCAAATCTTATCTAAAAAAAAATTTAAAATTACCATAATTAATAAATCCGAAAACATACCATTTTTGGATTAAAACAATATTTCAGAATGAAATAATTATTTTATTTCAAAATTAATATTTTCTTCCAAAAATACAAATTTTAGGAATTATTAATTCTGAAAATGATTATATTTTTAGTTAGGCCTTGAAATATGTGCAAGGTGGATCTGGTCTCAAAATATGTGCTCGGTGAATCATGCTTCTCATCACAAACTCTATAGAAATTATGCAAGGCTGATGAATTTGGGAGGTGTTTTTTGGCATATGTGATTGATGCACTCTTTAGTTCTTATAAAACAAAATATAAACCTATAGACTACAGTGTTGTATGCTTTTAACTATTGGTAAAGAGGGTGCAATGCATAAGATAAGCTGGCAAGATAAGAATGCAAATGTAGATTTGTTATACAAGGTGAGGAATGAATTTATTAAAGGAGGATTAGGAGTTGATTTGGCCAAGATTTAAGTGGTAGAGAAATGAATGAGATGATATAGGCATGCGCAACAAAGATTTGCGAAGGTCTGGCTAAGGAGAGGGGCTTGATCTTGCATGAAATTGTCAAGAAAGTGGAAAGGTTGCATTTCTTGTTAATAGTTAATGGGGAAATACAAGGATTGATATATCTGACACTTCAAATATTGGCATGAAACTTGCTGATTATGGTTAGATGGTTATTTAGTTTGTTGGAGGATCATTGTAGAGATTATTTAGGGATTAATGGTACTCAACCTATTGGTTTTGTATGTTTGAAAAAGGGCGTTGGAAGATGAGGAAGCCTTTAAGTGTGTGCTAGTGGTTTTTTACTGCATATTTATTTATCTTTGTCTAAAAATAGATTGTATGTGTGAAAAAAAGATTTGGGTCATCTTTATTGCGCACACGAGGATTACAAGCCGATTTCTTGTGACTCGGGGGTGGTGAGCCGGTTGCGGCGAAGGTTTTGATCAAGAGATTGTTGGAGAGATCATCTAGAGGGTCCCTTTGATCATTGTCTCCATGTTACTTCGTGCGAGAGCATTGGAGGAGTTGCCCAGGACAGAGGTCTTTACAATGTTTCGGGTTTTTTGAGAGGTAGAGCGGTTTTAGCTTTTACTTTTGTCCCTTCCATGCTTCGCGCTTTCTCGGCTAGGGGGCTTTTGGCGTCGTTTCCTCGATCTTCGCATCTCTTTCGATTCTTTATAGATCCTGACGTCCTTGATCGTCGGTTCGGCGTTGATCTTGCTTTTGGTGTCGACTTTGGCTATTGATTTGGCTTTACTTTGGCGTGGCTCTGGTTTTGCTTTGCTTTGGCATTTGCGTTTAAACGTAGGCGGAAAGACTTGCGGGACTTTAGTTCTTTCGAACTTCGTGTCGTATCGGCTAGAACGTGTGTTGCTTTTACTCGTGATCGTTGTAGCTCGTTGGCTTTGGCACGTGCGTTGTTTCGGCGCAGGAGTTAGCTTTGCTTTGCTTTGGTTTCTTGCTTTGGCTTTGGCTTTTGCTTCAACTTAATCTTATTCTCGAATGACGATGGCGATATCTCCAAGTCTTCTTTATTCTTCTGGCCTCCTCCTTTTGGAGATGGAGTTTTGGCGGCGACGGTTATAGCGTCGGCTTTGCTTCTCTTATTCTCCGAGCTTCTTTGGCGTTTTCGGAGTCGCAGGCTTCTTTTGTAGACAGTAGTGTAGCACCGATCTCCGTGCGACGGTTGTAGCGTCATCTTTGTTGAAGACGACGGGATGGTGCCGACTTTGATGTTCTTCTCCGGGCCTTTTGGCGTTCTCGAAGTTGAAGATGTGTTGAAGACGACGGGTGATGCCGACTTCGATTTTCTTCTTCGGGCTTCTTTGGCGTTTGTCGAAGTTGAAGATTGTTGGAGACGATGGGTTGATGCCGACTACGGGTCTTCTTCTCCGAGCTTTCTTCTTCGTGCAATGAGTCAAAGTTTTGATCTCTTGTGCAAGATCTTTACGTTGATGAGGACTTTTGTAGGCTAAGCTGTTCCCTTGGGATGCGCGTGCTCGTGCCTCGTGAAGCATTCGGTTGTCAAGCGTTGGAGCCTCCTTCTTTGTAAAGCCTTCTTGTCTCTAGCTAAATCTTCGACCCTTGAAGCCACCTCCCTGCCCCTCTATTTATAGGCGAAGGGGGGAGGATGAGAGGGATATGACTGCGATTTTTGAATTCCTTGAAAATCTCTCCTCATAACTGTTGAGATTTATCTTTCTTTTTTGGGGAAAAACAATATTTATCCCTTTTCTTTTTTGTAGCGGCAGTTATGGGATAGATTGAGCTCAATCTTTCAAGATATGAGTCATCTTTGCACATTTAATCGATGGCGACACGACTTTCCATTTTGGTCCATCAGATCGAGGGATCTACGTGGATCCACGGTTACGTAGTGTCGTAGACGTCTTGGTTACCTCCCCCCGTGCAAGGTGATTTCTTTTCTTTTCTTTTCTTCTTTTTCTTTCTTTTTTTTGGCTGGCCGCACCTCTCCATAGGAAGAGGGGCGCAATTTTTGAGAGGGGGGCGGTGGGTCTCACTTTTGTGTGGGCCCACCTGGCCCCCTTTTGGCTTCCGGTAGTGGGTCCGGTGGGCCCCACTCGCATGGGGTGGGCCCACTTGGGTTCACCCGAATCAGGTTCAGTCTTTTTCCGTTGTGAACCGTTGTGTGCAGGCCGGGTTTTGCTTGTGGGCTATTGTGTGTGGGGCGGGTTTTATTTACGGGCCAATTTTGGTGCCCACATGGATATTGTTAATGACTGCATGGATTGGAAATGGGGAGTGAGGTGTGATATCCAACTCTCAAGGAGAGCTCTGAGACATGCTTAAATTTCTTCACTTCTGTCATCTTTTTCATACTGAAGAAGATGAAAGAATTTGTTGATGGAAGGCAATAGGTGCTTTTTCTCTTCTATTTCTTGAGGGAGGACATGTGTTCAAGTTTTTTGGTACAATCGCAAACTGTGACAATGTTGCTGAAGGGGAAACTTTGCAAAAGTGGCCATTATGTCGATGGTCCGTGTTTATGTGGAAAAAAGAGTGGATATCAGCTTTTTCTAAATTCCTGAACATTATCCCATGATATTAATGTTAGAGAATGTTATCTTTTTCATATCCCTTATGGTAGATTTGAATATACTTCCATGTCGAAGGGGGTGGATTTCAGTTTGGCTTAATAGTAATCTAAAGAAAAAGCTGATCCTTTACTCTGTTGTTTGGTGGAAGATTTGGGGTGGAACAAACCATAACCCTTTTTTTGTGTTTCCTTTTTTAGCACCAATAGATTTACTTTTTTACTTTATATATTTAGCTTTAGTTAAGTTTCTTCCATTGTCACATTGATGATATTTTTTATGTTGCCCTTCAACTCATGAATAGAGAATAATGTGTAATATGCAGGGAGATGATAAAGTTTTTTTCAAGTTCAAGCTTGGATCGCAGCAGGTGATTGACTAGCCAATAATTCTAATGTAATATGCATCTTTGGAGGTGGATCCATTTGTTCTGGGGAACTAGTTCTGTTCTGTGCTAGGCGATCTATTGAAACCGTGCGTTGTGGATTTGTAGTTTAAAAAAAGTCTATAGGCACCTCTCTTACTTCAGATGAACACTTCCTTATTTTAATTTGAATCTCCGGAGAAATAATAATGAAAGGATACTTATGGAAACCCCAGCCTGCTTGGATTAGCCTTTGTGGTTTCAAAATTCATTGAAAGGCCATTCTTCATAACTGTTCCTTAGTTGGTATCATACTTTAAAGCACCATATTTTTGCCCCCAATGAACTGCTGGTTTAAACTCTACCCTTTTGATAACAAGTTGAAGTTTATTAGAAGAATAGGAAAATGAAGACAAATTATTTAATACTGTTATTATTTTGGGATGTTGTGTTCAATCTTGTCCATGAGAGGCCATAATATGGAAGACGACTTAGCCAGGATCATGTAGTGACGGGGCTTGTTCTTTTGTCAACTCCTGCTTTGGCAAGCATGTTTTGGTTGGATGATGACTTGGCCATGATGAAGGTTGTGAAACCGTATTTTTTTGTCTATGAAACTTCCCCAAGAAAATGTTTCTTTTCTTTTCCTCTCTTTGACAACAAACTCTTTGCGATGCCCCCATCATTGTTTGAACAAGTACACAGAATTAAAATAGGATTGACTAAAAAGAAGATTGACAAGAATTTTCAGACCGGCTATCAACCTAACGTCAACCCTTTAACATAGGTGCAGAAAAATGTAACCAATACAGCTTGGGGTAAAAGGCTGTTGACGGGTAGGGAGCTGGTTACACAGTTTAAGCTCATGCAATCAGGGATGAACACTGCAGATTTTTTTCTAGATTAGGAAAGAGCCAAGAGGTAGAAAACAAGATTTGATATATGAAGTTGCATTCATCTTTGTGACTCAAATTATAATTTAAAGAGTTGAAATGAAACAACATTTCAATACACTTATACACATGGTCTTGCCATTAGTTTTCAAATTATGAACAGTTGATCATGGAATTGGGTCATTGCTGGCAGTATCCAAATTCAAGTTTCTCTTATGGATTTTGATCTCATTTAGTTGCAAATGTTTCAGCTATGGTATATGTTAAGGAAGTCCACCGGTTAGTCCCACATCGGTAAAGGGGGCACCTAACACCTGCTTAATATACCCTCTGTGGACCTCCCCTTACAACCCGGGTTTTGAGGTGTGTGGGTATCTAACATGGTATCAAAGTTGGGTTCATTGTCTCCCTCCAGTTGTGGCCCCTTCCAATTGTGCCTCGCTCTACGTGCTCCGCTTGAGGCGGGGTGTTGAGGAAGTCCACCGGTTAGTCCCACATCGATAAAGGGGCCACCTAATACCCGCTTAATATACCCTCTGTGGACCTCCCCTTACAACCCAGGTGTTGAGGTGTGAGGGTATCTAATAGTATAGAATACTAGAAAACAATGGTTTCTCCTTTCCATTTTGCTATTGTCATGCAACAATACTTACATGACAACTAGAAACAGAACTTGGGTATATTTCTTCGTGCAAAGCTTGGAAATTTGTTTGACAAATCAATGGATTTGAATTCCTATTAGATCCGTTCTTTGGGTGAGTAAATTAGGTTGGACATTGATTTACCTAGATAATATCACTTTCTGTCATGTTCTTTTGTCTAATGTCCCGGGTAAATGGATTTCCAAGTTTCCTTTTTTTTCTAGTTTGGTGGTTCATTAGAGTCCCACCAAAATTGGTTGGACATTATTTGCCCACCACGGGCAAGACATTATTTGCCCATCACATGAAATTTTGATGGATTTACCCAACAGAAAAGAACATGAGACACTTTCCTGAGACATCATTGTCCTTGCCCATAAATGTCCCATTTATGTCTCGTCAAAAGAACGGACCCTTAAATTGATTTATTCTCTCATCATATTAGATCTCATGTGGTGTTTTCGCTTTACAATGGTAGATGGTTCTGAAATATAGCTTCATAGCTTTAAGATGCTAAATCATTCCATATTTTCAGGTAATACCGGCTTTTGAGGAAGCTATTGTAGACATGGCTCCAGGAGGCATCAGGAGGTGAAGTAGCATTCCTCGTAATATTTCACTCAATATTTTAGCATGTTGCACGCACCCGGATAGCTATTTAAATTTACATAAAGCTAAACAGCACCATCCTTGCTGTGTTCATTCGTGTTCCAGATTATTACAAACATGCTTATGCATTTCACGATCTTCTACTATGTGTTTGCAACGAACTTTCCTTCTCCCTTTTTCATATCAAGTAATGAATCATGCCAAAGACGTAGTCATCATCATTATCGGTGATAAAAAATGAACAGCCTTGCTCGGACATGTCGCAATTATCATCCCTACACATGGCACCTCCAACCACTGGACGTAGCGCAAGTTCATGCGATCTATGGCAAGCACGATGGCAAGGGGATAGACAGCCAACTCCAGGTGCGAAGTCCAAGTTGTGCACCCTCAAGTCGGGCCCGTCTAGTCAGAACTCCGACCTTGGCTAAGTTGATCTAGACATCATCTCAGTCACCCGCCAGATACCTCAACGAGATCAATTCTAGCCAGATACCTCAACGAGATCAGTCACCCGCCAAATAACATCGTCGCAGTGCGGTTTCGGTTTTCGGTTTTGGTGTAGCGGTGCGGTTTCAGTTTTGGCCAAAACTGCATAAAACCGCACCGTTTAGGCCATTATAATGATAAACGAGGTGCACTGCACCATACCGCATCGCATGGTGCGGCTTTGGTTTTACATAATGGTACCCGTGGGCCGTTGCGGTGCGGTACGGTTTTGGTGTGCTGGTTTGGTGTTGCGGTGCAGTTTTGGTTTTGCACAAAACCGCACCGTTGTTCCTCCTAATCTCCTCCACTTGAAGGTTCTAAATTTGAGGTCTTTGTTCTTTGTCATCCTCCGTAATTGACCCTCGTATCGAAAGCCCCTGGATCTGTTTAAGGGCCACCTTCACTGCATTGTGTTAGTATTTGAGTGCAGGGCGGAGCCACTGGCATCAAGCAATGACTCGAACCTTCTATCCCGATTACTAAGCTATAATTTGAGCAGGCTGAGGAAATCTGGAATTTCCCCCACACTTTTTTCTGGCACCGACTGTAGGAAGCTTCTGAAGAAGTTCCCAACACTCTCCAATGCACTATGGTTCCTTTACTTAGTCGTGACGTGATGGTCGTCACTAGGCAAAGTCATCGGGATGAGTTTGCTTGTCCTTCTCTGGCAACCAAGCAACTAGTTCTGCGTATGGAGGGGGGTGAGTTGTCTCACCGCCCTAACAATAGGCACCGACGACACATGAGTCCCTTTTGGCAGCAGTGATGATTTACCAACATGCCGTCATGACCGAGTTCCCATGGGGTGCTCCTGCTCCCACGAGAAATTGTGAGTTACGCTCCCGACGAGGCCTTACGAGCTTGAAGAACCACCTTGAAGGCGCTATCTATTTCGACAATCTCTAGTCCACTCGTGGTGCTGGCATCCCTATTCACAGACTGGCAACAACAATCCTTACCCTATAGGTTGGATTGAGGATTGGGACGACTATCAGGGGGCCAAACCCGAAGGTGCTCCTCAGCACTCAAGCAACGACTGGAACCAAATTGAGAGGCCCAAAATTGGGTGGTTCAGACCAACCAACCTGACTATGAGTAAGAGGTTGGTAACCCGAGATAACTGTGGCCAACTTGGTCCGAGGGATCCAAATGGTGTGCCCCAATAATTGAACCAGAGAGACCCCTTTGCAGATCGAGGGTCCTGCACCGACTCTCTCCATGAGGACTGGGCGGACCCCAGCGGGAGCAAGAAGGAGACTCTGCTGAGAGGGAGGAGCCCTTTGACTCGTGGTGAGAGAGAGACTGCGAGACGATGATTAGATGGACTGGAATGTTCGCACCCCCTCAACATGGAGCAGGAGTTGGGCTCGACCGAAGTTCCTACAATACGACGGGTCGACCGACCCTATCGACTACCTCATTCTTATGAAAATTCTTCAGCATAAGATGCGCATATCTGGAATGTGATTTCTTCTCTTCTACACCATTAAGGCATATGCACATTCACTGACAGATGACTCCACAGAAATGCAGGATAATAGTGCCTCCAGAGTTGGGATATCCAGAGAATGACTTCAACAAACTTGGTCCAAGGCCGACAACTTTTTCGGTAATTAGGCTTCTAAGATGTTGTGTTTGTTGCAGTTCATACGACTAGTGACATGCAAATTGCTGGTTTTTGTTTTTTCTCTCTTTTTTCTCTCTAACAGGGACAAAGAGCTCTAGATTTTGTGCTGAGGAACCAAGGGTTGATAGACAAAACTCTCCTGTTTGATATAGAGCTAGTCAAAATCCTTCCAAACTGATCACACCAAGGAGGTTTTTTTTTTTTGAATTCTTTTTAAGTACATTTTCCATTAAGCTTATTGTGAAATGATCTCTTTTTGAAATACATTATTATATATTTTTATGTTTTTTTTTCATGTTCAAGCTGTATAATGTAGTTATTGGTTTCTCATGGATGTAAGATTCGAGCATTTCGGGGACATTTGCTTGAGGAATTTAATATGAATTGGATGACCAAGAATAAAGAACTAAGCAAATAGTTCCAAGATTGACTGATTACCACCTATGTTATTTTTGTATTTCCTTTCTCTTTTATGTTTTGTGTATGTGTGCTATTGATTATTGTTGAATGAGGAAAATAAAATTTTAAACAATGGCATACCCATATATCTTTTTTGAAGTGCAGAGCTAAGCTCATCTTGCAGGGCCCAAGTATTTTATAAACCTTAAGCCCTAGAATTGAACATCTTCTAGGTAAGTCTGCAACTCAGGCGGGTTGGGCCGAAGGTCAACCCAAGCCCAACCCGAGTTGTAAAAACCACAACCCAACCCAACCCGGCTTTCAACCCGTGCTACCCAACTCGAGAAAGTTTTTTCAATCTTAGGTTAAACTCGGGTTAGCGCAAGTTGGTGGGTCGGGTCAGGTTGTGAGGGTTTGAATAATGTTATTTTTTTTAGTTATCTAAAGTTTTGAATTTTAAAGAACAAATTATCAAGAATTTTTTTTTTATCCTTAATCCATACCAATAAGGTCTCTTATCTTCACTATCTGATGGTTTGTGGCTCTTTATGTTGGGACTATGATCCATGAATATCTAGGAATAAGATTCACGGGGCCTATAAGTTGGTATCTTACCCTGAACTTGGGTTCGGGCTGGGTCGCCTGACCCCTTGGCCCAAGCCCAAAACAAACTTTGTTCGGTTAACTTCTTTCAATCTAAGCCCAATCCATCCTTCAAGAAAATGAGACCAAACCTGACCTAGTGTCAGATTGGGCTTGGATTGGGTCAGGTTCAACCCGCCCAAGTTTCAGCCCTACTTCCAGGTTTGTTATTAGTTTCAGAAGAACTTATGGTTCTTTAAGATACTAGATTCAATGGGGCTCATCTTCTGATAAAGTAACGAAAATGTTACCTTGTCAATTCTTTCAATGCACCCCACTGGTAGCTCAGTTGGTGCTGTGTCTCCCCCTTATGGCCAGTGGTCACAGTTCGAACCCTGCTCTGGTTTTTTTTTTTTTGGCTCAGTGTTGTGGATACCCATAGTGGGGCCTTCTTCCGCTTGTGTGGCTCGCTCCTGCTTGGCTGCCCTGTGTGCCGACTGGTAGGCCCGTAGGCCTTCACTATGCCCTGTGTGCTGAGTCTGCTGACAACTGTAATACACCGGTTGACTGACAGAGTACCATGAACAAAAAAATTCCATAAATAATATATTTCACTGTTGGGTCAAACCGTACAGAAAACCTAGTAACGGGTGTAAACAAATAGGGCGTTATACCAGATCGGACAAAAAAACCTAAATAAATACGGCATCGGATCTCTTTCTAAACTACCAAATAAGAGGAAACAATGTCAATACTGTTTGTTTATGTCATTTCTGTAAATATTTCAAAAATGATCAGACATAGAAAATAACCATATACCTCTTTATAAATGACCAAGCATATGTCACGACTACAAAGTTGCATTTCCAACCTACATAATCATATTTAGAAACTTTAGAGTCATAATCGATTCTAAGTTTTGAAATATGACTGTACATTATTAATTTGCCTCTATAGATTGATAGTATGATTCTAACTTGGGAGAGCTAAAATTGGCATTTCAACTACCCCTGGTTGTTTTGTCCAATTTGGTGTTTTATTTAAAAACTGTCTATTTTGGTATATATTTTGCTTTTGCAGTCTTGTCCGGTACTTTTTTCAACATAGATTGTATCACGTCATATTATAATTCAAACACTCTCCCAACAAACGAGTAAAAGTACATTCGAGTGAAAATTGAATTGTATGTTGACGGATAATAATTCTGAAAAGTAGCGTTATTCATATTGCTTTGGGGAAAAGCTACAATTATATTACAAAATGGTTAGAGTTATTCATAATTGAAATATACTTTTACAAAAAAATTATACGTACTCCAAAAATATATAATTAGCCCCCATCTCCCATGGTTTCTCAATAACTTACTCAAAATTTTTAAATAACAATTATACCCTTTGCTTATTCTCCACACCCCAAATAAATCCTAAATACATAATCCTTTGAAAGGGGAATCTATGAAAAAAGAAGCGGCATCGACTGCTATTGGGAAGGAAGCGGTGGCGGTGGTGGCATCCCACATGAGGGCGGTCGAGCTTAACTTTCGGCACAGACATTCGATGAGGCCATGACAAAATTTTGACACTGTCCTCGAAACATTATGTCACACCCCGTCGACGTATGGGATCTAATGTTCAGTCCGCCTACCTCTAACCGGCGGCTTTGTCGGCGAGAAACATCTCTCTCTCTCTCTCTCTCTCTCTCTCTCTCTCTCTCTCTCTCTCTCTCTCTCTCTCTCTCTCTCTCTCTCTCTCTCTCTCTCTCTCTCTCTCTCTCTCTCTCTCTCTCTCTCTCTCTCTCTCATCAAGCCATCATGTGGAACCTGAAATGAAACACCAACGGGTGGACTGGCCCTTCTTGCATCAATCTTTGTAATTCACCCGTTGACAGTGGGTTACACCACAGATTCACCTGTTGGCAGCCGGTTACACCAAGGATACCACTTTTTCGGTGATCGTACACCATGCCCAGACGCTCCAATTGGTAGATCTTCACCACACCTCCGTGCTCTGGTCCAGTGCCCGTCAACGCCCATCCACTGCAACACAGTAGCTAGTGTCCAATAAATCGCCCGTCGGTCAATGCTTTAGCACTCGTCTCCATCAAGGTACACCCCCTTGATTTGACACCCGCACAAAACAGTGCGCCATCGCATCCGCGGACCAGCCCTCAGGGAACTAACCCAATCCCCTAACATGGACATCTTCCGCTGCGATCGGTCAGATCTCGATCCAGTCCTCAGGGAGACCAAGCACAGGTCCCCCAAATCAGACACCTTCTGAGATCCGATCCATCCGTCGATGTCGCCAGACCGGCCTTCGGGGACTAACACAAGCCCTTGCCGCAAGGTCTAATCATCGCCAACATCGACCCGAACACCAGCCAAACCGCCGGGGCGGAGAGGTGCAAGGTAATCTCCTCTACCCCAGCCTCCAGGCTGGATTTCGCCCAGGGCGCCGACATTGCTGTCGTCTCCTGGCCGCCTGCTTTTCGCCCTGGGAGCTCGATCTAGCACCCAAGGCGCAGACCGTCAGGTCCGACGCCTGAGACGGATCCTGAGGCGTTCGCGCCTCTCGATCGTCTCCACCGGCCTCTAGGTTCCCTCTAGGGTGGTGCAAGACCAGCATCGCCCCCTGGGCCTTCGCTCGATCTCCGGTAGCTGCTCCATGATGCCCGGGGGGGGGGGGACACGCCCGTGCCTCCCCCTAATCTCGCACCTCTGATGGCTCCCCTTCTCGGACCGCCCTTCTAGGGTTCCAAGCCGTCGTCACGTCTCACCGTTCAGATTCCTCACATCCTCCATGGTCCCCTCCTTTTATAATGCCAAGTTACTTTGCCTCCAAGAAAACCCCTTCCTTGCGCTCCAAGTAACCCTAATGGGCCGCCCAGGATGTGGGCCGAACTCATGGGCTGCCAAACCCAACATCCTATTCCCACTCTGGCTAATGGCTTGTTTGGTTGGAGGAAGTTTCAACTGCATTCCCGAAACTGGCTCAATAGTTCCCTGGATCAATACGACTCAATCGGAGGCAATCCTAAGGGATCGACTCGTTGTTCATTCCCAACATGAAGGAAAAGTTCAAATTAAGAAACTAAGATGAAAATGTGTTCGATTCAACTTGGTATTTGTATCTTACAACCATCCGTACATTTATGTCCGTGTTTGGTAGATCCATGAATCTCACTGTTGTTATACTCCACTGAGATTCTAGATGCGAGGGAGATCAGAAAACCATCAAACTTATTAGGGAGTTCTAAGTCATTGCATGCAAGAAATGGCCTCACAATCAAACACAAAGACTTTCAGAAACAGAAAGATAAAGATGTTGCGAATGATTAAGGCAAAGAATGCATCTTGGCTAAGCGAATCTTTCCCCAGATTTGATCACCTTAGCAAATGTGCTTGCAGCTGTTTCTGATCTGAATTTTGCCTATCAAGTCACAAATATACTTAAGCAATTTCTAAGTATGGAACAATCTATTGACATGTTTTTTTTTTTTTCTATTTTGTTGTATGTATAATGTAATGATACTAGTGCATGCCCGTGCCTGTCGGCACTGCAGTGGGCCGTCTTCGGTGGCAACACATATGTCGGCACTACAGCGGGCCGCTTTCGCCGGCAACACACCTGAATGTCTTTGGCTACAAAACACTTTCGACGACAACACCGGCATTCATAAGGACAACTATTTCCTTGCCCGTGCCAATTGGCACGAAGCGAGCGCCTTCGGCGCAACCAACTCCCCCTCCCCCTCCCCCTATAATCGATCAATCACAGCTGTTTCTAATCGAACGGATTCCTCGAGATCAACCCGATGGTTTGGGACGATCGAAATTTCAGCAGGCGGGTTTATTGTCATTAATGCGAACAACGATCACAGGATGAACGGTCAGGTTTAGTGCAGTTTAAATGAGCCGGGATTTTAATGTTTAGTGCAGTTTAAATGGGTCGAGATTTGAAACCAAGGGAAAGAAGTTGGTTGGCGGAGAAATAGATATTGTGCGTTGATTTTTGAACGAATGGTTAGATCTATTCGGTTCATTTTTGTCCAGTCAGTTTTCATTTTGTCTAGTTCAGTACAAAACCGATGTGCCATATTATATAGATTGAAAAACAAGTCAAGTGATGCCAAATAATGGTCAAGTGTTTCCTTTTGCAGATGCACATAGGTAGTTGGCTAGGCTAGAGGTGCCAAATAATTTTTTAAGTGTTTAGAAGCACAAAAGTTAATGCTATGGAGAAACTGAGCTTCTGAGCATACGTTGTTGGTTGGCCAAAGAAAACAAAAGATGAACAATAATGCAAATGTACGAGTTTTAGCCGATAATTTGACTTCTCTGTGTGACCAATGAGTCAAAAGAACTGCACCTACCAGGGGATAGGGGAGATGGTAAAGCAACTGATCCTTTGGTGAGGAGGTTGTGGGTTCATCTCCTACCCCCCAACCTCGTGTTACTCGGGAGTGCGTAAAAAAAACATCTAAGTGGATCGGTGCGTATAGTTGGAGGGATTAGTCCGAGTCTGAAATGAGTCCATTGCCCGAGGGGGAAAGGTATTTTTGGGATATGATAAAAGATAATAGGTGTATTCTATTTTGATGGAAGTGGACTAGGTTTTTCGGGGCATTAAAATATGGGAAATTTTATTCATACCCCACAAATCTGTAATTAGCCCCCATTTCCAACAAACTTGAACACACCCCTTTTTTTTTTTCATACCCCATTTCTATCCCAAAAATACCCTTACACCCCACCTTCAATACACCCCAGTTAAATGACCCACCCCAACTTGATTATACCCCAATCAAACACATACCCCCTTAAATATACCCCAATTATATGCACTCTTGAATACACCCCACTCTTACCCCATGCAGTTGGCTGATACTTGAAGGCACAAGTAGAGCTGCAACTTGGGCGGGCCAACCTGAACCCAACCCGAGTCCAGCCCGAACCCAACCCGAATTTGGGCGAGCTAATCCGAGCCCAACCCGAATTATTTCTCCTCGACCCGACACGAAATTAGCGGGTCTGGGACAAGGCTAAACGGGTTCGGGTCGTAAACGGGTCGGCACTATAGACTCGTTTAATAAACAGGTCAAGTCCGGGTTTAGGGTTTGGACACGGTAGACCCGGGAAGACCCGTTTAGTATTCAACGGGTCGTGTCGGGTCGGGTCTACCAGCAATCCAATACTATAATATATAATACCAGTGGGTCTTTCGGGTCAGGTAGGGTCAAGTCGGATTGGGTCGGATCGGGTCAACTGAATAGATCCGGGTGGTAAACGGGTCTTATTGTGTCTACCTATTTATTAGCGAGTCGGGTACGGGTTTAGGATCTAGACACGATTAGTTAAACGGGTCGGGTCCGGACATGACACGAAACTAGACACGACACGACTCATTGCCACCCCTAGCTGAAACTTGGGCGGGCCTTTGGGCGGGTTAACCCAAAACCCACCCCGCACAACCCGGCCAACCCGACGTGTTGGGCTTGGGCTAAGTTTAAACAAACATTGGGTTGGGTTGGGGGTACAAAAGACGCTGAGCAGGGGCTTTGGGGTTTGGGGTACAAAAAAAAGGGCATTGTTGGTATTAAAGGATTGTTGAGTAAGTTATTGAGAAACGCTAGGGATACGGGGGCTAATTACAGATTTTTGGGGTATGAATAAAATTTCCCTTAAAATATTTTCCTATTTTAAGAGATTTTTGCATATAGCACCCCAAAAAATATTGATTTTACATATAAATCCTTATCTTTTTTACAATTACATGGGCACCCATTGCAAACTTTATTTTTGCAAAAGCCTCCCGAGCTACTTTTATAACGCAGGCCACCAGTTCTTTTGTCGGTAAAGCGAGGGTAAACTGATCAATAAAAGTAGCCTCATGGATCTTTTTTTTGCAAAAATCAAGATTTGTGTGGGGTGCCAATGTAATTTTGAAAAGTAAAAGGGTTAATATGCAAAATAAATATTTGCCAAGGCACTATATGGTCATAAAAAAAAAACCATTTTTAATGTTTCACCGTAATAAAAGTGTACCATTTGTTCACCACACTTTTGAAGAAAACTGACAACTGGCAACATCATACTTTGCTAATGCAACAACCATACTTAAAAAAAAGTGCTCTTAAGGGAAACTAAAATCTTTACAACAATATTAAAAAACAACTGGAAGAATCTTTGGCTTGAATGCTAAAACCATCGGACTGCAATTACTACTTGACCTTCATCTTCTTCCTCTTCGATTTCTCTCCAGATTGTTCGGATCCTAATGAAGCATGGATGATTTCACTTCCCGGCCTAGAACCGTGAGAAGATTGTTCTTCCGACCTCACAGAAGCTGCAAACGGTGGTGTGCTGTCATCGCGTCTTCTTTTCTTCCTTGAATGTGGCGAGGATTCCCTGCTTCTTTGGCCGATGCTATGGGTCGAGGTTAATGTATCGCGATTGGTCGTGCTCTTCATCGCTGAACCTAAAGCCATGATAAGAAAATGATCATTGTTTAGTGCACAAAAGAATAATATAGATGGCGATAAAAAAATTGGCCTGTAATCGTCAACCTTTGGTTGATTGCATGCTACCTGATGCTAGGAAGTGTTGTACACTGTACAGATTCAGATTTTTCTTCTAGTGAATCTAGTGCATCAACATCCAATGAATCATGTGCAGCATCTTCATCATCATCCAAGTCGTATTCCATCAAGATGGGGTCGAGCATAGAGATGATTGACAAGAATTTTTCAACCGGTCGTCAACCTGACGTTAAATCTCTAAGTTGGTGCTGAAAACCTGACCAAAGGTGACTTGGCAACAAAGGGACTTTATGCCAAGAAACCATAAACCCTAACCCTAAAGACCGATTGGCGGCTGAGGTAACTGACCTACCTTATTGGTTACGCAGTTCAAGCTCATGCAACCAGGGAGCAACTCTAGGGTGCTTCCCTCAACCAGGAAAGAGTCAAGATGGAAAAGGGGTAAAAGCTGAGAATTGTATCGGGAATCACATTCATATCTGTGGCACAAAGCAATGAACCCATAAACTTTTATCATAGAGCAGAATCTCCAAATGACTAATATTTACGGATAGAAATTCCTCTGACCAACAGATGAATTTCCATACGAGTAAGTTTTAAAACAAAAGGGAGTCGATTGGAGTAAAGAAGTACAAATAGAACAACTATCCATCAACTTTTATCACAGAAATTACAGAAAGAGACTATGAAGCAGAGTCCTTACCCCCAGATTTGAGACTGCTTAGTTTGGGATTGTAGAAACTGGGCTTTTCAAATTCACCCGGCTCTGGATACCGAACCAAACAGACTCGGCGTGAAATCTTCCCCACTGCAGTATGACATAAATAACAAGACAGGGGTGAGGAAAGCGATTCAATCCGTTTAGTAATATGTGAATCTAAGAAGAAAATCCAAGTGTCGGACAAAAAATACAAATACTTTCATTATGCTGAACAAAATAAAATATCAGGAGGTTTGAACCAGCAAAAAAATACACTACAAATACAGTTGCTTTTCTAAGATATAACACAAGGTGATATATATACATAATGGTACACATACATGGATGTATTTATGTATGTTAATTTAAAAAAAGTGTACAATGCAATGGAAACCACTCATGAAAAGCCCATCAACCTGATTATTAGCAAATCTTTTTGTTTTGTTAATCCAAAATCTCTAACAAGACATCATTAACTTAAATTGAGGTAATAAAAAAATAGTCGTTCGCCAGGGTTTTCCAACTTGAGAAACCTAAGAAACTATGTCTGGCGGGACCTTATTGCTCCCACTTCATCATCGATATTGTGTAGGAGATACGTCGACCATGCCAATAATGCTTTCACGCCTGCAACATCAGCCTATATGAAAAGGGCATAAGGATTAGGTCAGAATGCTTGTGTTAAAAGAGTTCAAGTAATGTACAACTAATTTAGGAGAGATTTTTTCTCATTCGGTCCAACAAGCAAAGAATTTAATCATATTTACTTCTAAGAGATAGGAATCTGCTTCGAGGTGACCAACCATCTCACCTTTGGTACTTCATTTATGTAGTGATCCCAGAAGCACCAAGGTTGATAATCTGTTCACTGTTTCAGGAGTCTGATGCAGTTTGATGCCATTCAGCGAGTATAAAATGACTATTTTACCCCTCCGGGTGAAATTATGAATTTTTCCTTACATATTTTAATGTAATCTTCCTCTGATTCTGATCGTTATTTTGTAAGCTTTCCAACGGCTGTCTATGAGCTCTGATCGGACGGTCTGAACGCTATTTTTGCTGGCCCAGGTGCGGGGATGTCCAACCTGACTCAATCCCAACTTAAGCATGTGAACTCAAATAAGAATAGGCTAGGTGCTGGCTCGTGGCTGAGTAGTTTCACTTAAAGCCCAATATGAAAGCATGCTGCTCTATGTAGAGGGCAATTCATCATTCCTTACTAACGTTTATCAACGATCTCCAAAATGGGTTTGTAGAGTGCTTCTGTACCATTGAAGTTGGCGAAGATTTGCTCCCTTGCATTCTCTATTGCCGCATAAGATAACCCCATTAGAGGCCATGTACAAGCCTCAAAACCTTCACAATTGGTTGGGCTACCTTTATGCAATCTACCAAACCCCTCCAAAAGGAGTTGGACATTATCGTATTACAAACATTGACATCCATAGGCTTCGTGGCCCAATCACTTGAAGTCCATTCAATAGAAATGAACAACTCCCTCAATGCATTTTTTTGCGTATACATGCTTTATAACATGAGGAATGTCGTAGTAAATCTAGCAACCATTGTACGCAAAAGATCTCGAGATTCTCGATCACCGGTTTTCTTTCTCATGGTACTAATCAAACAGGTACGCCGGTAGATAAAAGTAGTCACCGTTCTTGACTTGCTTATGATTCCCTTGGATATTTCATGACTCCAAGGTTTTCAAGCATCAAATCCATGCAATGCACTGCGCACGGAGTCCAATACAAATGCAATCTTTTTTCCATTGACATTGCACTAGCAACTACATAAGAGGAGGCATTATCCATAATCACTTGGATCGCATTTGCTTCACCTATCTTCTCGATGTGAGCAACTAATTGCCCGAAGAGGTATGCGACATTATGGATATTATCTGATACATCGATAGACTCCAAAAGAAAGTGCCTTCCGGTGAATTCACTAGAAAAATCATCAAGCTTCTCACCCGCTTATCTGTCCAACCATCAGACATCAGTGTGCATCCATATTTCTACCAAGCCTTCAAGTCTTCATTGTAAATGTCCTTCTGATAGGGAACCGTCACGGTTTTCCCAAATGACAAGACCGGGGATCGTTTGGGGTGAAGACCTCCGAAGCTGGACAGGAAATACCATATCTTAATTAGTAATCTAAATTGCACTTTAACAGGGTTTCAATGATTAAACAGGTTCAACAGGTGTTTGCTTCCAAAGGCACAGGTTCATGTAATATTCAGGATTCTATTTGCAAACCAGCAATCACAATTATAAGGAAGAGCAGGGAATTCTATGTTTAATAATATCTGATAATAATAATAGGACAGGCTGAAAATATAATTATCAATGAACAGGGATTTGCCTATCATGAGTGTGGGAACGAATGCACCTGATTTCAACTTGCAATATTCAGCACCAATGATCTCCTTCAAGGGTATTCTCGGAATTCCAGGTAAGAAAAGGGTGAATAGCTGTCTTCAATACTCAATGCAAGGACAACTTTTAAAATCCTATACCCCAAGCCCAAAGACCTCTATTCTGACCTCTTGTGACTTCTGTCACCATCAAGTAGGCTAGGACAACACAGAGAACATGACCCTTTTTTCTTTCTTTTGATTTTCTTTCCCTGCCTCTCTCTTCTTCTCTTCAGTCGATCAGTGGAAGAAGAGGTCGGCGTGCAGTAGTGGAAATCCGGGGGGCCGGCAGCGGCTCGAGCGACCGGTGCAAGCGGAATCGGGATCGGGGCCGGCAGCGTCGGGAGTGGATCGGCGGCGTCGGGATCGGGGCTGGCGACGTCGGGAGTGCCGGGTCGGGGGGGGGGGGGGGAGTTTTGCCGGATCGGAGCCGGCGGCGTCGGGTGTCGCCTCTCTCTTCTCTCTCTCTCCTGTTCTCTCAATTCTCAAGCTCCAACAGTCATAGAGATGGGTGGGAAGGGGGAAAGGATGGTGTCTCACACACAGTCGAGAGAGATAGCAGGTGGTGCGTCACGCACGGATGAGGGGAAGGAGTGAGCGTTTCTCACGCAGAAGAGGAGAGGAGCAAATCGGGGAACCCATCACAGGTCACACAAGGATAACAAATTTCTTCTTATTTTTCCATCCCTAACAAGAGGAGAAAGATCTCCTTAAATAAACCAACGAAAAATTAACTGCAGATATATCCTATCCCTTATAAAACGGGATTAACAATTATTCAAATCTAGCATCAGATCTAACTAACAGACTAAATTATCCAGCCATAACAGCCCATGATCTTCTCAGATGGCGGCTTCAACCGTCGTCCAGCGATGGCACCTCCAGCTGGCATCGTATCTCGGCTCGGGCTGGTCGGGTGTCTTGCATCAGCTCTCCCGGGTGATGAGAACTCGACTCCGTCGAGTAAGGATGTAGAAGACGTCATCATTCCTCTGAAGAGCTCGACCCATGTGCTGAGCAGCGTCCCAAAGAAACTCTAACACTCGCGAATTCGGACGATCCTGCCAGTGATTAAAATATAGTAACCCGCTGCCGATCACTGTGCTTCCAACCTGCTCACCTGCCAAGAAGTACATCTGTATCCAAACTCGTGCAATAATAGGCAATGTGGGCTTAATAGGGTACCAAGAAAAGGGGATAATTGGAGCAGGCCTTTCGATCATAATATTGGGTTTCAGGAATGAGATTGCTGGACCTGTCAGTGCAAACAGATAACTAATATTGGGACCGTGGTACACCCACCGACCAAAAACGGGGTCACTTACAACCTCAGACAACCTACCCAACCTTGTACTTTGGGAAGACTCAGCTTCCAACTCCCTCTTAATCCTAGTGTCTATGCGCTTGTATAGGTCATCTTGCCAATACGCAAACTCCTTCAGGGATTGTGGTACCTCTTTTAGGGAATACAGTGTGATTTCCTCGCCGTTTTTCATAAATACGTAGGTGTTGTTCCTTCCATCGTGGATGGTACTGTTGTCATACTCCCATGGTCTCCCCAGTAAGACATGACAACAGTCCATATCAAGGACGTACCACCAAATCGTATCAAAGTAATCATCCACGGCGAGTCGGACACGACATCGCGCGGTGACACTAAGCGTGGGACCGCTTGTCACCCAACTAGTACGCCAAGGTTTAGCGAGTGTCTCTATGACCAAGTGATTTTCCTCGACATGCGAGCGAGCCACATAGTTTTCCGAGCTACCACTATCGATATGTAGAACTCCTAGTCTTCCGGACACAGTGCACCAAGATGCAAATATATTGTTCCTTAGCCATGGTGAGTGATCAACACTAGTCGTTCTCAGAGGTTCATAGTCTTGTGTTATGGTGACCGTGAGTCCTTGACAATACAACCTAGCCTATCGCATCCCGCGTCAAGTTCCTCACAGTCATCAAAGTCAGGGACATAGACCTCTTCTTCTAGATCATCCTCACATTGTCCCTCTCCTGACTTAACCATTAATGTTTTAGGAGGTGCCTTCGATGGGCATTGGTGGGCAAAGTGGCCATACCCCTGATAGCGGTAACACTGCCCTTTACCTGGGGGCCCTTTGGGAGGCTCGCCCAAAATTCCTTTGCCTTTGTCTTCCCGACTTGGGGTTGACTCAGGGGCTTTTGACGGTTGACTCCTAGCGGGGTAATCCTGAGGCTCAGCTCGCTTGTAAGCGGACGGTTTGTGGTACAACTCTAAGTCCTGAGCTACTTGGTAGGCATGCTCTAAAGACACAACATCGCGCAAGTGGAGTTCCTTCTGGAACTCCTCCCTCAAACCTAACCTAAAGCGTGATAAAGTCATCTAGGGTTCTTCTTGCACATCACACCGCGTTAGAAAATCATCGAAACGTGTGATATAGTCGGAAACCGACTTGGTTCCCTGAGATATCTTTTGCCACTGGTCTATAAGACGGGGTCGGTAAGAGGTAGGGAGATACTTTTCAGACAGTTTCTCCTTCATTTCCTCCCATAACTCGATGGGAGGTTGGCGGTTCCTGGCCAATGCCCTTTCGGTGTTATGCCAGTAGAGTTTGGCAGCACCGATTAGTTTCATTCTGGCGAACCGAATTCTCTGAGCATCTGACATGTTGTACCACTGGAAATAGTGGTCCATGTCTGCCATCCAGTCTGAAAACATGGTCGGATCTAAACGACCATCAAAACTAGGGGCATCCAATTTGATACTGCGCATGGCGCGCTCATCAGGGGTTTCACGCGCCGGACGGTTGAATTGTGGTCGGGGCTCGTTGCGCCTACCACGCTCTCGATCGACTCCATCCACATAAGATTCATTGTCAGTATTGATAGAGGTTTCTACTCGATCGAGTCGGGTGTTCAGGCGGGCCTCTATCCCATCTACCCTAGCAGCCATATCGACCCTAAGGTCAGCTAAGGGCTTCAATATTTGTTCACTATGGTCCAATGTGGTGGAATAAATTTTACCGCTACGGGTTTGCATGCAATGGAAGGCTTCCTATCCAACCTATGCTCTGATACCAGTTTGATGGGGAACCGTCACGGTTTTCCCAAATGACAAGACCGGGGATCGTTCGGGGTGAAAACCTCCGAAGTTGGACAGGAAATACCAGATCTTAATTAGTAATCTAAATTGCACTTTAACAGGGTTTCAATGATTAAACAGGTATTTGCTTCCAAAGGCACAGGTTCATGTAATATTCAGGGTTCTATTTGCAAACCAGCAATCACAATTATAAGGAAGAGCAAGGAATTCTATGTTTAAAAATATCTGATAATAATAATAGGACAGGCTGAAAATATAATTATCAATGAACAGGGATTTGCCTATCATGAGTGTGGGAACGAATGCACCTGATTTCAGCTTGCAATATTCAGCACCAATGATCTCCTTCAAGGGTATTCTCGGAATTCCAGGTAAGAAAAGGGTGAATAGCTGTCTTCAATACTCAATGCAAGGACAACTTTTAAAATCCTATACCCCAAGCCCAAAGACCTCTATTCTGACCTCTTGTGACTCTTGTCACCATCAAGTAGGCTAGGACAGCACAGAGAACGTGACCCTTTTTTCTTTCTTTTGATTTTCTTTCCCTGCCCCTCTCTTCTTCTCTTCAGCCGATCAGTGGAAGAAGAGGTCGGCGTGCAGTAGTGGGAATCCGGTGGGCCGGCAGCGGCTCGAGCGACCGGTGCGAGCGGAATCGGGATCGGGGCCGGCAGCGTCGGGATCGGGGCTGGCGACGTCGGGAGTGCCGGGTCGGGGCCGGGGGGGGGGGAAGTTTTGCCGGATCGGAGCCGGCGGCGTCGGGTGTCGCCTCTCTTCTCTCTCTCCTGTTCTCTCAATTCTCAAGCTCCAACAGTCATAGAGATGGGTGGGAAGGGGGAAAGGATGATGTCTCACACACAGTCGAGAGAGATAGCAGGTAGTGCGTCACGCACGGATGAGGGGAAGGAGTGGGCGTTTCTCACACAGAAGAGGAAAGGAGCAGATCGGGGAACCCATCACAGGTCACACAAAGATAACAAATTTCTTCTTATTTTTCCATCCCTAACAAGAGGAGAAAGATCTCCTTAAATAAACCAACGAAAAATTAACTGCAGATATATCCTATTCCTTATAAAACGGGATTAACAATTATTCAAATCTAGCATCAGATCTAACTAATAGACTAAATTATCCAGCCATAACAGCCCATGATCTTCTCGGATGGCGACTTCAACCGTCGTCCAGCGATGGCGCCTCCAGCTGGCATCGTATCTCGGCTCGGGCTGGTCGGGCGTCCTGCATCACCTTCGTTCTTCGCACTTTGGCGGCTAACAAAGACTCCTCAACTCATGGTAGGAGGGAGTCTTGCACCCTGGCCCGTATTGCCCAATCGCTTCAACCATAACTTGAAAACTTCTTAACTTCACCATATTGAATAGTATGCCCGCTTGGTAGAACACTAGAACCACCTAGCCACATACTCATTCGTCTTCGCTCTATGATTCTATCCTACTTGTAGCGGTTCTCAATTATAGTTTGAGTTTGTTTTCCACTAGCCTTGCTCGCAATAACTTCCTCGGGACTTGGTCTCACAAAACTACCAATAGGCCCCCTTGTAGTTGTATTTGGATACCGTCTTTGCAAACAAATCCCTCTTGAAGATGTACTTATCTGTCAAGACTCAAGAGTTGACGAATACAACCTCATTAGAGACATCTTGTTCCCATGGATCTTCTAAAGAAACAAAATGTGTATCGTGTTTCTTCCTCTTATTCTTCATCATGTAATCTTGCATCCTTTCGCATTCTCGATCGTTGTATTAGGACACTTTACAATGTTCTTGTAGCCTTCAACCAAATGTTCCTTCTGTCTCTTGATTCCTACCTTTATGTTTTTTTACAAGGTTCACAAAAAACTGTGTTTTTGCCATTGACAGCAATCCAATAAGTATACTTCCATAAGGGATCATTAGATTTGGCCTTTATCGTTGGTTGACTTGTCTCACTAGCAGGAACCTTCCATTTTATCTCTACAAAACAGCAACATACAAATATACATGATTTTTAATAGGAACTCAAGACATGCACTTGCACTTTCACAATTCAATAGCCCAGTTAAAACTAACAAAGTAACAACTAACAACTAAGTGTTCAATTAAAGTTCATACTTCATAGTTATACTCAGAGCCTCTTTTTTGTGCATGTGAAGTGATATGTGCATCAATTAAGTTACAAATATTTTTTGTTTTGTTTTTTTCAGATAAAGTGATGAGTACTTCATAGAGCCGACCCTTGACCAATGGCTCTTCTCCTCTCTCTAATATTGGAGATGTACCATGCTGTGTCTTGTTTGCCCGTGCGAATTCTGGCCATTGATGTCATGTTCACGGGATTATAAAAAAAATAAATAGCATCTGCTGCCTCCTCCCTCATTTTGATCTCCAGACCTCTTTGAGTCCTTGCTCTAGCAGCCAGGCAATCAGAGGATAGTGTACTAGAGCAAGGGCTCAAAGTGGTCCGGAGATCGAAATGGGAAGGTCACTACCACGGTTCCACCGACCCCCAAGGCACCAACTAGCAAAAAAAAAAAAGAGACAAACACAGGAGGAGAAGACTCAGAAGAGTACCTGTGAGGCTGTCGCGATGGTGGTCACTGCCGCACCCGGTGGTGGTCGTTGCCGCTGCCATGCCCGGAGAGAAGAGAGGAGAGGGACTTGGGAGTCGGGAGGTTAGGCCGCTAGGGTTTTGGAGAATCGCGCTGGGGGGCTGAAGCCTGCGATTTATGTTTTAATTCAGCTGGTGGATCGGGTCCTTAGCAAGTCGGGTCGGATTTGTACTTAATAAAAAAAATCAAATCCGTGTTGTACCCGACCCGAGCCTAATCTTGTGTGGCTAGGCACGCCAAGAAGCACGTTTAGTATATTCAGGTTAGGTGCAGTGCACCTTAGGGATCTTTGGGCGCTTAGGTGCCTAGACGCACACATTAACAGCTATGTTCTTGACAGTAGTCATAGATAGTAAGTGGTGGTGGTGGGCGGAGACAGTGAGTGGTGGGGGTGGGAGTGGGAGTGGGCAACAACTGCGACGATGGTGGTGGATAGTGGGTGATGGCGATGGTGGTGATGGTAGGTGGTGGTGCTTGTGGGTCGCGACGGAAGTGGTGGTGCTGGTAGATAGTGAGCGATGTTGGTGTTGGTGTTAGTATTGGTGGTGGCGGGTGGTCGGCAGTAATGGTGGGTGGTGGTAGCAGGTGGTGGATAGTGGTGGTGAGTAGCGACAGCGGTGGTGATGGTCATGGGTAGGAGGTTGTGGTGATGACTGATGAGCAGCGACGGTGATGGTGGTGGTTTGTGGGCAGTGGTGGTGCGATCCGGTGATGGTGGTGGTAGTGGGCGGTGGATAGTGGGTGGTGGCAGCGGTGGTAGTGAGTGGTGGATGGCGGCGATGAAAGTGATGAATGGTGGAGACAAAGAGAGAGAGAGATGGAATCAGTTAAGTTATTAAGGGGCAAAATAGTCATTTGTCCCTCGGATTAAGTATGAACCATGGTTAAGTGATAGATTATAACAAAAGGGGTAACATGCCCGACTTAATATGTTTGCAGGGTAACATGGTTGATATGCAAAAACTCCGATTTTTTGAATAAGACTCGATTAAAACATGCCTTATTCATTAAACGTTTTGTATGCAACACTTTTTCGATTTTTTGAATAAGTCACGATTTTATGAAAAAGTCACGATTTTCACGTTTTAATCTTTGATTTACGCGTTTTATTCCCGATTTATTGCGTTTTAATCCCGTCGTGTATTACTCAAAAAACCTATTGTAACATCTATATATCTAATTATAAATATGTTCTAAAATTTACTGTTTGTTTCCCGACTCTTTTCCGATCTTCCCGATTTTTTTCCAATTTTTCCGACTTCTCCCCTAGTCGATTTTTTCCTGACTTCTGACTTGATAACTACGATTTGAGGGGCAATTTGTAATTAATCTTTTATTCTAATGAGAGAACCATTGCTTAAATATGAACATTTTTGCTTTAATGTGAAGGTTACAAATTGTAAAAAAAAAAGAGGCTTTTTAAGTGTCATCACTGTCATGTAAGAGAAAGAAAAGGTTTTTTTTTTTGCAATTAAAGAAAGAAAAGTTGGGTTTCCACTTTGACCATGAAATATAATGCCCATTTCTAATTAAGCTCTTTCTTGTGGATTATAAGCCTCCTATCTAGTTAACATCACTATAGATATATGTAGTGTTTCCAGCATTAGTAGCTAATTCGATCTCTACTTCAGTTTTGAATATCTTTAGACACGTTGATACATACACAATTGGCCATCTTTTTCTTTACTTTTAGTATCAAAAGGTGTGGTGTCTATTCTTCTGATGAATCAACAATAAGAAATTGCAATAAATCCATATTTAAACTGCAACACAAAGGATTTCCTACTTGGATGTAGGACCAAAATGCTTCGATAAAACTAGAAGTGCTCTACCAAATAGTTGCAGGACGGGTCAGGGGTCTTGCAAAAATGGCAAGTCGAACTCTTGCTATGGTCTAACTTTGTGAGCATTCTGAAAGGCTGCAAGGATGTGGTCGGGTGATCGAGCACATCAAGAGCTTCGAAACGAGTTCAATATAGTTCCAATTGGTAAGTGGATGTCAAGTTATGGCCTTGCAGGCTAAACGGGGTATGCTTCAGCTTAGGCGGGTCGGATTCAGAAGCTAAAAGGGTTTATAACCTAAGTTAAATGGCTAGTGGGTCAGATTGAAGATTTACGACAAATGTGTTTCTATGGTTAACGGGTTTTAAATAGTTGAGTTTAATCCAACTTCAAAAAGGGTTAAAGAGGGGCACCATCATAGACTCAATACAAAATATAGGTCGATACGGTTTGAGCCTGACCGGTAGGTCCGGTACTACCCTCGGTACCGTTATTTACCTTGTTTCCTCCCTTATACCATAATTTGGAACAATAAAACAGTTTTAATATGCAAGCACATTAACTTAAAAAAGTTAATACCATAAGACATAATTGTAGATGCCCAACTAAGCACAAATGTCTTATGGAAACCATTTTTAGAAGCAAAACAACAAAAAAAAGAGCCATCAACCGGTATTGGCTAGTACGCACTGATACTGCCCGGTACTTAAAAGCCGAGGGTCGATCGATACAGCGACCGACACTGTGATTTTGAACCTTAGGCACGATTTTGAACCTTTTCATCTTGTCTATATCTGGATCTTGTTGCCCTTGTCTACCTCGGGCAAAGTATTCAACTTCATATTCATCGCCATCTTTATTATCCCAGTGTGTGGTGTGTATGAGCACGTGCTATGGTACGTGCATGGAGAGGTGCCCGAGGCCTAACATTTTGCATTTGAGCTCCCGAGGCCTCAGTATTATGTAAGCGTTGAGGTAGATCTACTCTTACAGGAACTTGTCTAGCCCTAGATTGATTTTGCTCCTCATTATTTTTTCCTACTCATGGATCTTGATTAACAGGCACTTCTGCCTCTTCATTTGAGGATCACGCGCATTGGGATTTGCTAACTGAGCAAAACGGGTGCATTGATATGTTCAAATTCACATTCAAGAGTCACAACTCGTTGGATAATTTCATCTAACAGTTTAGGTAACCATAGGTCCTAAACCTAGGCTCTGAATATAGTGTAGAAGCCTAAGTTATGACGATCGAATGAATCCCAAGGCTTTTACTAATAGGTTAGTCGACATGGACGATTACTTAGCTAAAAGGATTGTGAAAATCTGATTTGTCAACACATTTCTACTGTGGACTTAATGCTCAATCAAATGAGTTAAACAATGAGCCCTGTTCTGAAGAAGATTGAAGAAACTTCAAGAAAGAGAGGAGAAAAAAAGAAAGATTCAAAAAAAATCAAGTTTCTTTGATGTTTATACAAATATTATATTCTTCCACCATAGCTGGCGATATTGCCCTTTAAAAGTTAAAATCCCCATATTTTGAGCCCTATAACTTAGGGCACATTCTTTTTTATACAAAGAACAAGCCCAAATACTCTTCCTTTGGCTGGTGGAAGAGGAAATAGGAGAATGAGTTGCCTCAAATGGAAGACCCCAAGAGAAGGTTTCTTAAGTTCATCCTATACATTAGGAGAACTGGGTTCCCGCTTACTTCATTCTTTATTATAAACCCAGATACTACAAAGACTCTCCCCTTCCTTAAACATGACGCTAATCAAAATAAAAGGCCAAATCAACTAACTGTGCATAGTCATAAGAAAAATAAGCGAAAGAAACCCTTCAAACTCAAAAACAACAGCAAAATACCCCTTCTTTAACCTCTGCAAATCTTGACTGACCTCCTTTCGGGATCATCCACTACTCCACAAACTTGATTGATTAACTAATGATATGCATGTGAGTATGTGACATGTCAATGGATAAGTAAGACAATTCCAACTCAGCATTTAAACTTTGACTCATTGATGTATAATTCAAGCAATCAAAGAGCAGTATTTTCGGCCTAAGTTTAGCATCTGTTCCAAAGAGAATTGAAAGTTTTGCTTCTTTCAGACAGAGTACACACAGAAAATCAATCACACTGAACATTTCATAATGGACACGTATGATGTAACCTTGATACTTTATGATGCAGGGGGAGGAGTTGAAGCAAGCAAAATCAGAAAGAAGAGGAAATAAAGATAAATTTCAATTTTCAACTAACTAACTAAAGAAGTTACTGACAGATCTGGGTTTAGTACAAATTTGAACTGTGATAGTGGTTAATCGAAGCTTAAAAGAATTCAATATCATTATTGATGCAAGGATCAAGGATCAAGAGATAGTTTGCTCCATAACAATGGATTAGTGCATGTAGCTGAAGAAAAATAGGGTGCTGAAGAAAAATTATGCTAATAAACTTTTCTGGATAATAATCACTAGAATCTGCAATTAAATGTGATCGAGTGTAGATACTAGATTCAACTGATATAGTTAGCTAGGGTAGATTAAAATTTAGTAGGACTACTAATTCCTCTGCTAATGATGGCTTCCGTTGAATTTGCTTATATTTTGGAGTTATTGAACTATTGTTTGTTGGATTCTATATTAACTAGAGTGTTGGATGGGACCAATTGGTTATTTAGCTTGCCAATGATATAAACTTGTGGAGCTTCATGACATTTTTGTTCACATTTCGTTTCCTTGCTTGGGTATGCCACAAGGCCATGCTTTCTCTTCCTTTCTTCAATTTTTAACCTTTTAATCTTCAAATTCCGAGATTGTGAGATAAAAGACTGCTTCTAGAATCACTTGCAACACTCCTTTTTTCTGATAAAGGTTTTACGTTATGCACATTAAGCTTTAGCTATAGTTTCCTCTATAAAGTATAAACATCTGAGTTACAACGATCAAAAGCAATGTAGAATTCTATTTTCTCGATAGTACATATTATCATTAAGAAAACACCATGTTATGGAGCAAGTAACTCTCTGTGACTTTTCTATGGTAAACCTCACATAAAGCATATTATCACATAAAAGGATCAATATAAGAGCATAAGCAATGGCTTTAGAAAAGGAACTGCTGAAAGAGGAAGATTGCATAAACTCACCCTACTGGATAGACTAAGGTTTGTAAGTTGTGGAAAGAGGATCTGAACATGGCAATAATTAATGGAGATGTTCCTTTAGAACGCTAAACATCTAAGAATCAAATAATATTGCTTCTTACACATAAATTATCCATTAGATTAGCTGTTATCAGTGAATTAATAAAGGGGAGAAAACATTTAGCACATACCAACTTTTGACTCTGAAGCAGAGGACATGAAAACAGTTGCGTCTGGTTCCTGAGCAGCATGGCTGACCAAGTCATAAGTTTTCCCTGACAATGGTGAAAAGGATCAATACCACCAAAAATGCCATCACTATGTTTTGTATACATCTACAAAACATCTCACCAGATGAACCCTCAAAGCTGCCCAACTGCCCATCATGATGCAGCTTGAGAGTCAGCTCTTTTCCATGGAAATCAACAGGTTTTAACTGCAGTATGAGTGACATCAGCATCAAACCACTCTAACACAAAAACTCACTAGAAAGCTACCAATCAGAAGGAACCACAAATGGAACAGCATATTACTTGATTGAAGGGCCACTGGATGAGCCAAAGCTCCGTGGAGTCCGTCAAGGGGATATCGATAAGCGGGTCCTTGGTATCCTCCTCGAAATCTGGTGCAGGAGTATACCTACAGAACCAGAAGCAAAAAATAGGACATGCTACAACATTGATCAAACTGGCATTACCTTAATCTTTTACTACATGAGTATGCTCTACTATAGTTAATCCTTGCGAGGTCCAACAAGCAATTAGTGAAAGCTTCGTGATTTGAGATAAAGTGAATGAAGATTCAAGTCCTCATACATCAAGAAATAGCCGTGCTATCCTTTGATGTGAAAATTCGATCTTGAGAAGTATGAATCATGACCATGATTTGGGGGAAGTCAATTGCAACTTCATTTATTCAAGGCGAAGAATTATGAACAATAGAGCATTCATATGAGACGTATGTTCGGATGCCATATAATACGTAATATGTTGAAAACGGTCACAAGGAGCCTGCCAAGCAACAAGAATATAAGGTACTCCTACAAGCAAGAAAGGATCCATTGCTTATGTATTCGGAAAAGAATAACAAAACGTCCTTTGTATACAAACCATTGAACGAGAAAATATTTGAAGAAATAAGACAATTGACACAGCAAAACAGGTAAGGGATTAGATGGAGAAGAAATACAAGAAAGAAGTGGAGAAGGAGAAGGTATGACCACGAATCCTTCAAACATAATCTTGTGATACAAAGAATAAAAAAAGGACTTTTGTACTGAATCGGATTTAGTTAGGGATGACACTGAGGATTCAAACAAAGCAAGTTTTTTTTGTGAAATATTAATATGAAAAACATTTGATAAACCAGCAAAAACAAGGAGTCTCCAAACATGGAGGATGATTGCAAAATAAACGACATAATTGAAGAAATTCCATGGGTATTAAATCTATGGGCTTATTTGGACGAAACCTATTAGTGACCTCGAATTGCCTCATACCAGTTGCATATTGACAGAATTGTTAAATGCAAACTCAGACGTAGGGAGTAGAAATCCCAATTCTTTTTATGCTCTCCTACCTGACACCTTAAGAGATTTCCTAGATTGTGATTAACTACATCAGTTTGACCATCTGTCTGAGGGTGGTAGGCGGTGGAAAATTTCATTGCAGTCCCAAATTGGTATGTCCAAAGATGTGATGGTAGAAACATTGGGTTGATTGGCTTTCCCTTCGTCACTGCTAGTAAACATTGGGGTGATTGGCTTTCCCTTCTTCGTTGGGTCTTTTGCATTCAAGGAGCTGCAGACCCTTCGTCACTGCTAGTAAGAAAATCTCCACTGTTTTATCCCAAGGGAAGGTTTACAGTTTGTTCTTTATTTGAACGTCATCCTTCTTCTTTCTCGCCTAGGACGATTTCCTTTGTCAGTGGCTTCTTTGCTGGAACGGCAGACATGTCCTGTACAACTGCCTTCATTTCCAAGTGGGCTGCATGTGACTCAGGCAGTCAGGGGATGATGAAATTATGGTATCCATCTTTTCAAAAATTCTTTCAACCTTAATGGCGAGCTCAGTAATTCATAGAACCAAATCCTCCAGCTGAGCTTCTATGTGTGCGTGCTAGTGCTACGCTTTGCGTGCAATGGATTCTGACTTGTTTCATTGGAATATATCACACGAGCAATAAAATCCTTGACAGAGTGTTTATGTCCCTGCCAATAAAACGATCTGGAAATGCACTTTGTAATATTACGGTAACCCCAATAACCAGCGACAGCAATATGGTTAAAGTACAGGTTCTTCAAAATCTTTGTACACATTGGTGATGAAGCAAGTACAAGGTCATTGTATCATAGCAATCCATTTGGCTAAGTGTAATGTCGATAAGAAGTGGGATTTTGTTGCAACTCGACAATGAGTTTTTGAAGAGTACTATCTGTTTAGTATAGTGCCTTAATGTCATATTGGAAAGGAAATGCCATGCAACATGCTATCTTCACGCAAACAGGGCAACACATCTGGAACCTGATTCTCAATTTCTTACTTATAATCAATTGTACAATTATATTCCAGCAATTTAGAAAGCCAGCTCTGCTGAATCGAAGTTGTCACGGGTTGCTCCAACATATATTTGATGCTCCTATGATTGGAAATGATAGTGAAGGTCGGCCAAGCAGATATGGGTGCAATTTGGAGAGGCAAAGAAGAATGGCTAAAACTTTTTTTTCAAAGGTGGAACTGACTAGTGAAGGCAAGAGGGACCCAACTTGCACAAGGACTGCTCTAATATGTGGTAAGGTCAAAAATTGGGTTGTCGTCATGCCAGTCTTAAGTACAGCAGTGGCGCATTTAGCATCATCATTCCACACTTTCAAGGTAACTGCGTAAGGGGTGCACTGATAAATCCATAATGCCTAAAAACTTGTAACGTGCTAGCACCCTGTAAAACCGATGAAACTTTGAAGGGCTTTGATTGATTTGGCGGTCGGCCAATCAGTCATACATGATATCTTCTATGGGTCGGCTGTTAGTGTCACACCACGAGACAAAATAATATACCCCAAATACTTCACCTCCTATGAAGCAAAAGAGCACTTTTGTAGCTTGACAAACAAGTGGTTAGCTCTTAAGGTGCGGAAAACAATATCAATATGTTGTCAATGCTGATCAAGGGAAGTACTATAGATGAGAATATCGTCAAAGAAAATGAGAAAAAACTTTCACGAAAATGGTTAAACCATCAAGTTCTAACTCTGAAATGTTGATGGGGCGTTAGTGAGCGCAAACGACATTATCAACAATTCATAACGACTCTCGTAACTCGTGAGTCTGATCTCGTGGTATTCGGATCGAAGATCCAACTTAGAGGGAAAAAAATTGCAATTCATCCAATAATTCGTCAATGAATTGCCATATTATCATATGGTTTGCAATACTCAAATAGATTTTAATGAATGGATAGTAACTCCCAGTCATTGACGAGCAATCTCAACTCCAAGTCCTACGTACAACTACTACCTACAAAGGCTATCCATGAAATGGACAGCCAAAAGAGTTTATGGGTGAGCCGCTGAAATCGAACGTGAGACTACCTAACCCAAGGTTAACCAGCCACCCTAACAGTTTATACAACATTGGACGATATTATATTGCTAATAAGACAATAATGATTTATACGAGATCATGTTAATCAAATGTATATTCCAAAAAAGAAAAAACTAGAAATATGACATAAGTATTATCAATTATACTAAAACATAAATAAATTGTAACAAGAAGATTGCATTGAATAAACAACTACCATGAACAGCTGGTTTTCTACCTGATTTGGCTAGATAATATCATAAAATGCAATTGGCTAAAAGGTGGTTTGGTCTTTCACTCGGAACACCCACACCCATCTTGCATCTTCGGGGTCATTCCCAAGGAGTGGACTACTAGGCCGAGGCCCTCAAGTCCTCAGAGCTGCCGCATTCCCAACCATGTGACCCTTCCTACTTGATTCAGATTACGCACAAGCAAGGGTTTACGGCCAATCTGTGCACATGAGTCCCCTACCCAAGAACATGGGCAGTCAAAGTTCCTACTAGGAAGGTAAATGTTTCATCAATTAATATCAGTATTCTATCTCGTCTCGATCAACGGAGACGATCAATCTCGTTGCACAACCAACAACTTAACTTTGTATAAATTCAAACTAAATTATTTCATTATTATTCATGAATTTAATGCATAATAATAGTTTTACCGGTAAGGTATACAGATGATGATAATGAAATACTAAAAAATGATCAACTATTGTTCAAACTAATTTAATTGTGTTCATTATGAACAAGTACTCATAACCAATGTCAAGATTTTAGTTCATTTATGTAGTTAATTGTATTAAGCATTATTGACTAATTGCATCAAAGTATCTAATTATGATATACCAATTGTGTGGTGTAAAAACTCACCGTTTCGGGGTAGCGATCTCCCGATTTATACCCATGTGATATCCTAGTTCCTCGTGTGTGGTACTTGCTGCTCTGCCTTGCTCCGAACTGCTAGCATGAACCACATATGAGAAGTGCACGCCAAAGGTGGCTATGGTTTGCTAGAGTAGAGTTTGCATGCCATGTGTAACATGTGTTCAATTAATTGCTTGGGCGAGGCTCAAGGGTTTCCCGCTTAAAAGCGGGTTACTGGGTCTAGGTCACGCTTTTTGAGGTATGACACCATCTATGGAGGTTGTGGGTGTCTAACACCATCGTCGACTTTGGCCGATTGGGCTTCCGGGTCACGAACAGAACACACTCACAAGATGCTCAGTGAATTACCTCAAACATGCTCTGTCACAAACCAAGGGTCATCAGATTTCCGACTTGTTACGAAGGTCGCATTCAGCCTAGGCAGGATACCAGTGGTCTTCCTGGGGGTCAATGATGCCCTGGGAGGGCTCTACAGCTTGACAACGCAATCGCTATCCCGTGTGGTCAAAATACCGCACGTGCATGATGCAACCACTACCGCGTTCATGTGATGCACCGGCAGCAAAGGGTCCAAAGGGTGGTCAAGGCTATTGCATTGGAGGACTAGGATTCATGCCCATGCATCAGTTCAGTCGATTCAAGCTCCAGTAAGCCATAAACATGCGCACACAAGGTGCTCGGTGAAATAGCTCAAAGAGGCAGCCACCTCTTCTAGCGCCCGAAACTCGTCCAGAACGAGCCCAGGGTGTTTAGAGATGTCCTACAGGGTCCATGGCATGGGGTCAGCGCACAAGCCTCGTGCGTGAGTGTACACGATTTTTGCATGGTGCTGTGTACGGGCTGCTTGCGCACAGCAATTTGCTGCACACCGTGAGGAAACCAAAAGACTACGGACAACCGCAAGGGGGGGTGACCGGCATGGGTGGTCGATGAGGGCTTCCCGACCACTACGGCATCCGGAACAGTGTTTCCGGGGTAGGCTGATCTGCTGAAACAACAGAAATCAGCAAGTAATCCATGTGTTCGACCAATGTCCTGATACAGGGAATCATGGTTTTTGGGTCCATCCTTCTCTGAGGGGTAGCACGAGAGGTGTACGACGGTCGGATGTGGCCTTCGGTCAGATGAAAATAGGGGGGCAGTGGTCGTTATGGTGCCGGCCAGCATTGGCTGCCAGCCATAAGGAAGAAAGGGAGGAGGCTATGGGATGTCACGGGGGTCGTGTTCCCCATCCTCGGTCTGCCTGAACAGAAGAGGAGGAGGAGGGAGGCATGGGTGCCGGGTTGCTCATGCCGACATGACTTGGCCACACCAGCACCGCCGCGAGGGAGGAGAAGGGACGATGAGGATCTGAGACCGTCGGGGTTGGGGCTCTCACCTGCGCTGGGGTGCTGGCCGATCAGAAGAAAAGGAGGAAAGGGGGCGGTGGCCTGGGGCAAGCCGTGGGGAAGCCTCGCGCAGCCCGGTCGCCACCAGAGAAAAAAGGGGGAGCCGCTAAAGGTTCGCTCCTCTCGATCTGATGCTCCCTCTCCGTCCCTCTCATTTTGGCGGTTATGACTCTCTCTCGGTCTGGCTCAAACCCGACCCGACCCGCTCAACGACCCCGACTGGCCCCGACCCGGGTGGGGCATGTGGTCAAGGCCTGGGCCGCCAGCCTCAGCCAATCGCCGGCCTGATACTGGATCCGTCGTTACCGTCCCTGCCCGAATGTAGACCAGCTTGCCCTGACCGATAGCCTGGCCCATCCATATACCCAGCCTAGCCTGGCCAGGATTTTAACCTTTGAGCCAGTCGTGGCCCAACTCTATCTAGTCCACTAAGGGTTATATTCTTGTTTATTACGTATTTACTCACCCCAACAACTATATTTTGGGAGTAATATGATCATTTTCACCCCAATTTTTTTCTATACCCTCTAAATTCTACTTTTTTATACACAACCAGCAATCATCCCTCCACCCCATCTACACTCCCAAGTGCTTAACCTTTTTCCACTTGCTTCCATCACATACATGGTATTGATCCCTTCCAAAAAAAAAAAAAAATCTTTTTTAACTTCACCATGTTAAAAAAGTGACAATGATACCTGTGAAATGGGTTTTTCGTCGCACCTGCCAGATGATGACACGTGTGTCGTCCGGCTTGTCCCGACCAGAAGACCCGAAGAACCAGAAGCAGATCCGACCCGCGAAGCTGCACCATCTACAGAGAGAGACGCTATGGAGGAAGGTCGCAGGAGCCCGAGCTCCTCGACTAGAACCAGATCGGGAAAAAGTTCGCACAAGTCATGGACCTGACCCGGCTATTCACATTCCTGGAAATCACGACCTGATCAATGCCGGAGAACCACTGAGCAAGGAAAGATCAAAAGATTCCCATAACAACTTGGATGCACGCCAGGTTGGGCGATCTCGAGGATATCTCGCCCGTTGGGATCGTGTGTTACCCGCGATGAGGTGTAACGCCCACAATCCACGGGAGCATAGAAGGAAAGGTTTGAATGCCATCCGATCGGAGGAGATCCGCCATAACTAACCCGAGATCATCGAAGGATAGACCGCAGCGATTGCACTCACATAAGTCTACCAAAGAAACCCCGCCACTTCATGGGTAGATAAGCAATTCAAACTCTAGGAAGCAATATCTCGCTCTCGAATCCTGGAGAACATTCGGTAGTGATTTCCTCCCCTGACTTGAGCGTTGGAGGGGCCTTGGCTCGGAAGTAAGCCTCAGTCTTTTTGCAGGTTCTAGCGGGAAGACGGCGAAGGCGCGGTCGAAGTTCCGCCTGACGATCGGATGTGCCAAGAAGGAGCCACGTTTTCCTCCCCACAATACCATCCATAGATAGAACGAAATTGGCATACAAATATCGGATGCCTACGGGTAGACTGGACATGTCAGGTTGTGTAGAGGTATCCATCCTCTCTCCTAAATTCTGGTGCTCCAAACTGACAACTCTATGCACCATCACGGCATCTTGTCGAGCCATGCCGCCATCGTCCCTAAAAGAGATGGATCTTGAGCCGAAATCAAAGATGAAAACGCACCATCACTAAGTCATCGTTTATCATGCCCACAATTACCACCAACCATCATCATGGTGAAAACAAGAAAAAAAAAAAAAAAAAAGGAAAAGTAGGCCATCGCGATCTGGAACCAAGAAACTCAAAAGACTGGAGAGGAATGAGACATAGAAGTGAGAAAATATGTCTGCTCTTGGTCTGAATTTATAGATCTGAAACTCTCAAACCGATTGGTCGAAAATCTGCGGGTCTGTCGGTTTTAGAATTCGCAGGGGTGGCACGGTAAAAAATAATAATGACCCATAGTGACAAATCCCATCCACTTGTTATATCGTTGATCGTCCCATTCTGATCAGTCGAAACAAGATCTTCCGATTAGTCTGTATAAAGCATAATCGTCTTCTTGTTAAGCAACTTCTGTTCGATCGGAACTGACACTTCGACTAGGCGGATAGATTAATATGAGGTTCTCCAAAAAAAATGTTTATCTATTTTCCAAAAACATGCCATGCAATGTTCTATATGATTTACGAAAAAAATGATTGAAAGCATACATATTGCATTTCAATCATTGAATTTTTTACTAACTTAATCATGGATGAGTCATGGCATATATATATACTAGTGCATGCCTGTGCCTGGCGGCACTGTAGCGGGCCGCCTTCGACGGCAACCCACCTGAACGTCTTTGGTAGCAAAACACTTTCGACAACAACACCGGCATCCATAGGGACAATCATTTCCTCACCCGTGCCGATTGGCACTAAGCAGGCACTTTCGGCGCGACCAACACCCCCCCTCTATAATCGATCAATTACATCGGCGGCAACACATCTGTCGGCACTGCAGCGGGTCGACTTCAGCAGCAACACACTTGAATGTCTTCGACAACAAAACACTTTCGACGACAACTACATTTCCTCGCCCGTGCCAATTGACACGAAGCGGGCTTCGGCGTGACCAACTCCCCCTCCCCCTATAATCGATCAATCACAGTTGTCTCTATTCGAACGGATTCCTCGAGATCGACCCGATGGTTTGGGGCAGCCAAAATTTTAGCAGGCTGGTTTATAGGCATTGGTGCAAACAATGATCACGGGATGAACAATCAGGTTTAATACAGTTTAAATGGGTTGTGATTTGGAACTAATGATAAGGAGTTGGTTGACGGGGAAATAGAGATTGTGCGTTGATTTTTGAACGAATGGTTAGATTTATTCGGTTCATTTTTGTCCAGTCAGCTTGTCCTAGTCAGCTTTCGTTTTGCCTATCGGCACGGCAGCGGGCCACCTTCGGTGGCAAAAAAAGTCGGACCAAATTTGGTGGCAACACAAACCCCAGGCATCGCCACCCCAATTGTCATTTTCGGCAGCAACACACACCTCGGACAATGTCCAGACCTCTCCCCACCTCTATCGAACACCATCAGCAGTCAGACGATCGAGTGGAATAGTGATATTATATGTCCAAGTGGAATCCCGTGCTGATCAGCATGCAGCGGGCACCTTCGGTGCGAATGTAAGCACTATCGCGGCTACCTTTGACAACAACAAACATTACGGCCGATGTTCGAATCTCTTGTTGTCATTGTTGATCACCACCACCACATTGCCGATCGGCACACAATGGACTCACCTAACCGACACAGGGCATGCTTATGTGACCCACTTAGCATAACTTGCCACTATAGAGATGCCACTACCACCTACCGTCGCTGTGTCATGCCGAACTTGCCTCTAAATCTCATTTCCTTCTCTTATTTCTTCCCTCTTGTTTACTATTTTTACATTACATCCATCCAATCTTTCATTAAAAGCTATTGATGGTGTAGAATTCATTTTATGCTCAATTTGTCTCGTAGAAGATCACCCGAGGATTGCAATGCCTCCAAAATCACTGACTTCCGATGAGAAATAAACAAGATACATCATACCAAACTTGCCTCCAGCTCTTATTTTTATCGTCCATTTTACTTTGTTGCCGCAGTAGAATGCGCCGGAGCATTTCACTGCCGGTTGCAGTAGAAAGCACCGACACATTTCATTGTGGGCCGCAGTAGAATGCGTCGGTGCATCTTCATTGATGCGCTGGAGCATCTTCATTGATACGCCAGCGCAGCTTCACTGATACTCTGGCGCATATTCACTGGTGCTCCGATGCATCTTCACTAATGTGCCCGTCACTATCGACTATCGGCGGGCACCTCCCACCGATGACGCCCCCCAATCGGCCACCACTTGTCACCGTTAGCGGAGGCCACCGACCACTAGTTGCCTGCCACTGTCGCCCCGTCAACCACCACTCGCGGTGGCCGATGGGGCAGCGAGGATGGTGTCCAGCGGTGGGTGGTGGCCAATGGGATGTCAGCCATGCTGAACTTGCCTTCAACTCTCATTTTCATCTCTTATTTCTTCCATTTCTTTCACTGTTTTATATTACATCCATCCAATCTTCCATTAAAAACTACTGGTGATACTGACTTCATTTTATCCTCGTCTCTAGATGACCTTGTAGATGATCAACTGAGGATCTCAATGCCCCCATAATCACTAAGTTCTGATGAGAATTGAAGAAAGTACACCGTGCCGAACTTGTCTCCGGCTCTTAATTCCATCTCTCATTTCTTACTGCCTACCACCGCCACTGGCCACCGGCCGCTAGCCGCCGGCTCGACGGAAAGGACTCACTAAATTCTTTACACTATGTAAGAGCGTCAGGGATCAAAAATGACATTATCCCAACGATCTCCGACGACAAGAGGCGGTTGAAGCGGGAAAAAATTCAAACGGAAAAGATGAAGACTTTTTATTTATTTTCTTTTAGTCTTTAAGAGTTAAATGGTCACAAAAATGCAATAGTTGTTCGTAAGTGACATTTGGCACGTGTTGAGGGCTAGAAAAGTAATGCAAAAAGCAACCGAGTCTATTTCCAATAATACGTATGAGTTGGGGGCCATTATGTGAAAACCTCAAGATGTAAAGTTTCATGAACAATACCTGGCTCCATTAATTGTTGGATCAACCGGCTCCATCAACTTATGTGGCAATCAATGATTGGACCATACCCACTTGATAACCTGTAGGGTTCTACTACTCCATAGCCTATCATGTGGAGCCTATATTACCACTTTAAACTCAAGGTTTTTTTAATCGGCTTATTTATGTCGACAGTCGGCGGATAGTCCCATATCGGTTTTGGTTTTAATCTAGTGTCTTTTTATGTCTTGTGGATCAAAGAAGAAGCATTAATTGTACTGTTACCCTCATTTTGTCTGAAGTAATTCTTTTTGGTTGAAATTTCATTTATTTTGTTACTTCTTTGAGCTGATTCTGTTTTTTACTTGGGGGGGCTTGCAATACATCCTTTTAAGGAGATCATTTTTAGCTAAGGGGTTGTTAGTCAATTAGGATTTGATGAAGAGTTCCTTGTATTTAGGATTACATCAGTAGTGGTTCTGAACTTCTTTGTGGTATTGTAGATTTAAGTGTTAGTGGTTGCGGAGTCCACAACGTGAACTCCTGATCCAGGCGTTAGTCAATATTTTATATGACCTTGGACTCCTAAGTTAGGCGTTAGTCAACAATCATGGTATAAGTCCATGACTTCATAACAAAAGGGATTTACAAACCCTAGTATATATACTTTTTGCCCATCAAAAGTTCCACCTCAAAGGTGGAATTTTAAATCCCCTACGTGAGACTCTCTTTGAAAGGTATCATCGACATCTCCCGGAACCCTAGCACCCGTGCTCATGACCGTGGAAGCCAACGTCGAATCCCCAGCAACCCTCATTCTCCTTTTCCAGGTATCTCTCTATCTCCCTCCTTCCTCTTCTTTGGATATACCCAACCCCTCTCGACCACCCTCTCCCTTCGCCCCCCCTCGGTCGGAACAAAATACAGTAGAGAGAGAGAGAGAGAGAGAGAGAGAGAGAGAGAGAGAGAGAGAGAGAGACGCCCTTTGGATTCGTCCGATTCCGATCACGACGCCCGTCCGGCTCCGATCGTAACGCCCATCCGATGCTGATTGCGACGTCCATCCGTCTTCGTCGTGACGCCTACCTCCTCGATCATATATTGGACTAATTATTTTAATTAGTATGCTAATTCAAATTTGTATGTTATTTGTGGAAATTACCTCCTTGGTTGATGGTATGCTAAAGTATTTTGGCATGATACAATTGGTAATCTTGTTTGAAATATGATCTTATTTATAAAAAAATTTATCAATTTCTATATGTAAAATTACTAAAATCTTTGATATTAATTTTTTTTACCATTTGACTTATGTAAAAATTGGCCAAATTATCTATCCAACATGGTGAGGCAATCTTGGATGGCAGAGGCAATGTTGATTAAATCGATCTTAATTTTGATTCATTGTTTTTGTATATTTTTTTAATGAACGTATTAATACTTTTTTCGTATTAGGCCTTCAAAATTTATCAAAATTATTTTTCAAGTGTGTTAGTCAAATGAGATTTTATGTCCAAGTACGCAACAAAAATCCCACGTGAACTCCTAAAAAAGGAATTTATGAGACCGTAGACTTCTCAAAAAAGTCTGCAGACTCCTACAAAAACCCAAAGACTCTTTAAAAAAAGTCCGCGGACTCTCAAAGATCACAAGTCCACGAACTCCTGAATAACGATTTTAAAATCCCAATTGACTAACACCCCCTAAAGGATAGACAATAAAATGATTTTGCACCAAGTCCCTCCCAAAAAGATACATTAGAGCAAGTCCCTCTATAGACTTATATCACCTTTAAATGACAAAATAACCCAGGGATGGATCCGGGGGGGGGGGGGGGGGGGGCGTGTGGGGGCAATCGCCCCCCTACGAAAGAGAACCCCTTATTATAGTAGTGTTAGGTAGGATTATTTTAAAATTATATAAGTTTACCCTCCTGAATTTTTAATAAATTTTCCCAAGCGGTCCAGAGCCCTACCCATTTGATTTGAGAATCATTATTTTTTTTTCCTTTAGTTTATATATATATATATATATATATATATATATATATATATATATATATATATATATATATATATATATATATATATATATATATATATATATATATATATATATATATATATATATATATATATATATATATATATATATATATATATATATATATATATATATATATATATATATATATATATATATACCCATTTGATCTATGATATGTGGGATTTGAGACCTACCCATTTGTTCTTACAGTTCTGGATTTATTTAAGAATTGAGATACATGATTTTTTGTCTTTTGTTTTATATTTTTCTGAGGTCTACCATGTGATTTGTGATATGTGGGATCTGAGACTTATCCATTTGTTCTTATTTAAGAATTGAGATACATGATTTTTTTCCCCTTCTGTTTTATATTTATCTAAGATCTGTCCATTTACCCATTTTAGATATGAGACATAAACCTTCCTTTTTATAGGATTCGTTTAGATGTGCATGTTTCATATAATTATATGATAATGTTACTTACTACAACTGCCCTTGCTCTACGTTTCATATAATTATATGATTTACTTCCTTTTTATAGGAAATCGGCATAGAGAGGATTCTAATGAAGTCATCATAGGTGAAGTTTTGTTCTTTCTTTGACTATTTTTTTCCATTGTGCTCTTACTTTGTATTTTGTTTTTTCAATGTGTTTGTATCAAAAAAGAATTTTGTTTAAAATATTTACGTTTGTGGGTATTTGATTCTCTATAATATTTGGTTGGTTTTATGTTTGGAGTTGATACTAGATCCCCAAAGGAGCATGGGCTCTTTATGTTTGTGAGGTTTGTATGAATTAGGAAACATCTTACAATGTTCTCTATTTGTTAGAGATCAGTTATTGGTCCTTAAATGTTATCTTAGATGTACTTCCCATGCATAGAGCTATGGTTATTGCTAACTGGAATTGGGGTGGGCATCCAATTGGGGCCACATTAGTTTAAAATTAGTAAGACGATATGTGAGCATACTTTACAGTCTGCATTTCATCGAGGAACTCTGAGTTCTTCTGTATTGGCAAAGATTTCCTCTAACTCTTCGACTATCTCAAAGGTTAGGCCCCAAAAAACCTTTTAAAAAAAATACCCCTAATGTTTTCTAACATGTTACCTATGTCTTCTTCTGTATCAAATTATGGTTTCTGTAGAAGTCGAGAAACTACCCATCACACATAGAGGTTCGACGGTTGACGATGTGGGCGCCACTATTGAAAATGGGCACCACAGCCAAATGTGAGCACTGCCGAACAAATTTTGCCGCCCCTTGCCGATTGTGAGTGCATATATCATCAAAAAACATATTTGGGTTCCCGGCCTAATGTGGGCATCTTTACATAATGTTGCTACCCTCAAAATATTATCACCTCCCTCGAAATATTATCACCACTTTTAAATTATTATATTCATCCTTGAAATATTATCTCCCTCAAAATTTTGTCACACCTTCTAAAACTTTTTTGTCGCCCTCTAAATATTTTGCATGCTGATAGGTATGGGCATTATATATATATATATATATATATATATATATATATATATATATATATATATATATATATATATGAAGACGGGGAGCCTGGACCTCAGGTGCAGCGTTCAGGCTGCACCGGGCTCTACATGGATGCCATTTGTCCGGAAATCGGGCGTGATACCAGGCAAGGGGCGGAATAAATGCCGGAATTATTTTCAGCCGCTCGATTGATCGGATCCAACGGATCAGATTAATCTGGACCGGATTCGCAGCTGTTACTGTGGCGGCCACAGTAACAGCACGTTTTTTGGTCCGGATGAATCCGAACCGTTGGATCCGATCGATCGAGCGGTTGAAATCATACTCGCGGTTACAGTAACCGCGAATATGATTTCAACCGCCCGATTGATCGGATCCAACGGTTCAGATTCATCCGGACCAAAAGAAGCGCTGTTACTGTGGCCGCCACAGTAACAGCTGCGAATGGGGTCCGGGGGAATCCGATCCGTTGGATCAAGGCAATCGGACGGCTAAAGTTTTGGGCGGCATTTTTTTCGGGAAATCCGATCCGAATACAGATTCGCGAGACACGTGGCGCGCGCGCAGAGAGCCGGGTGCAGTGTTGACGCTGCACCTGAGGTCCAGGCTCCCCGTCCCCTATATATATATATATATATATATATATATATATATATATATATATATATATATATATATATATATATATATATATATATATATATATATATATATATATATATATATATATATATATATATATATATATATATATATATATATATAACCTATGATCCGGGCTGTCCATTAGATCCTAACGTACGATTCGGATTAGATGGGGAGTTTAAGCAATGGTGTCCGCATTAAATGCGGGTTTTTAATAAGGGCTTTTAATACGGGTATTTAATGCGGACACCATTGTTTTAATTTCCCATCTAATCTGAATCGTACGTCGGGATCTAATGGATAGCCCGGATCATAAGTAACTATATGAGTAAGAGGCCATGAGTAAGAGTATCCCTCCCCTATATATATATATATATATATATATATATATATATATATATATATATATATATATATATATATATATATATATATATATATATATATATATATATATATATATATATATATATATATATATATATATATATATATATATATATATATAGGAATGGGATCCTGCCTATCAAAGCAGGGTTGTTTCCTGCTTTGATTCATTGTTTGACCATCCTAGAAGTTTTGGAATTTGATAAAATTTGGTGAGGGTGTTGTCTAGGGTAAGATCATCATCCTCACAAATTTTCATCAAATTCCAAAACTTCTAAGAGGGTCAAATGGTCGAAGCAAAATCTGCAAAATCTGCAGTCACCGTTAAAATCTGCAGATTTTGCTTCGACCATTTGACCCTCTTAGAAGTTTTGGAATTTGATGAAAATTTGTGAGGATGATGATCTTACCCTAGACAACACCCTCACCAAATCTTATCAAATTCCAAAACTTCTAGGATGGTCAAACAATGAATCAAAGCAGGAAACAACCCTGCTTTGATAGGCAGGATCCCATTCCTTATATATATATATATATATATATATATATATATATATATATATATATATATATATATATATATATATATATATATATATATAGAGAGAGAGAGAGAGAGAGAGAGAGAGGAATGGGATGCTGCCTATCAAAGCAGCGTTTTTTGCTGCTTTGATACATTGTTTGACCATCCTAGAAGTTTTGGAATTTGATGAATTTTGGTGAGGGTGTTGTCTAGGGTAAGATGATATTCTCACAAATTTTCATCAAATTCCAAAACTTCTAAGAGGGTCAAATGGTCGAAGCAAAATCTGCAGTCACCGTTAAAATCTGCAGATTTTTCTTCAACCATTTGACCCACTTAGAAGTTTTGGAATTTGATGAAAATTTGTGAGGATGATTATCTTACCCTAGACAACACCCTCACCAAATTTCATCAAATTCCAAAACTCCTAGGATGGTCAAACAATGTATCAAAGCAGCAAAAAACGCTGCTTTGATAGGCAGCATCCCATTCCTCATATATATATATATATATATATATATATATATATATATATATATATATATATATATATATATATATATATATATATATATATATATATATATATATAGAGCCGTGTTACGTTGCGCTGTGCGCTGCCCCGGCCAGGAAATGCGCTGCGGGTTTTGTGGCCGTCCGATCGCACGGATCGGCTGCAAACCCGCAGGAATTCATTTGCCCGTCTGATCCCGTGCAGCGCACCCCCTCCCGTCCGTCCGATCGCGTGAAAAAAAGCCGGAGGCCCCTGCGAACCGCTGCGAACCCTTGCCACCGTTTGATCCCGTGGATCCAACACACTCGATCGTTTGTTCGATTCCCGGCCGTTTGATCGATGGGAATCGAACGACAGAAAATCATTTTCGCTGTTACTGTAGCGGCTACAGTAACAGCGAAAACCATTTTCAGCCGTTCGATTACAATCGATCAAACGGCCGGAAATAACAAATATGCTGTGCGTTTGATCAATTGGAATCGAACGGTCGAAAATTGTTTTCGCTGTTACTGTAGCCGCTACAGTAACAGCGAAAATGATTTTCGATCGTTCGATTCCAATCGATCAAACGACCGGGAATCGAACAGACGATCGGACGGCCGGGCGGGGTGCGCTGTACGGAATCAGACGGCCGGGTGTGGATGCGCTGCACAGGATCAGACGGGCGAGATAATCGCGCGGGTTCGCAGCCGATCGGCTCGATCGGACGGCCGGGAGGGGGTGCGCTGCACGGGATCAGACGGGCAAATGAATTCCCGCGGGTTTGCAGCCGATCCGTGCGATCGGACGGCCACAAAACCCGCAGCGCATTACCTGGCCGGGGCAGCGCACAGCGCAACGTAACACGGCTCTATATATATATATATATATATATATATATATATAAAGGAATGGGATGCTGCCTATCAAAGCAGGGTGAATGCTGCCTTCATGTTTCTACATGCGCCACGTGTACAAGCAAAAAAAGTTTCACGGAGAGAGAGAGAGATTGCATAGTTGTGCTACCCACTGTAAAAAATATTGTGTTTTCTTTTTTGGCCCCGAGAAGATATAGAGAGAGAAAGAGTTGTATGTTTGGTTATTCTATTTTTTTATTATTGTTTTACTTTTTTTTTGTGTCCTTGTTTCTCTCCTCCGGATCAATCCCTGAAAAAACAGAGCTGCAACCCTTTCGTGAAGGAGAAGATCAGGGCTAACCGGATGAAGGAGAAGATCGGGGCCGTGGAGATGACCGGACCCACTTCTCTTACCATAAGATCCAAACCTGTTTTGAAGAAACCCGGAGCTTCCTCTTCTCCTCTCAGATCCGATCGCCTATGTCTGCTGCCCTCAGATCCGACCGTCGTGGTTAATACCGGGTGCCTGTCCTCCTCTCAAAGCCGTGAGTTTTTCTCTATACCCTCCATCCCAATGGATTTTTTTTCATGCGATTCTCACGGTCTTGGTGCGGGGCGGACGCTGTAGAGGGCGAAGTGCGGGTGGGAGCCGTATGGGAAGGAGATGGGGAAGGATCGAAGCTCGGCCGGCGTCGGGGCTATGTGCGATTCACCTGTCGGGGTTGAGTGAGATTCATCGGTCAAGGCTGAGTGAGATTCACCGGTGTCGAAGCTGAGCTGGCCGGTGAACAAGAAGAGACTGGGTGCCCCCCTTCCTCAAATCTGGACTCTGCTAAGTTAAGAAAAGAGACCGGATGCCCAAAAGGCAGCATGTCTCTGCTTCTCTTTCATCAAATGCTTTCAGCCGTTGCTTCACTAATTTGTAGTACTGTTGATATGCTTGTCTCCGTCTCTTTCTTCTCTTTGAGTGTTGCATATTTGTTTGGTGGTTGTTTGTTTGGGCTTCTCATTTGGAAATTGGAATTCCCATTAAACATGCCATTTTCATGTATGTTTGTCTATTCACTGAGAAACGAAGGCCCACTATTTGTGGATTTCTTTTCTCAACCAAACTGAGGGATTTGAAAAATCTTGGGCGGCACACTCCCAGTTCTTTCAACATGATAATGTTTGATAATTTTTTTTTTAAAGTTATTGGGGAGATCAATAAGTATAAATGGAGAACCAGGAACTGAGGAGGAACGCCATTGGCGGAGCCAACTAAGGCTCAGTGGGGGCAAGTGCCCCCACTAAGCTTTCAAAGAGGGTAAATTACACTTGCCTTACACTTGCCTCCTTGAAGTTTAGCTCAAAAACACATAACCACTCTATAGTTGAAGAATTAGATTTTATCCCTTCATTTCTGTTTTGATCTGATAAAATACCAAATGAGGAAATTAAGTAGTTGACAAAAGGGGAGTTGTGCTAAAATTTTCAAACTTTAGGGAACACTTTGGAACAAAATAAACTATAGTGGGGTTAAGTGTTTTTTAGATAAACGTCAGGGGGTAAAGTATAATTTAATAAAAAGACTAATTCATCTCTTTCGTCGCACCTCCGCACCTCACAGGTTTGTAGTACTCGCAAATTGCAGTCTCGCACACGGGTTGCATCGCATGGTCATTCTCGGATCATCGAACCTTCTCCGTATCTACTATGTCTGAAACTCGCGATCGGAGATGGTGGCCTATTCCTTACCCCCGACCAGGCGATTACCCGAGTCGGATTGGGTCTACCCGCAATCTGATACTATAATATATAATATCAGCGGGTCTTTCGGGTCAGGTTGGGTCGAGTCGGATTGGGTCGGATCGGGTCGGGTCTTTCGGGTCACGTTGGGTCGAGTCGGATTGGGTCGGATCGGGTCAACTATATAGACCCAGATGGTAAACGGGTTTTACCGGGTCTTACCGGGTCTACCCGTTTATTCACGGGTCGCGTACGGGTTTAGGATCTAGACGCAATTAGTTAAACGGGTCGGGTCCGGGTCTAGGGGTTATGGATACGACCCGACCCATTGCCACCCCTAACTTTATCACGGCAGGATCTGAAATGAGTCAACAGCTTTGAGAGAGGGGCACCCAAGGAGCCTAAAATCAGATCATAGGCAACATCTTACCCGTCCGTGGTGAAGACTGGGTGCCCCTCCTCTTCTCAAAGTTGCAGAACTCTCAACAAGGTGAATTAATGGACCTCGACACCGGCCGAGCTCTGATCGTTCCCCTCTCCTTCCCATACGACTCCCACCCGCACTCCGCTCTCTACAGCGTCCGCCCCGCACCAAGACCGTGAGAATCGCATGAAAAAAATTCCATTGGGATGGAGTGGATAGAGAAAAACTCACGGCTTTGAGAGGAGGACGGGCACCCGGTATTAACCACGACGGTCGGATCTGAGGGCAGCAGACATAGGCGATCGGATCTGAGAGGAGAAGAGGAAGCACCGGGTTTCTTCAAGACAGGTTTGGATCTTATGGGAAGAGAAGCGGGTCCGGTCATCTCCACGGCCCCGATCTTCTCCTTCATCAGGTCAGCCCCGATCTTCTCCTTCACGAAAGGGTTGCAGCTCTGTTTTTTCAGGGGATTGATCAGGAGGAGAGAAACAGGGACACAAAAACAATAATAAAAAAACAGAAGAACCAACATACAACTCTCTCTCTCTCTCTCTCTCTCTCTCTCTCTCTCTCTCTCTCTCTCTATATATATATATATATATATATATATATATATATATATATATATATATATATATATATATATATATATATATATATATATATATATCTTCTCGGGGCCAAAAAAGAAAACAAAATATATTTTACAGCGGGTAGTACAGCTGTGCGATCTCTCTCTATCCGTGAAACTTTTTTTGCTTGTACAGGTGGCGCATGTAGAAACATGAAGGCAGCACTCACCCTGCTTTGATAGGCAGCATCCCATTCCTCATATATATATACTAGTGCATGCCCGTGCCTGTCGACACTGCAGCGGGCCGCCTTTGGCGGCAAAACACCCTCCGAGCATCATAGCATCGAGCACGATATTGCATGAGATTGGTTCTCTATGAGGTCACGGTTTTAGGGGTAGTCGAGAAGAAAGAGAGAGAGAGCATGGGGGAAGAGAGAGAGAAATCGAGGCTTTAACCGTTCGATCGGTGTGAATCGGACGGTACAAATCTTTTTCGGCCCGGTTAAAAGCTTTAACCATTCGATCGAATGATCGAACGGATAAGATCCATGAGATGTCATTCGAATAGGGCAAAAAAAGATGATTACATTTCGTCCTATTCGAATGAGATCTGCCGTTCGATCGGTGTTAATCGAACGGCACAAATACTTTCCACCCGGTTAAAAGCTTTAACCGTTTCCGGCCGTCCGATCGGCATGAATCGGACGGCACAAAACCTTTCCGCCCCAGTTAAAAGCTTTAACCGTTCGATCGAATGATCGAACGGATGAGATCCGTGAGATGTCATTTGAATAGGACCAAAAAATATGATTACGTTTTGTCCTATTCGAATGAGATCTGCCGTCTGATCAGTGTTAATCGGACGGCACAAATACTTTCCACCCGGTTAAAAACTTTTAACCGTTTCCGGCCGTCCTATCGGCATGAATCGGACGGCACAAAACCTTTCCTCCCCGGTTAAAAGCTTTAACCATTCGATCGAATGGATGAGATCCGTGAGATCTCATTCGAATAGGACAAAAAGTATGATTATGTTTTGTCCTATTCGAATGAGATCTCATGGATCTCATCCGTTCGATCATTCGATTGAACGGTTAAAGCTTTTAATCTGGGCGGAAAGGATTTGTGTCGTCCGATTCATGCCGATCGGACGATCGGGAACGGTTAAAACTTTTAACCGGACGAAAAGGATTTGTACCGTCCGATTCACATCGATCGGACAACCGGAAATGATTATCGTATTATAGCATCGAGCACGATATCGCATGAGATCGGTTCACTATGAGGTCAGGGTTTTAGGGGTAGTCGGGAAGAAAGAGAGAAAGAGCATGGGGAAGAGAGAGAGCATGGGGAAGAGAGAGAGAGAAATCGAGGCTTTAACCGTTCGATCGGTGTGAATCGGACGGTACAAATCTTTTTCGCCCTGGTTAAAAGCTTTAACCGTTCGATCGAATGATTGAACGGATGAGATCCGTGAGATGTCATTCGAATATGGCAAAAAAAGATGATTACATTTCGTCCTATTCGAATGAGATCTGTCGTTCGATCGGTGTTAATCGGACGGCACAAATACTTTCCACCCGGTTAAAAGTTTTAACCGTTTTCGGCAGTCCGATTGACATGAATCGGACGACACAAAACCTTTCCGCCCCGGTTAAAAGCTTTAACCGTTCAATCGAATGATCGAATGGATGAGATCCGTGAGATGTCATTCGAATAGGACAAAAAAAGATTATGTTTTGTCCTATTTGAATGAGATCTGCCGTCTGATCGGTGCGGCACAAATACTTTACACCCGGTTAAAAGCTTTAACCGTTTCCGGCCGTCCGATCGGCATGAATCGGACGGCACAAAACCTTTCCGCCCCGGTTAAAAGCTTTAACCGTTCGAGATCCGTGAGATCTCATTCGAATAGGACAAAAAAGTATGATTACGTTTTGTCCTATTCCAATAAGATCTCACGGATCTCATCCATTCGATCATTCAATCGAACGGTTAAAGCTTTTAATCGGGGCGGAAAGTATTTGTGCCGTCCGATTCATGCCGATCGGACGGTCGGGAACGGTTAAAGCTTTTAACCGGACGTAAAGGATTTGTGCCGTCCGATTCACACCGATTGGATGGTCGGAAACGATTCTCGCATTATAGCATCGAGCACGATATCACATGAGATCGGTTCTCTGTGAGGTCAGGGTTTTAAGGGTAGTCGGGAAGAAAGAGAGAGAGAGAGCATGGGGAAAGAGAGAGAGAAATCGGGGTTCTATAATTAAGGGGAGGGGGGACCACGTGCATAGGTGGCAGCTCTAGGTAATTAGCCATCGGTAGGAAAAACGCGTGAGCAATAGAATTAATACCTACTGCGCCCATCAATTTTTTACATAAAAACCCTCAATTATATTATAAAATATAATTTGTTCACAATATGGTCCTTCGTTCATTTAATTATTATTCTTCTCAATCACACCCCTCCATCTTAACTCTATCTAATCTCAACGGTTGTGATTACTATTTTTTTTTGTCTAGTCAGCAATTGGTTCCATATTGTCCTAGTCAGCAGAAAACCCCCTTCCCTTGTTTTATATATATATATATATATATATATATATATATATATATATATATATATATATATATATATATATATATATATATATATATATATATATATATATATATATATATATATATATATATATATATATGGGACGGGGAGCCTGGACCTCAGGTGCAGCGTGAACGCTGCACCGGAGCCGCTCCCCGCGCGCCAAGTGTCCAAAAAACCGACCGGATCGCCATTAAAAGCCCGGGACGAACCGCAGCCGTCCGATTCTTTTCGATCGGATGGCAGATCCAGCCGCCCGACATTAAAAGCACGGGATCGATCGTAGCCGTCTGATCGGTTTCCCCGGTCGTCCGCCCACCGTCTGATCCGTGCAGCGCACCCTCCCCGGTGTATCGGTTGGGCCGTGTGATTTCCGTCCGTTCAATTGAGCGAATCGAACGGATAAAAACGTTTTTCGCTGTTACTGTAGCCGCTATAGTAACAAAAAAAAAACGTTTCCGTCCGTTCGATTCGCTCGATCGAACGGACGGGAATCACCCGGCCCAACCGATACACCGGGGGTGAGGGGGGTGCGCTGCACGGATCAGACGGCGGCGGGCGGGGTGCACTGCACGGATCAGACGGCTGCGATCGATCCCGTGCTTTTACTGTCGGACGGCCGGATCTGTCGTCCGATCGAAAAGAATCGGACGGCTGCTGTTCGTCCCGGACTTTTAATGTCGATCCGGTCGGTTTTTTGGACACTTGGCGCGCAGGGAGCGGCTCCGGTGCAGCGTTCACGCTGCACCTGAGGTCCAGGCTCCCTGTCCCCATATATATATATATATATATATATATATATATATATATATATATATATATATATATATATGACACTGGAAGCTGAACTCGAGTTCACCATTCAAATGGTGAACTTGAATGGAGATATTGTCACGTGTCCTGAGAAAGTCAACAATTGCGGCTGGAGGCAAGGCCAGCCCTGAGCATGGGCGTCGTGGGCGACTGCCCCGAGCCAACAAACAATTATAGGCTCTGCATAGGCCCCAGTGTGAAAAACAATTCTACCCATTACCCATAAAAATTGCTCATTTTCGAAATGGCGACGCTAAAAATCACACTGCTACCAAAAAATATTGCCTTTATCTCTCTAGCTCTCCCTTTCTCGTTCTCTCTCTCTCTATATATATATATCTCTCTCTCTCACACACGCATTCACACACACACTCTTGTATTTTCTTGTTCGCTCGGTGGCTGTGATTTATTATTCAACTGTTCGAGGCCCATCGTTATCGACTCCTATGGATCCTCTCGCCAGTGTCCTTCCTCTCACTGTCGTCGTCGCATAATGTGAACGCCTATGAACACCGAACAGATGGTAGCTCCACAGCCACAGGCCACAACCTCTCCGTGTGGGTGTTTGGGACTGGCGACTGCTTACGGTCATCGGCCGGTGGCACTACAGCATTAGCCAGGCCCCCTCCTCTCTCTCTTTATCTCTCTCTCACTCTCTCTCACTCTCTCTCGCTCGCTTGCTCTACTTGTGTGTATTTGTGACGGGTAATCGCTCACGATCGGTGGCTCTACAACAACAAACTTCTCTCTTGCTTGCTGTCAGTTTTTGTATATTTGTGACAGGGCCGTCTTAAATCCGACTTCGATCATTGATTCGCAAACCGCTATTCACTCGAGTCCAAGATAATTTTTGTCATCCATCTAATTTCTGTCTCTCGCTAATCGCTCTGCAGCAACGAGCTACTTTTCTTATAAAAAAAAAAGAATTATGTGAATGAATATGTCAATTTTGTTGTCTAGAAAATTCAACAATATATATAAAATTATTGTATGCTAGTTTTATTTTTTTTCTATAATATTGTTGTCAGAAAAATTTAATTATCGTAGTTTTAATTCAATAAGGTATATGAAATAATACTTTGTTTCTATTGATTTTTTTACTTCTATGCTAGTTTTATGCCTATTAGTATGTATTAAAGGGCCATATTTTCGATATTCATCCTAGGCCTCAAAAATCTCAGGGCCGGCCCTGGCTGGAGGTATTTATATATACACATATATGAGGATATATATAAATATATATACCCAGTCGCAATTGTTAACTTTCTTAGAACACGTGGTATCTTCTCCATTCAAGTTCACAATTTGAATGGTGAACTCGATTTCACCAAACCCTTTTATATATATATATATATATATATATATATATATATATATATATATATATATATATATATATATATATATATATATATATATATATATATATATATATATATATGGATGCTTAGGTGCGGTCTGCAGTCGTCCGATGCACCCGTCCCGTGCATCGGATGCACAAAGTGGTGCATCGGACGGCTGCGGATCATGGACCGCAGACCGCACCTAAGCATCCTTATATATATATATATATATATATATATATATATATATATATATATATATATATATATATATATATATATATATATATATATATATATATATATATATATATATATATATATAGGGTCAGGATCGGATGACCCATCAAAATTTTGACCCATTAATAACCCAGCACCCTTTGAGGCACCTAGAAGTTTTAGAATGGGCTGATTTTTTGTAGACATGTTGTCTATGATATGTTGATCATCCTCACAAAAAATCAGCCCATTCTAAAACCTCTAGGTGCATCAAAGGGTGCTCTTCAAATCAACGGTTAAAATTGACAGTCAAAAACCGTTGATTTGAAGTGCACATTTGATGCACCTACAGGTTTTAGAATGGGCTGATTTTTTGTGAGGATGATCAACATACCATAGACAACATCCCTACAAAAAATCAGACCATTCTATAACCTATAAGTGCCTCAACGGGTGCTGGGTTATTAATGGGTCAAAATTTGCTGGGTCATCCGATCCTGACCCATATATATATATATAGGGATGGATACTCTTACTCATGGTCTCTTACTCATATAGTTACCTATGATCCGGGCCATCCATTAGATTCCGACGTACGGTTCGGATTAGATGGAGAGTTAAGGCAATGGTGTCCGCATTAAATGCCCGTATTAAATGCTTGTATTAAAAGCCCACATTTAATGCGGACACCATTGCTTTAACTCCCGATCTAATCTGAATCGTACGTTGGGATCTAATGGACGGCCTGGATCATAAGTAACTATATAAGTAAGTGGCCATGAGTAAGAGTATCCCTCCCCTATATATATATATATATATATATATATATATATATATATATATATATATATATATATATATATATATATATATATATATATATATATATATATATATATATATATAATAAAGCTTTAAACAATCAAATATGCAAAGATTCATTCTAGTCTTGTGCACTTGATTATAGAAATTCACAATTCATCGAGTGAGCATAAGTGAAAGTGCAAAAGGTTGAACTAGCTACAAGTTTTAAGGAATTTTTTTTTTATATTATCATGTTGTTTTTTACAAATCCTAAGGCTAAGTGATTTAGTCAAGAAATGAAACCCGTTTCATATGACACATTGCGAGTACTAGATAGTATTCAACTCTCTCAAATGCAGAATTAGTATGCATAAGCTCATGAGTTGTACATATCTCAAATATAGTATTTTTTTTTACGACTTTTATTTTCAGATCAAACAACCACATGGTCAATCAAGACTCAATCAAACTAGTCGATATTTCTATTTCAAAACTCAACTTATTTTTCATCTTTCCAGCATGTGTCAAGTGTGTATGTGAAATAAGTAGTTTATTGTGAATATGCAAGCTTCGCAAGAAAGTGTAGAGACTTTTGACATTCAAACCAAGCATATAAGCATTAAAACTTTTTGTATAGCGTGTCTATTAGACCTAACCATTGCAATTTAGTTTATGGATATCAAATTTTCAATGAGTTTGCTCTATTATATTTTTAACAATCACACCATACATGGATGCAAACTATTATGTGTCATGCATGTTGGAATTGGATCCGCTTATCAGAGTCATAGTGGAAGCAAAAGATAGATCCGAAGATCATACAATGTATGTTTCATTACAATTAATTCTACAAAACAATCTACATGTAAATCTATGATCTTAGCATATGTTCGGACACCTTAGAGGCATACTACGATCTACGGAAGACATACATGCATCTAGTTAGGTGTTTAGAATCAGCATACCTTTTGGATTTATGATCCGGAGAGAACGGAACGATGATGAACCGCATGTGAATCGCAAGGGAAGCTGTTGGATAGCTCATTGTCCTTTGCGAATTGAGGAATCCTCGAAGTCCTACCTCTGAGTGCAAAGACTACGAGCCGATGGAGGAATTCATTGCGAAGACGATGGCGAGCCACGAGATCTCCTCCTTCTCTTTCTCTCTTCTTCCTTCTCCTTCCTTCCTCCTTCTTCTTCCTTCTTCTTCCTCTTTCTTCCTTGGCCGAAACCTCAGAGAGGGAGAGAAGGAGAGGGGGGTCGGATTTTCTGGAGGGGGAGAGGCTAGGGCCGGCCCCTCCTTCTCTAATCCTTGTATAGGGCCGGCCTCCTAGTGCTACAAGCAAGCTAGGGCCAGCCCTAGATGGATAGGGATGAGGGGGGGCGGTTTTCAGGGTTTCCAAGTGTCTATCGTGAAGCCTGGATGAAAACGCCCTTCACGAAAAGTGAAAAACTGAAAGAGCGATTGAGTGAGGTGCGCTACTCGGAATCGAGTTCCGTCAGCGTCTATGAGCTCCTGGAATTATTCCGCTCATTCTAAGATCTATATTCAATATGTTCTGAGCCATATTTTAATATTTACTAAAATACCCCTACGACCCCTAACACATGTGAATTAGGTTCTTAGGCTCCGGGCTTGCGCTCCATCACGCTACTTCGCATCCAATGTATCCAACCAGGTCGGGGAACAATTTCTATATGCAACGACATGGTGGAACCTTCAGGGTTCGGGATCTCTAGCTCCAACCGGATCCCTAATTAACTGTTCCGGTAACACACCAAAAGTTTCATTAATCAGCCCTAATCCGATTAACCCGCGTAGCCATCCAGAGTGCGACGCGAGTTGAACTCTAGTGATCCTAAACCTATGTTACTCCCTTGTAACCCTGTTCTCTACTATACTCTGATAATCCTTAGTCCCTCCTATTACTGGTACCATGATACGACTCGGGCGGTGGAGAGCACCGTCAGATCCCGATCGATCATCTGACTAGGAATTGATGACTTGTCATCTATAACACCACACACCTTCCGGTGCTATGCCTAGCATCCGGAACATCATCAGTCATATTGACAACCACCAAGCCTAGGTTAACTGTGTGGACAGATTGACTCATCAAAACGCAAACATCCAACCATAGACGTCGGATAACCTGTAGGGATTACATGTCACTCAAGCGTCAGCCAGGTACACCCAACATACCGTGGTATTGGACTATGGAAGGTTCGCACACATTGACACATCAAAGCACTACACAACTGGTTAGCCCAGTGTACATGGTCCCTCAGGGTTAAGGACAAATTATCTATAGTAGTAAGACGGTTTATGCACCAGTGTCTGAATCACTGAACTGTGCACCGTCTTGGTTCCTGTTCAACACGATCATCGTGCTTGGTCAGGTGAATGGGAATCCCACATTCCCGTGGTGGAGACTTCACCACATCCTCTACCTGCCAACAGCTTGTTCTCAGTGAAGCGATCGGCATCACTTAAGCTGTGAACTAGTTCTTGGTCTACACACAACTGGTCCACTGGGTCTCCCAAGCATGGATCCATCATGCGCCTCAGTGGCCTACTGTGTTCCTTGGGGTCCTTTATTATATGTGTATTAACATATACCAAAGCAGTATTCTAATTAAAGCAATAACCAAAGTCATCTTTATTAATGTTAATACAGAAAATCCACGCTCATGACACACGAGCTACAACAATGCAAGCATACGAAATAAAAGTCAAGAACACAAAATAAAACAAATCAAACATTCAACAATAAGACACATGTAATGCAAATGAGAGCTCGTAGGATTATGCTAAAGATCAAATCCAACTAAAACATGGCATACCTAGAGCTTCCAACTAAAGAGATTCAAGAAATTTTTTTTTTTTTTGACAGAAGAGATTCAGTAATATTAGGATGCCCCATTAGACTTTTGAGGAATAAAGGTCCTATGGTGGCCTATGGGTGAAGTACATACTCCGGACCTAATAAGTATTTCATAATCCAAACAGACTTAATTCTACGAGGAGTAGTCTGAATAGGATTTTGAATAGGAGCTCTAGTTTTTTTCCTCACACAACAATTCAATCATCTCTACTCCAACACTTATATCAAAGTATGGCCCATGAATCCATAAATACGATAGGTAGGAATGGAACTAGTCATAGGAACACGCGGTAAGTAGAAATCCTAGCATGAGCAGGAATGATAGCAATAGGAGGAATAAAAGAACTAGCAACATTACTAGTATTGACAAAGTTATTCCTAGAGTATATAGGTGTTACCTCATAAGATACATAACCAATACCTCATTTATCCTTCATCGATCTTCCCATGTTCATCAATGAATTGTTTTGGTTAATCCTGGTAAAGGTGGTACTACCTTAGTTTTCTTTAATTTTTTAATTTCTTCCTCTAGCTTCTTCTTGCCTCGCTAATATTCAAATTCACACTTTCTACTTTTTCAAATTTTGATTTTGCTTTGTCCAAAGAAAGATTCAATTAATTTTTCTCAGTTTCCAAAGTAACATGTTTGTATTTCATCAATTTATATATTTTTTGCATTACTTAGAATTCTTGAAGTAACTCATCATATGAAATATCTTATTCTTTTTTGAATTCTTCCAAAATAACACTCAAAATAAAAGCATCTGCATTGCCTTCATCATTACCAGAGGCATTCGACGATATTTTCAAAACATGATAGGCCCATGAAGCATTCTTAGCCTTACAAATTTAAAAAAAAGAAGAAGCATTCATAGCTTTACCATTCTTTTTCTTTTTTGTGTTGGACACTCAGAAGCAATATGCCCATAACCTCAACATCCATAGCATCGAATCTAAATAATAGACATTTTCCTTGGACCTTTCTTCTTTTTTGAGTAAGTATCATTAAAGTCTTCATCTCTCATCTTTGTCCTCTCAAATACATGCATTATAGATTAATATCTCTATTCACTTGGTTTTTCTTTCTGTACCTATCAAATTACCTAGTTAATAGATAGACATCCTCTTCATCAAGATTGGATAAATTGACATCCTCAAAAATTGACTTCAAAGTCATACCCTTTACTTTTCTGTTTAAGGCATATTTAGAGCATAGGTTTAGACGTACAAATCCTATAAGTTTTCTGTAAATTTTATCAATTTCTTTTCTTTCCTCAATAGTAGAGACTTTGAACTTGAAACCTATCAGGGATATATGAGTTTTTCTCGCAATTTAGATTCTCACCAAGACTAAAATAAGAGTCACTATATTAGATAATTTAGAATAAAATTCAAGGAAAGTCTCATTCTTCTCCATACGAAATTCCGCTTCATACGAATGGATTCAAATTTTTAAGTAAGAAGTTGTAGCTTGGACACCTACATAATTAAAATTCCTTCACGAGTTACCTTAAGCATATCCCATTCTTTTTTAGAGGTTTCACAAGTGGGCATCCTATGAAATTCAGTTACGGTCATGACACTAAAGATAGCATTGAGTCCTTTCCAATTTACATTAGATTCTCTAGTTTTAGTTTTGGAGCAGGTTGCTTTAGGGGTTTACCTAGTTAACTCGTCAACAGTCATGGTATGATGTTTCCAAATTTCTTTGACCATAGTCCAAAGCTTTTTGTCGAGTGAACAAAGGAAGGACCTCATACAAGTTTTCCAATAGACATAATTATTGCTATTGAAGAGTGGTGGTTAAGAGATTTTTTTTTTCTATGTCTCTATTCTTGACACGTTAAGATAGGACCAAGTCAATGATTCACAAAGAAACAAGATCCTAGAAATAAACTCCTCTGATACCGGTTGTAGGTATATCAACATAGCCTAGTGACGGTGGTTGTGTCAATTCAACAGACTAGCTCAAGTACAAAGACATCTAGGGGGTGAATAGGTTTAATACCATATCAAAAACTTAATTCAAGTTACTCTACCCAATCAGAGATATGCGACAGGAACATGGAAAAATACTAGTCCCAAATTCGAAACACGATATTTGTAACATGTTTTGAATCCCCACAAGTTCATACATCCACATGAACATATCTGAGTCTTTGCACTAATCAAGATATATAAGGTATAAAACAGACATAGATATCACCACATGGCTCGGTCTTGTTTAGTCTTCATGCCTTGTAGTTCATGTAGAAAATACATTCACTCCACATCCTCTATCTCCGTGCTCATGATGCTGACACACGACAAACATCTTCTATGTAAGAGTGGTTTTTGGTGGCCATCCAAAAGAAACACCTCGAAGTGGACACAAGACCTTAGAATAATTCGTCATGGAGGCGAAAAAATCTTAGGATGTAAAGGGATGAAGGCTTCTAGTCTTCTTATATATACAAGAATGAGGAAATACTAACTTAAAAAGTTCTATCTGTATTTTCACAAAATAGATGGATGAACTATTTCTCAAAAGATGCAAGAATGAAACACGGAGAGAAAATTCCTAAAAACCTCCATAAATTATACCAACCTTAAATATTAAGAGATTTCATCCTTAATTCGTACTGATATAAAAGTCCTTATAGGCCCAACAATCTTAAGAATCACAAACTTAACCTACACACTCTAATAATCTTACATTAAAGGAAAGAAATATTAAAGATTACAATTTTGACTGGTCGGTTGAACATGTTAAATTGGTCGAACTATACAAAAGCGTGACACGTAAATCGGCTGATCGGTCGGATATTGAGTCATGACCTATTTCAAATTTGATTCCTAGAGTCGTACGTTCAAAGAGCGTGTACTTAAAAATAAATAATAATTTTTATTTCTTTTCAATTGGTTGGTCAAAATTTCGACCAGTGTTCCAAAACGAAGTTATTTGTTCTCAAAAGCACCCTGTATAGATTGATTGACCATAGCCTTCCAATCGGTCGAATAAATAGTACAGTGACTCTAGAACAAGTTGTAATTGACATGTTAGGGTCACAACCAATATACTCAGACTCTTATGTTGATACCTTTAATGTTTCCTATCGGTTGTTTTCCATAGTCTGATCGATTGGTTTCCCAATACCTGTTTTCTATCTCTATTTAAAAAACTTTTATCAAAAAACTTTTTATATAATTTTTGAATGCTATGCTAAAATATCTTTTGAAAATCATGTGATCATGAAAGCATGCTTGTATGCAATATGTGTGTGTGCTATATAGGTTAACTAGGTAACGAATACCCTTTACATATAGATAATGAGATTGTATTTTCATGCTTGTTGTCGCTTGTAGTCTTCCACTTTGGCACTTCATCTTGGTTAACAAGTCAACCATGTTATAGCATTACATACTCGCATTATAACTCTAAAATGTAATTTGCCAATACAAGTTCTCCACATTAGATACATTGCTGGCACACATTTTTTACCAACGCGAAGAGTGCCACAATGAGTGTAACATGGACTCTTTCGCATCACTTTCCTGCTAATTAAATAGCATCCCCAACCTTTTTGACCTTGATTAGGTGTACTCATACTAGACCACGAATTGCGCCGCAAGATCTATGAAGCAGGTAATGGTTCTTGGCTGCAACTTGTGGTACGATACCATGTTGATGCTAGCCTGGTCAAGCTAGCTGCTCGAGAAGAGTTGTATGTAATGGCCCAATATTTTATGATTTATTCAAACCATATAATATTGGGGTGTTAATAAAGAACAACTTCGTAATATCATTTTCCACATGAGTAGTAGGGAATGATAGCCATTCTATTAATACCAAAGGTTCATTACATTGCTTGATCCAAAAAAGGAAAATGCATATTAAGCTCTAATCACGGCTGCTCCCCCACCCATTTTCGGCTCTATATAGGGTTCATCGACTAAGTCACCGATTTCCTCTAGATCTCCTCCTTCCACTCCCAGCTCTTCTCCTGCATAGTTAGTATATGCTACATGTTCATCTGTAGGGGTGTGGGCCTTACTTTCAACGTGCCCCAGTAGGTTTATCTTACTATGAATATTCTAATAACATAGAAGTCTTAGAAATACAACAATTATAAACATAAGTAGCATAATTATTTAATGTGAAATTATTGATCAATTGGAACAATTTTAGGTCTCCATATAGGACAAAGTATCAGACCCAAAATCGTTTAGGACAAGCTCCACACCCACAACTGATCAGGTTTTCTATAATTTTAATAATAATAATAATAAACTTAATATGCTCGATCAACACAATTACAACTCTAACAATATGTTTATTACCAGAATAGTCAAGATCCCCTTACTTGGTTGATATGTGGTCATTTTCATTGTTTTATGTATGTATTCAGTTATTAAAAATCTTAGAGATAACATTTGTGTGTATTAGTATTATTTTTATATAGGTTTTTATTATATTGAACCCGATCTTGCAAAATCTTTTCAATTCTTGTTAACAATGATTGCGCTGGTCATCTTCATCCCAACGTGGCATTCGACAAGGATGCCCACTATCCCCATACTTATTCGTTATTTGTACAGATGTCCTCTCCATAATTTCCCTGATGGATGAATCTCTTTTGTACGGCACTAAACTCGGTCGATCCAGTATGAATATCTCGCACCTCCTCTATGTTGATGACCTCTTTGTATTCGGACATATGAATCACAAAGAATTGTCGGTGATAAAAGAGGCCCTCAACATGTATGGATCCATCTCGGGCCAACGGATCAACTACCTGAAAATCCTCGGTGCATTTTAGTAGAAATGTTCATAGGGGGGTGAGAGCTTCCCTTGCCTCTAGTACGAGTGTCTCGATCATGAAGAAATATGAATATTATCTAGGGAGCCCTCTCTTCCTGAGTAGATCCAAGAAAAAACTTTCACTTTCCTCCAGGATCGGATGCTCCAGAAGCTTGAAGGTTGGAAGGCGAGAACCGTGGCCTCTCTCATGCGGGTCGGACTACTCTCATTAAAGCCTCATTATCTTCTATCCCTCCTTACTTCATGGCCACGGTCTCCCTCCCTAAATGCAGTACTGACAGCTTCAACAAAATTATCAGAGATTTTTTGTGGGGATTTGATAGCAGCTCTAAACACCTTTACTCGAAAAGCCTGGAAATGGTTCCAAATGCCTAAAGAGATGGAGGGTTTGGGGATCAGAGATCTTGGGCTTGTCAATAAAGCCTTTCTGATGAAGCTGGCTTGGAGGTTCATATCAAAACCATTGTCTTGGTGGGCCCAAAGTCTATCAAGAAATATCTTGGGGACTCATCCTTCTGGGATTGTGCCTCACATGGATACAATTTAGAGGTTTGGAAGAGCATTCTTTCGAATAAAAGTTTCCTTCAGTCAGGGGTGTGTTGATCGGTTGGTAACGGTAAATCAGTGAAGGTGTTCCTTGACCCTTGGATTTATTCCCAAGAGGATCACAGGATACATGGGGACATGACAGGCAACCCTAATCGATCTTTTCAGTTCATGAACTTCTCGATCAAGGACGGGTCAGTGAAACATATCGAGGTTAAGAGCGGTGGGCATCTCTAACCAGTCCATTACATATATTTTAAAGATCAGGATCGGCCCGGAGGATGCGACAGATAAATTGTGCTGGATCAAAACCACTTCGGGATCCTTCAACGTTAGATAGGCTTATCGATAGGTTCTATTGGAACATGTCCATGCTCAACTGGGTGCCTTTCAAGAGAGGATAAATTTTAAATGGAGTAAGATTTGGGGCTTCACGGACCTCCTCCCCATAGTGCAGATGTTCCTTTGAAGAGCCATTTTCGGGGTTCCTTCTTATCCAGAGTGTCGATTCGACTTGCCCAATGTGTAGGATGAAGGTTGAGAATCTGGTCCACTTGTTTTTCCGGTGCTCAGTCACGAAAGAGACTTGGAGTAAATCCTCCCTGGCTATTGATGTTGATAGGGAGGACATTACATTTCTCGAGTGGGTTCTCAAGCTCTGTGCTATGGGTGCTGATACCATGAAGAAAGTTGCCTATCTAATGTGGTCCCTTTGGAAAGCTAGAAATGAGGCAATGTTTCGGCACATCAATACCTCCTCGGCCAAGATTAACTATCTTGCAGGGAATAATGTCTTAGCCTTAAGTGGAGAAGCAGATCAACCCATCTCCCTTCCTAGGGGCTCCCTTGGTCCCCTCCAAGGGAGGACTTTCTAAAGATTAATATTGATGCGGCGGTGGGCCCGGATAAAGTTGCATGTGGCATTATTAGGGATTTCATGGGTCAACATCTGTGGAGTGGCGGTAGTTTATTCGCTGCTTGCTCACTCCTAGAAGCATAAGCTTTGGCTATGTGTGAAGGGATCAAAGGGTTTGATTAGAATGAACGCTCAAAAAGTTATCCTTGAAGGTGACAATCTCCAAGTGATTTATCTCATGTGGGATGGGGACTTGTCCTCTGCATGGCGAATCCACAAGGACATTATGGAATGCAGGAGACTCCTGAACTATCTCACTAGCTGTCTCCCCGAGCACTGTTGTCGGTCGGCCAATCAAGCGGCCCATCTACTTGCGGCTTATACCCTTGAAACAGGGAGCGAGTTCCTACCCCCTCTTGCCCAAGCTGTATTGAACAACTTTTTGATGACTTTTCCTCTGTATGGCTTGGGGAATCATCTTCTCTCGATATTCAAGAAAATACCAATTGTATCATTTCTAATCCTAAAACTCCATCAGCCTAGAACCTAAGAGTCTCATAACAAGTTACGAATGTACTGTTACGGTTCAAGAAACCGTTCCTCTTCTACCAAGATTATATATTACATATCCCAAACAACTATTGGAAAAGAGTTGATAGCTCAATGGGGAGAGTTGAGGATTAACATTAGTTAATTTAGAGATATAATCCCTCCCTATGCTAGGTTAATTTTTTAATTTTTCACCTATCAAATGAAGTTGAAATATTAAGTGTTTATATCCAAAATAGGATGGTTCGACGATATCTACACAATGATAATATTTTTGTTTTTATTTTCAAACTTTTTTTTTGAAAATACTTTTCGAATGATTTTTATTTTTTATTTTTTGGTACATCAGAAAGGTGGACTATGACATCATAATCCGTAGGTCCTCATACATGAGGGCAACAATGACTGAGGGATCTCGGCCTCCAAACATCCCCCATTCACGGGACACCCTAGCCTCCTGCGCCAGCCAATGGGCAGCACCATTTGTTGTCCTTGACACCCACTGTATGGACACCCCCTGCATTCGATCCCAGAGCTGCAAGCATGCCATAATTAGAGGACAAATGTCCACCGAGCATCCACGACCCAACACCAAGGCATCCCTAACCCTGGCTGCATTAGCAAGGATCATTACCATGTCGAGCGACCTTTCCTCTATTTTTTCCAATGCTTCATGGATTGCCCATAATTCTGCCTGGATCAGTGAAACAACCCTACACCGGAATGCAACTACTGCACATATCTGCCCAGTTAGAGTAGCCAGGACCAAAACCCCACTTGCCTCCCCATCTGGGTCCCCGAAGGACCCGTCCGTCCACATGAAATATCGGACCCCAACACCCCAACCCCTGGCTGAAGTTGAGGCACAAAAAGTTGGACAAACTGGGCTAAGAGGGCAGCGCCCTGACGCACCATCGCTTGGCAGGAAATCACTGGACGCTCAAAAAATTTCTGACACCGCGCATTCCATAACTACCACATCACCACTACAATCATCTCGTTAGGCATTAGATGATTGTCCCTGCACACCTTGTTTTGTCTCGGAGACAATAATTCGATGCTATAGAAATCCAAGCCAATAACCATCTATAGCTTCAAAATTCCCGAGCGAGCTTTGGGCATGACTAGAACACATGTTTTGTGCCTTCGTCCGGCTCATCACACCATGGACAACACCCATACCCCATTCGAAAATGTATAACACATGTTAAAGCAAGGATTTTTACATACTTTTAACAATACATATAAAAGGGAAAAAATTATTTCGGCGACTGATCATCGGACAGATCTTCATGATCCATGTTTTTTCCCCACTTATATTACTGCTCCACAATGTCGGGGGACTGTCGACTGGGTCTTGTGGTTCCTCCTAGGGATGGCAATTATTCGGGTTTACCGGGTTACCCGACCCTGTGGGTGCAAATTTTGGCAAGAAGTCTGCAAACAGCGGGACCCACCGGCCCTGCCTGGTGGGCCCTCGAAGACAACAGCGGGACCCACCGGCCCTGCCTGGTGGACCCCCGAGTACCACAGCGGGACCCACCGGCCCTGCCTGGTGGGCCCCCGAAGACTACCGCGGGACCCACCGGCCCTGCCCGGTGAGCCCATGAAGGCTTCCGAGGGACCCACCAGCTCTGCCTGGTGGGCCCCCGAAGACTACCGCGGGACCCACCGGCCCTGCCCGGTGGGCCCATGGAGGCTTCCGAGGGACCCACCAGCCCTGCCTGGTGGGCCCCCGAAGACTACCGCGGGACCCACCGGCCCTGCCCGGTGGGCCCATGAAGGCTTCCGAGGGACCCACCAGCCCTGCCTGGTGGGCCCCCGAAGACCACAGCGGGACCCACCGGCCCTGCCTGGTGGGCCCCCTAAGACGGCAACGGAGCCCACCAGCCTTACCTGGAGGATCCCCAGATACGACAGCAGAAAACCATCATTTACCACCAGAGAATCCTATAAATAGCAGAGCCTTCGAATATAAATGGATCCCATTTCAAATCCAGAGAGAAAATCCAGAAAAAAAAGATCAGTGCCATCATCATCTGATATCTGATTTCAGAAATCAGAGCTCCGGAAGTTCCAACCCTCTCAATCTTCAACTATTCTTGATCTTCTTCTTGTCCTCGAAGAGATTAGAGAGATTTCAGTGACACTCGGTCTGTCGAGGTCACTTTGATCAAAATATTAGTGAATTCGGGTTGCTCCCTATAGCACGGAGACGTAGGCTTCGGCTGAACTCTGAGATCACATCTTTCGTGTCAAACTCTCTCTGTTTGCATATCGAAAGCAGCAACTTCAATCAACAGATCCAACAACGATCTCTTCGACTCGAAACTTCAATTGACTGGTGAGGCGAAATCTTCGGGTCGGCACGAAGATTTTCCCCCACAGTTTGGCGCCGTCTGTGGGATCGAACGAGAAGCTGTGTCCGTTCTACAACTACTATTAGATCAGTCAGGTAGACAACTGATCAATAGTCAAACTTCCTCGCCCCCTCGGTTAGGCAAACAACCGCTCGGACGCCAGCACTCTCGTTGCACCCTTCGCTCTCTGAATGGCGAAGACGAAGCACCAGGGTCAACCAGAAGGAAGTAACACACGTCAACCTCGCCCCGAGACTCGATCAATGAGTCAAAGGCTCAATTTCGGACAGCCCCTTGCTGCCCCCAATATGGATACTCGATCAGGTAGTGGGAGATCGGTTGATCGACCGATTTCCCCACCTCCTCATCCATCAATAGGGCATACAACCCCTGCTCCCGCTGAAGACCTTCCCTCAACCTATCAAATCTCGACGGTCGATTTCCAACTACTTCAATTGGCAAAGCAGAATGCCACCCTCACTGCTGAGAGGGACGCACTCAAGAAGGCAGCCTCCGAGGCTGGAATTGCTCTTCCCATCCCCTCGACTAATGAGAGGGTAGATTGGCCACGACCATCAATCCACTCCGAGCAACGGAGGTCAATGGGCACTGCTGCCCCCGGGAGAATTCATTGCGACCCAACTCCCTCTGCCGCCCCATGGAAGCAGAGTGTTTGGGATCATCTCGACGATGAGTCCTCCCAATCCTCTTCTGGTCGCAACTGCGACAGGAAGGCACCTTCAAAGCTCGATATACCAAGGAAGCACCAAATGAAAGGCGCTCCTTCAAAAAGCAGAGTCACGCCTTTCATTCCACTTCAAGTGGACTTGGATCTGACCTTCGACGCCGACTTCAACCGGCAAATACTTCAATGCCTGAGCAAGACCTTGCGATCTTGCCTCTTGACCCACATCTAGGTCGAGGGCACGGTCGTAGGGATGGATATTCCTCCGCCGGACCTCTCCATCGAAGCCTCTTCGAGTCAACATTTCCAAGGGGATGGAGAACTCCTATCCTCCCCAAATTCAACTGCGTCAAAGGAGATCCGACTCTCCATATACTTGCCTTCAAGCAAGCCTTGACACCGCACGAAGAAGAGAACAACGTGCTTTGTCGCACTTTCGCCGGGAGTCTCGATGAGCCCTCACTTGATTGGTATCATAATCTCCGAGCTGGGTCCATCACCCAGTTCGGTGTTTTGGCTAACCTTTTCGTGCAGCATTATCAACTCAACCTGAAGCCAGAAAAGAAGCTCGACTCCCTCTATCGGCTGAGGATGGGTGCTGACGAGACTCTCCGCAGTTTCACAAGGAGATTTCGCAACGAGCATGCTGCCCTCTCTGGAAGACATCTGGATGATGAAGCCATCATGTTGGCTTTCCAGAACGCCCTCCGCTTTGACCTACACATCTACAACGACTTCATTCGCAATCCCCCTCCTTCTCTGGGTTCTATGTTCGATCGAATCCAGAGAGAGATTGAGGTTAAAGATGATCAAGTCGCTCGAAAATGGCGAGAAACGAAGCGGAGACCCGCGGAAAGAGATGCTCCAAAATATGCTGCCAAAGCTCACAACGCTGAAGCAACAGCTCCTTCCGCCAATAAAAAGCCAAGGAATGATGGACGTCGATCTCCTACGAAGACCACTTTCACTGAGTGGGATTTACCAGTCGAACAGATCCTCGATCGCATTCAACACGAAGAATTCCTTCGACGGCCCAATCCGCTTCAGCCAAACACTAAATTCACGGCTGACAAAACGGTCTACTGCGACTTCCATCGAAGTCATGGCCATTCCACCGATCGGTGCTATCGACTGAAATTTCATCTTGAAGACTTATTGCGAGAAGGCCACCTTCAAGAGTTCGTCAAAGGCGGACAAGATCAACGTCGAGCCTCTGCAAAGGGGAAAGAAGCATGTTGGATCCATCAAATCTCCTCCAACCGGCAACCTATCTCTGTGAATGCCAACGTCTTTGGTATTCATGGAACATTGCACAATCAAACCTTGACCGGGAAGGAAGTGGATCGGCAAGTTCGACGCATTTTCCACGTTCGTTCTGCTGTGAACAAGGAGGATACCTGGATCGAGAAGCCTATCGAAGGTTTGGCTTGGCCATCCATTGTTTTCAACGACTCCGATCTTCAAGGAGTTCATACTCCCCATCGAGACCCCCTGGTCTTGAAACTCCTCATCGACGAAAGCACCGTCAATCGAATCCTCATCGACACCGGGAGCTCCATCGATATTATGTTCTCAGATTGTTTCAAACGTCTGGGACATAGATACTCAAGCCTCGACATCGTCCCGACCGTGATCACTGGCTTCAACGGTGAACAAAGCATCACGGTGGGCGAATCGAGATTCACTCTTGACCTTAGCCGAGAGACTCGAGTCTCGGTGAGGTTTGCAATTGTCGAAGGAGTATCCAGCTACAACGCCATTCTCGGGCGGCCATTCCTCCACCAGATCAATGCCATCTCCTCTTCTTACCACCAACTCCTCAAGTTTGCAACGGGAGAAGGCATTGTCTGCATTCGAGGCGATCAGCAAGCTGGGAGGTCATGTGAAGCTACCGCGGCTAAAACAGATCGAAAGATCAATATTGCTCCTCCAAAGCGGCCACGAGATGAAGCTGGTCCCTCTTCCAAATAGCAATTAAAGGAGATTCCACTGATCGAGCCTCCACCAATCGAGTGGGAAGCCTCACATTCAATCGAAGAAATCATCCCTATCAATATCGGCAGTGGAAATCTCTCTCGACAAACATTTATTGGTACCGGTCTTAGCGATGCAGAAGCGCAAGACATGGTATCATTCCTTCAATCCAATATCGACGTCTTCGCTTGGTGTTTCGAAGACATGCCAGGGATCAATCCAGATGATGCCTGCCATCGGCTTGCTATCAAAGAAGAAGTGAAATCTGTCAAGCAAAAGCCACGCACAATCCGACCAGAATTACAAATTGCCCTTCAAGAAGAGGTCAGCAAACTACTCGCAGCAGGCTTCATCCGTGAAGTAGAGTATCCCACTTGGATCTCTAATATTGTTGCTGTCCCGAAGAAGAACGGAAAGGTCAGAGTGTGCATCGACTTCACCAACCTCAACAAGGCTTGTCCCAAAGATCCATTCCCCATGCCAAGGATAGATAGACTCGTCGATGCCACTGCTGGCCACGAGCTATTGTCTTTTATGGATGGATACTCTGGGTACAACCAAATTCCACTTCACGTTGATGATCAAGAGAAGACATGTTTTGTGACTAGCCGGGGTCTTTATTGCTATAATGTAATGCCATTTGGCCTCAAAAATACTGGTTCCACTTACCAAAGGTTAGTCACAAAGATGTTCGAAGATCAGATCGGTCGCAACGTCGAAGTATACGTCGACGATCTCCTCACAAAGAGCTCTATTCGAGGAAAGCATCTATCCAATCTGGCGGAAACCTTTCAAGTCCTTCGAAAGTATCGCATGAAGCTCAATCCGGCCAAGTGTGCCTTCGGAGTTCAATCGGGCAAATTCCTAGGTCATCTTGTGACCAGGAGGGGCATCGAAGCCAATCCCGACCAAATTCGAGCCATCCTCGACATGCCATCACCTACTAATCGAAAAGAAGTTCAATGTCTCACTGGAAGACTTGCTGCCCTCAATAGATTCATCTCAAAGTCTTCCGACAAATGTAAGCCTCTTTTTGACAAACTACGAAAGGCGGATACTTCAGGGTGGAGTTCAACTTGCGAAGAAGCTTTTCAAGGCATCAAGAAATATCTGGTGCAAGCTCCTATCCTGACAGGTCCCCTTCCCAAAGAAGATTTATGGCTCTACCTCGCCGTGACCGATCAAGCAATTAGTGCGGTCCTAGTCAGCAGAAGAGAAGACATCGAGCATCCAGTCTATTACATCAGCCATACTCTTCTTCCGGCTGAAACTCGCTACTCAAAAACTGAGAAGGTCATCCTGGCTTTACTCACTGCATCACGACGTCTCCAACCCTACTTCGTCTCTCATCAGATCACTATCATTTCAGAACACCCACTCAAAGATATTGTTGACAAAGCTGGTCGAGCTGGTCGTATGACCAAATGGGTGATCGAAATGAGCTCTCTGGGAATTCAATTCGAATCTCGCACTTCCATCAAAGGTCAAGTCATTGCTGATTTTCTAGCTGACTTTCAAGTTGAAGACCCTTTCTCTTGGGAAGAAGACGTCGATATACGCTTAGAAGATGAAGCTGATCCTCCGTTCAGTCTTGCAATAAAAACCGATCCAAGCCTCGAAGCAATCGCCACAACTCCTCCATGGAAGCTTTACACTGATGGAGCTTCAAGTACGATCGGTTCGGGAACTGGGATAGTCTTGGTATCCCCCGAACTTGATCATCTCCAGAAGGCCACTCTCCTCGGGTTCAATGCCACCAACAACGAAGCCGAATATGAAGCACTCAATTCCAGACTCGAAATGGCTGAATCCTTGGGGGTAGACCGAATCATCGTCTACAGCGATTCCCAGTTGATCATAAGGCAAATCAATGGAGAATACACAGCTCGAGAAGAAAGAATGCAACTCTATTTGGCCTTAGTACGACGTCTTCAACAACGTTTTACTAAAACTGAATTCATTCAAATCCCAAGAGTAGAGAACCGAGAAGCAGATGCCTTAGCCAATGCTGCCTCATTTCTTGGAGATTCACTCGGAGGAAGGAAAATACAGATCGATTATCAAGAAGTGCCCAAGACCATCCCCGATCAACAGAGCCTTGCTACTACACAAAGATCTGGGGGTAGAGATCAACTGACATTGAACCTCACTACTACAAGTGAGCTTGGAGACTGGAGACGATCAATTTTTGACTTCTTCGAACATGGCAAAATACCGGAAGATCCAAATCAAGCCCGAAAACTCCAAAGAAAGCTTCCGTGCTATACTATTCAAGGAGAAGATCTATACTTCAAATCTCACAACGGGATGTTGCTCAAGTGTATTGGTCCTGAACAAGCAAAGGCAATCCTGATTGATATCCACTCTGGAGCTTGTGGAAATCATTCGGGAGGAAGATCTCTTGAAACCAAGACAAAGCTACAAGGTTACTACTAGCCAACAATGGCAAAGGATACTCGCCAAGTGGTTCAAAGATACGAGCCATGCCAACGACATGCTCGTGCTATCCACCTTCCTACAGATGAGCTTCACCAACTATCAAGTCCATGGCCTTTCCATCAGTGGGGGTTGGACTTCTTGGGTCCCTTCCCACCAACCCCAAGCAAGAAGAAGTATCTACTACTGGCCACTGATTACTTCACCAAATGGGTCGAAGCTGTGCCACTCTTCCGGGAGACCGATGATGAAGTGATCAAGTTCATTCGACACAACATCTTCTCAAGATTTGGCACACCTCAAGTTCTTGTTGCTGACAATGGAGCTCAATTTGACTCCGACAAGTTTCGAGAGTTCTGCCTGAATAGCGGAATCAAGCTCTTCTATTCAACTCCAAGATATCCTCAATGCAATGGTCAAGCTGAAGCCTCCAATAGAGCTATCCTTGGTATACTCAAGAAGAAACTCAACGACAAGAAAGGATTGTGGGAACAAGTCCTACCTGAAGTTCTTTGGGGATATCGCACAACTCCAAGAAGATCCACAGGGTTCTCACCTTTTCGTTTGACATATGGATCGAAAGCAGTACTCCCTACAGAGAATATATCAAATACATTGAAGACCAAGGCAGTAGAAGGAGGGATCAATGAAGAGCTTCGTGTCGATGATCTGGATTTCTCTGAGGAATTACGAGACCAAGCATCCCTTCGTATTGCCAAGTATCAGCAGAAGATCAAACGAGCCTACGATAAGAAAGTCTACAAAAGGCAATTCCCAATTGGCAGTCTGGTCCTCAGAGCAGTTTTCTACAACACAAAGGAACACAGCAGTGGGAAACTTGCTCCCAACTGGGAAGGTCCATATATCGTCGAATCAGTGGGAGGCAAAGGCTCTTATCGATTAATCTCACCAAAAGGAGATAGATTGCCACGAGCTTGGAATTCTAGACACCTCAAATTGTTCTATCTATGATGTAAATTCTATGATGAATAAAGATCTCTTTCAACTGTTCAAATGTTCTAGTTCTGAAGCAGTTTCAAATTATCTATATTCAAATTACAAGGTCTTTTAACAAAGTTTAGGTGCTTGAGTTGCGACTCAACCTCTTACGGGCAAATGTTAAAACGATTTCAGGTTGTCATTCAAAGCAACCTTCAAGTCACTATTCGGCTTAACAGGTTGGGGAGTTTGTGTTGCGACACTACCCCTTACTTACAAATGTTAAACTGACCTTCAATTTCGATCTTCAATTTCAATCAATTTCGATATCGTCTAACAAGTTTGAGTGTTTGAGTTGCGACTCGACCCCTCACATACGAGTGTTACACGAGTTCAAATTCAATTTTCGAGATACAAGTTTGGGTAATCGAGTTGCGACTCGACCCCTTACATTCAAGGGATTGTATCCATTCCACATTCTAATGCTACCCAGAACATGATATTCAAAGATAATCAAGAGACATCCAATTTTCAAACACCAAAATGATTTCTATTATCAAAAAATTGCCAAGTACAAGAGTGAGTCTTTTTCATATCACAAGTTTACAAAGTACAGCAAAGAAAGAAGATAGAAGATCTCAAGGCTTGGCCATACTTGGCGCGCACGACTTCTCTCCCTCGGATCCACCACGAGCTTTGCTCGCCACTGAAGCCTTAGAAGATCGAACGCTGCTAGCGTGGACCCTGAGTGCCTCCACCGCCTTCTCAGCCGTCTCCCTGTACCTCGCGCATTCAGTGCGCATATGCTCCAGCTCCTTGTTGAGGGCCTTCTCCTTGGCAGCTGAGGCTATCTCCTTAGCAGTAAGAGCGGCATCTCTTGCAGCAAGTTCAGCCTCCAACTCCTTTATTCGAGTCACGCGATCGAAGGACAAGTTCTCGATCTTGAAAAATCGATTCCTCAACTCCTCGAGCTCGTGACCCCTGGCCTCGTAGCCGTTCTGCTAGCCCTTGCTTTCGAGCCTCTCCTTGCGAAGAGCCTCGATTTTGGCTTTCAAAGCCTCCTTCTTGGAGGAGAGAAGTTCCCTCAGCTTATCTCTCTCTTCAATTGCAGCCTCCAGTTTAGCAGTCAAACGGGATATTTTAGCTGAAGCATCCCTTTCTCCTGCTTTTCTGAAAAGCTTGCTCGTAAATTTCAAGACTGCTGAGTTCTGCAAAAGAAACAAAAGAGTTAGAATTATTCTGAAACTACAACTCCAACGATCGACCAAGTAGAGGCACTTACCACTACTTCAAGCCTATTGAAGGCTTCATCCAGAGTAGCCTCCAAAAGGTTGCAGAGCTTCCGGATTACAACAGTTGGGTGGTTGATGTCAACCTCACCCAAGTTCTTTATTTTCTGAGTCGAGCCAGCAGGCGTACCTACAATCAACACAGAAGTTAAAAGAGTTAGAATAAATTCAAATTTCGAAGGCAAGTCAATCAAGGTAAAATTATTGCAAGTACCTGAGACGTCGACTCGAGGAGCCTTTCCCTTCTCACGATCGGAGCTCTTACCCCGAGGGGTCGATTTCTCCTTGGTGGGAGTTGGCTCTGGCTGGGGTTGGGGAGCCCCATCGCCCACACGGCTCTCCCTCTCCAATTGAATAGGAGAAGGAGCACCCTGGGGAGGCGAGACACCCCCTTCCTCTTGCTGCTCGCCTGGCTTATCAAGCCCAGCCATGAGAGCAGCCACCTCATCGGCCAAAGAACGATAGGGGGGTGGGGGTTGCTCAACCTCTAAACCCCCGCTCGTAGTTGCTCCTTCGATGCGGGGAGCTTCGGGAGGTATTTGATCAAGGGGCGTGGGGTTGCTTCCAACCCCACCACTCCCTGAGAACTTTATCTTCAAGCGCATTGGGCGCTTCTTCAACTCCTCAAAGTGGTAGGCGGGAACCACCTTGTGGCCTTCGCCCTCCACATCCATGACCTCCTCCATGCGATGGGCCTTAGCCTCATCGATGGGGATAGGAAGAGAATCTTCCTCTTCTGCACCACCAGTGGGGGTGGGAGGAAGTTCATCCCCACCACCCCCCTGTCCTTGGTCACCACCAATGGGGGTGGGAGGAATTTCTTCCTCACCACCCCCGTTTCCATCACCTCCACCAGTGGGGGTGGGAGGAAGATCATCCTCACCACCCCCATCATCTTCATCTTCATCGTCGCCGCCGTTGCTGTTGTTACCGTTCTCGGTTTCTTCTTCTTCCTCCTCCTCGCTTTCCTTCTTCTTTTCTTCTTCTTCTTCTTCATCTTCTTCCTTTTTCTTTTCTTGGTCCTCTTCCTCATTCTGCTGGACAAGGATTTTTCTTTTCTTCTTCGCTGGGCCCCTCTGTATCACCAGCTTTTCCTCAGAGGTTGGCAATCGGCGCCTTGCACCGTAGGCCTTCTTCTCGATTCTGATCTTTCTGATAATCTTGCCAGACAGAGGATCCTCCTCGTAGTCTGAGTACAAGACTTCATTATCTTCATATCTGGCCTGCGATCTGTGGAGGAGGTTGGCATTGCCATACCTGACTGGGTAGTTTGAAAATTGTTTCCATGACCTGGTGCCACAGGTCAACTCCAGGAATAAGTTGTCGATGGCCCCAACCCTCTCCGAAGACCAAGCCAGCTCTCCTCCTGCGTAATACATTTTGATCTCCTTGTTTACCTCAACGCGAGAAGTCTTTGGCACTGAGAGTGGCGTCCAGGCACCAGCCACTGAGAGCGGCCACTCCGTATACAGCTTATCGGAGGCAACTGTGTCGGTGAGGGGGCGTAGAGCGAAAATCCCTGTGAGGTTGAAGAAAGGGCTGTCTTTCCTCGAGGCTCATCGGTAGTGATAGAAGAAGTAGCCCAATTCAATCCGGGCCTCTTCGTCGTCGGGGAGGCTGGAGTAGCACTCTCTCAACTCCTTCTGGAAATCTGACTCTACGCGGCAGAAGGCGTAGATTATCCTCCATGCGTTGCCGGTGATCTGTCCTGGGCAAAGGCCGGAGGTGTTTAGCAATCTTGCGGCAAACGGCAGCAGCGGAAGACGAAGTCCGCAGTTCAGCTGACCCACAGAGACCACTGTCCCCATCACCTGCTCATTGCTGGCAACGTTCACAAACACGGTCTGCTTGTCGATGCCAAAGCCAGATTGAACTCCAGGCAATGAAGGCCGGATCTTCCCCTCTGAGAAGCATGCCAACAGCCTTTGCCACTTCGCCCTCTTCTTGTCGGTAAGCTGGCTGCCTGTGTTGTAAGCGTAGGCAGGCTCCTCCGCCAGAGGTAGCATAGGGCCCAAGACGAACTTCACTTTCGGGATATGCTCTGGCCTTGATGGAGCGGAAGCAAATCCAACTCCAGCATGCCTTTTGCCCAGTTGGCCCAACTCCACCAGCACAGCCTTGCCTTTGCCCCTACCTCTGGGGGGGGATGATTCTTCAGCTATCTCCTTCCCCTTTCTCTTCGAGGGGACCGCGCTCATCTTCTTCGAGTTACCAGAAGAGGCCATTCGATCGATCGAGAAAGAACAAGGAAACAGAGAAAGGGAGATCGAAAGCAAAAGCTCTGGACTTCGAAAAATTTCTGAAAGCATGAGGTGAAAATGACAGCCAGAGAAGCTTAAGTATCCTGAGGGAATTAGGCACACAAATCGAATGGACACGTGTCATCACCATATCAAATCGCGTGTTTTTGCAGGTACACTTGGCATCTATCCGTAGCAAGCGCAAAACCAGGCGAACCGTCGGACCAGACGAAGCATCAGGCCGACCGGTCCACGTAAACCACTGGTCCAAGCAAACCACCGATCCAAGTGAACCGGACCGCCGGTTCGAAAAACCATTCAGACAAACCAAAGATTCAAAGCAGAAAGAATCAAACTCCATCAATGTTCAAAACTCTGCCCGAAGATCGAAGAAGAGGAACAAGCTATACTACTTCCTCAAAAGGGCAGGTTCGAAACTTAACCTTGAACGGCTGAATTTAACCGATCGGACAAACTTGACCGATCAGTCAAATTCATCCGATCGGTCGATTTTCTACTGGATCAGGCGAAAAACTTAGTTTTTTGCCCGATCACTCAATCCTTGACCGGCTGATTTTAACCGATCGGTCAAACATGACCGATCGGTCAAAATCAACCGATCGGTTGATTTTCTACTGGATCAGGCGAAAAACTTAGTTTTTTGCCCGATCACTCAATCCTTGACCGGCTGATTTTAACCGATCGGTCAAAATCAACCGATCGGTCGATTTTCTACTGGATCAGGCGAAAAACTTAGTTTTTTGCCCGATCACTCAAATCCTTGACCGGCTGATTTTAACCAATCGGTCAAACATGACCGATCGGTCAAAATCAACCGATCGGTCGAATTGCTACTGGATCAGGCAAAAAACTTGGTTTTTTGCCCGATCACTCCAACCTTGATCGGTTGAATTCAACCGATCGGTCAAAATCGACCGATCGGTCAAATTCAACCGATCGGTCGAATTGCTACTGGATCAGGCAAAAAACTTGGTTTTTTGCCCGATCACTCCAACCTTGATCGGTTGAATTTAACCGATCGGTCAAACTTGACCGATCGGTCAAATTCAACCGATCGGTCGAATTTCTACTGGATTAGGCAAAAAACTTGGTTTTTTGCCCGATCACTCCAACCTTGATCGGTTGAATTCAACCGATCGGTCAAAATCGACCGATCGGTCAAATTCAACCGATCGGTCGAATTGCTACTGGATCAGGCAAAAAACTTGGTTTTTTGCCCGATCACTCCGACCTTGATCGATTGAATTCAACCGATCGGTCAAACTTGACCGATCGGTCAAATTCAACCGATCGGTCGAATTTCTACTGGATCAGGCAAAAAACTTGGTTTTTTGCCCGATCACTCCAACCTTGATCGGTTGAATTCAACCGATCGGTCAAACTTGACCGATAGGTCAAATTCAACCGATCGGTCGAATTTCTACTGGATCAGGCAAAAAACTATGTTTTTTGCCCGATCACTCCAACCTTGATCGGTTGAAATTCAACCGATCGGTCAAAATCGACCGATCGGTCAAATTCAACCGATCGGTCGAATTGCCTCTGGATCAGGCAAAAAACTTGGTTTTTTGCCCGATCACTCCAACCTTGATCGGTTGAATTCAACCGATCGGTCAAACTTGACCGATCGGTCAGATTCAACCGATCGGTCGAATTGCTACTGGATCAGGCAAAAAACTTGGTTTTTTGCCCGATCACTCCAACCTTGATCGGTTGAATTCAACCGATCGGTCAAACTTGACCGATCGGTCAAATTCAACCGATCGGTCGAATTTCTACTGGATCAGGCAAAAAACTAGGTTTTTTGCCCGATCACGCCAACCTCGATCGGTTGAATTCAACCGATCGGTCGAATTTCTACTGATCAGTCAGAAAACTGTGTTTTCTGACCGATCACACCAAACTCGACCGGTTGAGTTTAACCGATTGGTCAAGTTTGACCGATCGGTCAAATACAATCGATCGGTCAAATTTGACCGATCGGTCAAAATCAACCGATCGGTCAAAATTGATCGATCGGTCAAATTCAACCGATCGGTCAAATTTGACCGATCGGTCAAATTCAACCGTTCGGTCAAACTTGACCGATCGGTCAAATTCAACCGATCGGTCATACTTGACCGATCGGTCAATTTTGACCGATCAGTCAAAAGTTGACCAATGAAAATTTTATTTTCAAAAAAACGCTAACACACGGCAAAAGCTCCTCTGCATGTGTGACAGGGGGTCGTTAGCTTTGCACCACGAGTCCAAGCCAGCCAAGGAGGCCTCTTAGCTAACTTAGAGGGGGTAACTGTGGGTGCAAATTTTGGCAAGAAGTCTGCAAACAGCAGGAGCCACCGGCCCTGCCTGGTGGGCCCTCGAAGACAACAGCGGGACCCACCGGCCCTGCCTGGTGGGCCCCCGAGTACCACAGCGGGACCCACCGGCCCTGCCTGGTGGGCCCCCGAAGACTACCGCGGGACCCACCGGCCCTGCCTGGTGAGCCCATGAAGGCTTCCGAGGGACCCACCAGCTCTGCCTGGTGGCCCCCTGAAGACTACCGCGGGACCCACCGGCCCTGCCCGGTGGGCCCATGAAGGCTTCCGAGGGACCCACCAGCCCTGCCTGGTGGGCCCCCGAAGACTACCGCGGGACCCACCGGCCCTGCCCGGTGGGCCCATGAAGGCTTCCGAGGGACCCACCAGCCCTGCCTGGTGGGCCCCCGAAGACCACAGCAGGACCCACCGGCCCTGCCTGGTGGGCCCCCTAAGACGGCAGCGGAGCCTACCAGCCTTACCTGGAGGATCCCAATATACGACAGCAGAAAACCGCCATTTACCACCAGAGAATCCTATAAATAGCAGAGCCTTCGAATGTAAATGGATCCCATTTCAAATCCAGAGAGAAAATCCAGAAAAAAAAGATCAGTGCCATCATCATCTGATATCTGATTTCAAAAATCAGAGCTCCGGAAGTTCCAACCCTCTCAATCTTCAACTCTTCTTGATCTTCTTCTTGTCATCGAAGAGATTAGAGAGATTTCAGTGACACTCAGTCTGTCGAAGTCACTTTGATCAAAATATTAGTGAATGCGGGTTGCTCCCTATAGCACGGAGACGTAGGCTTCGGCTGAACTCCGAGATCACATCTTTCGTGTCAAACTCTCTCTGTTTGCATATCGAAAGCAGCAACTTCAATCAACAGATCCAACAACGATCTCTTCGACTCGAAACTTCAATTGACTGGTGAGGCGAAATCTTCGGGTCGGCACGAAGATTTTCCCCCACAGACCCTATTGGGACAGGTTTGGGATGTTGAAAAACGGGTTTGGAATATGAATTTGAAACCCGGTTGGGTTCGGATTTTACTCCAACCGTCCCGACCGGACCCGGGTATATAACTTATCAAGATCATATAATAAGTTGACTTGTCCTTATAATTTCGTGATTGTAATATAAGAGGAACATTTGCTATGTAGAGCTGCGATTAGGTGGGCCCAAGATGTTAACTATGTAGTTTTTATAAAGCAGACCCGACCCGACCTGATTTGCCCTGCAATGCATAAATGGGGCGGGGCGGGACGGGCACGGGTTTTTTCAATACTAATTGGGATGGGTTTAGAAATTACCCTCAATATCCGACATGGATTTAGAACGGATATAGGACGGGATAAAATATAATGGGACGGATTCAGAATAGAGACAACCCACTCCAAACCCGACCCGTTGCCATCCCTAGTTCCTCGGGCCTCACCTTAGCTTCAAGGCTGGTTGATGATGCTTGCCTCAATTTGGGGCTTGGCACATCCATGGTGGGTTGCTTGGGTGTGAGAGGAGTTCCACAGCATTCTTGGACCGTAAAGGCTGTCCGAACTTGGGAACCTCCGTGCATTGAATGCCCTTGCAGCTTGCTCTAGGTAGCCTGGATCTGGATTCGATGTGCCTCGTCCTCGTTCTCTCGGCGCATAGCCCTCTATTGGTCTGGATGATCGCCGCCACCTGCCCGCTCCTTTCACGATGAGATGGACCTGGGTGCAGGGTCTGTGCTTGGCCCACAGACTTGAATGCTCACAAAGATGGGCTTGTTTTTTTCAAAATATTATTAGAAAAATAAATATTTAACTGAATAGCGGATGATCAAAACTATTTATCAATCTAGCGCTCTGACAGTCACGTGACATGTCAGTACCGTAAAGCGAGCGTAATTTTTTTTTTTTCGGTACAAGTAGAACCCGGTATTTGGATTATCGGGTTTAAACCCGGTATTCGACTGCTCGCTTTACGGCCCTGACATGCCGTGTGACTGTCTGAGCGTTAACTTGGTAAATAATTTTGATCAATAGCTATTAAGTTAAATATTTATTTTTTTAATAATATTTTTAAAAAAACCCCCACTAAGATCGGGTCTGTTTTGGAGTTGATAGTTGGTCTAAAAAAATAATAGTCATCGGTTATTTACTAACAAATTGAAGGTCCATGTTGAACTTTAGGCTTTAGCCATCCATTGAGTTCTCTTGGTAGATGATTCAACATTAGCAAATAACTAATATTTACTTGGTGCTAGTGTGATGTAGCCCAAAAGTCCAACCCGTGACACATATATGTGGCCTAATATGTATGAGTTCGGTTCTCTGATTGGGTCGGGTCTATCTGAACCCTAACCTAGAGCCAATCCATATTTAAATGGGTTAACAAATCTTAGAACCGGACCAACCTGTTTACTCAAAAATATCCGAATCAGCCCGATCCATTTAGATCGGGTTGGGACGGTTCTAGATTTTACCCGATCCAAGTTGCACCACCTAATACTGACAGGTCGTCAAATTTTTTCTCCCATCCGAGTGGAATTTTGCTGCCGGATTGATTCGCTGCAATTGCTTACGGCACAACCATTTTCAGTGGATGACGTGGCACACGGCGACTGGGCTGTAAGCACTCCGGTGGCCGAAAATGCACTCGCCCACCCCTTCCTGTTTGAGTAGGAGAGTGGCGACGGTGACGGTGATCCGACGTTATGGACCCCATCGCCCGCCTACCAGTGCCGGTGAGGACATTAATGGCGGATCCCCCTCCTCCACCTCCCTCTCTCTCTCCGTCTTTGTCCCGCCATTTATTTCCCACGAACCAGACTGTCCGATACGGCAGTATGGTGGGCAACGCTTTTATTGCCCGCTCATCACAACCCCATGAGACCTTCAGAGGAACCCTAGACCCCCCCCGTAGTGCAGGGACGCCAGGGCTTGGGGTGGATCCCTAGGGTTTTCTGATCCCCGCAGCTGCAGAAAGCCCGGTTCCCAGTGGTCCAGCGATGGGGTCTGATAAGGAGATCAGGTCGCCGGACGGCCTGCCAGAGAGATCGCCGGCGCAGGCCTTAAGGTCGGTGAATGGGACCACCGAGTCGCTGCGGCGGAAGAAGCTGGGGATCTACTTCGCGGAGAGCGACGAGCGGCACTTCCCAGCGATCGGTGGGGGGTACATAGGCGGCACGACGCCGGTGAATATCAGGGGGAAGCCTATCGAGGATCTCTCCAAGACGGGCGGATGGATCGCGGCCTTCTTCATCTTCGGTTAGGCGCCGCCGTCCTTTCCTTCATCAGAATTATGATTATGATTGTTTTTGTTTTTGTGCTGAATGATGGCAGTTGGCTGATTTGTGTTCAGGGAATGAAATGGCGGAGAGGATGGCTTACTTTGGGCTGTCGGTGAACATGGTGGCCTTCATGTTCTACGTCATGCACCGCCCGTTTTCTAGCTCAGCGAACGCTGTCAACAACTTCCTTGGCATATCGCAGGCCTCCTCAGTGCTCGGTGGATTTCTGGCTGATGCCTATCTTGGTAGATACTGGACGATCGCCATCTTCACAACTATCTATCTTGTGGTAAGAACATCAAGAGCCCTGAGGCGCCACATTCCTTTTTTGCTTATCAACTTCAGTATGTTCATTGTTCTGTTTCAGTCAATGTGTTTTGATGGGTTGTTGTGTGATCATGCCGTGGAAATGTTTCCACTTCGCATACAGAAGTACTCGGTTACTCTTTAAAACTATGTAATTCTGTTTGGTAGTGCAGAATGTGTAGCATTTATCCAAGTTAATGCCTTAATTCTGAATAATACGATGACCCTATCCCGATTAAAGGGTAGCAAATAACGAACGACGCAGTTGAAGTGTATCCCCATTTGCTACCCTGTTGGATTTTTTTTGCTTGTTCAAGGTGGGGGAAGTGTGTTTACGTTGCCGCATTTGTCTCCAATAAACATAAAGAGTGTTTGCTTGCCCTCAAATTAATCAAAACATTATGTTGCTGCTTTTCTTTCCAATAAACATTAAGATATTTTGCTTGCCCTCAAAACAATCAATGCATCTTAATGCAGGTTAGTTTCAATCTTTTAGAGGGTTCTGTTGTTATTTTGTAATTAATTTGTTGATGATGATAATAGCGATGATGTCGGTACAAATCATTCGGTCGTTCTCGTTTCAAAAGCAACCTAATAACATTTTTAAGTCCTCTCATTTAAATTTTTTTAGTTTTTAAGGGGGAAGTGATCTTATGTTGCTCCACTCGTTTCTCATAAACATAAAGAAAGTGAGCTGCCCTCAAATCATTCAATGTATGATGTATCTGTAGGCCAAGTTTCAACGTTTTTGACGTTTCTATTGTTATTTGCCATTGGTCGATGATGATGATGACCATGATGGTAGTACAAATTCTTCCTTATTTCTTATTTCAAAAGCAACAAGAAAATATTATAAAATGATCCCACCTCCAAAGCTTTCTATTCATGTCATTGTTTAGCTTTACTATATTTATAATTGAGACGATAAGAACATCACTCACTTCCTCCACTTGTGTCTCATCGAGGTAATCTGGAAAATAGAATTGTACTCAATTCTTTCCTTCCCACCCATCCGATATTTTCCCCTCAACATCTGGATCATAGGCAGCAAGATAATGTTACAAAAAATTTGACAATTGTTGTGTTTAAATAAGGGGGACTTAGTGAGAGGTCCCTGACAAGAGATCGCTTTAAGGGTAAGGATACCCAAAAAGATGGTGTTGTAGCATGACCCTCCTAAAAAGGATCCAACTAGAGGAAGTCTCACATGTGACTTTTATCCCTTTTTAATGACCAAATTGTCCCTTAGTGCATGCCCCTCCGTCCTTTTCGCTACAGGACTTCTACCCACGGATTTGCTACAGTGATTTCACTGTAGTAAATTTTTTTGGGAACGATTTCACAGAAAAATATATTTCTACAGTAATTTCACTGTAGCAAATGAGTAACAATTTGCACAGATTATTACTGTACAAAGATTGTTACTCTTTTGCTACAGTGATTTAACTGTAGCAATTTTTTTCCAACCAGATTTCTCAAAAAAATAAAAATTGCTACAGTGACTTCAATGTAGCAAAAGAGTAACAACTTGCACAAATTGTTACTCAACAAGATTGTTACTCTTGCTACAGTGATTTTACAATAGCAAAAAAATTTTGACAAGATTTCACAAATTTTTTTGCTACGGTGATTTTACTGTAGCAAAAGAGTAACAATTTTCGAAGATTGTTACTTTTTTTTGTTACAGAACCGGTGCCCACCTGTACAGCTGCATGTAAGGTCTTGCTCACGTGTTGGCTGCAGGGGTAAAAAGGATATTTTTCTATTGGGAGGACTTAGCGCTAATTAACGATATTGACCTTCTTTATCACTAAATTTGATCTCTTAGAGGGACCTATCACACATTACCCCTTTAAATAATAATCTAGTGTCACTAGGGCAGTTGTCATAATCTTCCAAGTTTCATCCCAGGATTGACAAGAATTTTCCAATCGGCTGTCAAACTATAATTAATCCTCTAAGAGTGGTGTTGAAAACGTGACCAAGAAAACCTGGCAAGAGAGGGGGCCTGCAAAAACCTAATAGGTTAGTTTACTAATAGGGATACCTAATTTATTGATTATGTAGACAAATAAATAGATTAAAATAAAATAAAAAATCAATAAAAAAAGCACAACAAAATCTAATGCCATAAACAATAAAATTAACATGTAAATTCTTCTCATATTTATGTAGAGAAATATTAACTTAAACAAAATATGAATATAACCTTGACCTAATCCTACATTCTTTATAAATCCTAATCGCATCAAAAATGATCAATTATAAATCTCATTTATTTAGCGTTGGCTTTATAAATCATGCTTGTCCATTCATCCCTGTTTAGGGCTATCTCTATTGTCAATGACAATTTTCCATTGTCTTTTCTATCAACTTTAACTAATATTGTTATAGGTCCTCCCCTCTTTCTTGATCATTCAAAAACAATCCTATTCCTTCTTACCTGGACCACCTATGCCCTCGTTGTCATGCCCAACCACCTTAATTAGTGGTTGTACATGCCCAACAACCTTTTCTGACAACTTCAAGCTAGTGTAGTTAAGGCGTCGCCTATGCCATTGCCTAAGTGTTTTGGACCTCCGACTGTCTAGGCAGTGGCTAGGCGGGCGGTGGAGTGAGCGGTCGCCTAGGTGACCGCCTGAGCGCCTAGGCGCCTACTTTAATAATTGGGTTTTTTTATAAATTAGTCAAGTTCAAATTAAGTTGTCTTGGCTCCTGTTTGGTTTTATAGGGTCCATGTTGCTTTATAGATGGCCAACACCATGCCATCATTAATGGGAAAAAAAACTATTGTGTCCATGTTCTCAAGGTTTGAAGAGAAAAAATGCGAAAAATACATATAAGGATGATTCATATAAAAGTGACGATGTAGATGGTTAGGTGATTAGGATAAGTAATTTTAATTGGTTTTTTTTTATACGTGGATGTAAAATGTTCCAAAAAGTAATAGATTACCTAATATGGTCAATGTTGTCAAAGCGACGAGGTGTGCTTGAGGCGTAAGGTGCCGCTGGAGCCTGAGGTGCAAATAAGGCGCACGCGTTAGTGTGTAAGGCGCAAAAAATATATTTTTCTTTAAAAAATTAATAATAATTTAAAAAAAATCTAAAATTCATAAAAAATTATATTTCATGAAAAAAAGAGAAATATAACGAATATTCAATTAAATCAACACAATAAAGGCATACAATACTTATAACTTATAACTAGTGGCCATCAAATGAACAATTTGAGTGAGAATAACAATTCACAAATTATTATGCAACATGCCAACATTATATTCATAAGTTAAATGCATACAATACTCATAAGTGATAATTGATAAATGAGAACTCATAAACAATGTTGAGTAACAAAACGAAAGAGTCGGGCTCTAAGGAGAGTTGGGCTCTTTTATTCAAACCGAAATAAAAAACCAAAAAAAATAAAAATAAAAACAAACAGAAAAACAAACCGAAATAAATCAAAATCACAAAAAAACCTCCAAAACTTGAAAACCAAAACCGAAAATGCATCAAGGCGTGTGCCTCGGTCGCCCTGCGCCTTGTGCCAAAGGCACCTAAGGCACGCGCCTCGCCAGAATGCGCCTGAGGCGAATACCTGCGCCTCGCCTCGAGGCGCGCGCCTTACTGTGCATGGCCGATACCGGTACTTATGGGTATGATCAGTCGGTCCGAGCATAATTCAAAATATCGACCAATACCGGTACGTAGTACGTACTATCTAGTACGTACCGGTTTGAGCCTGGTCGATACCGGTACTTCCCTCGGTACAGTTATTTACCTTCTTTTCTTATGCCATAATTGGAACCAATAAATCAGTTGTAGTTGGCAAGCACATTAATTTAAGAGTCAATACCATAATTTGAGCTGGCTTTCATGAGTAGAACTACTTCCGATATTGCCCTTGCTTGTGTGGCTGAATCAACGATTGAGATTTTAATGACATTTCAGGCTTAATCAAATGGTTGAGATTACGTTCTCTAAAATCGAGGATGAGCTCAATTTGGGGCTAGGGATTGGGGATGAACTAAATTTTGGGGCTGGGGATGATGTGGCCTAGATCAACTTGGTGGCCGAGGACTTCTGCGGCAAGATCGTCAGTTGCGTGCTTGTGAAGATGGAAGAGATGGAGCCCTGGTGCTACTGCATCATCTCCGTCGCCGTCCTTCGCACCCACCTCAGGCTTGTCCTTGCCACCAGACTCCTTTTCGCCGTCGAGAGAGCCATGGACGCCGTCTTCTGTGCTGAGGTGGTCTACTTCTGCGACCGCTCCGACGATCCCCTCTTCCCCTTCCTTGTCGTCAACGGTTGCTAGCCGGAGGCACACAAGCGGAGGGGCACGACATGTGAAAGTAGCTCTACAAGCTATGGTGCCCGAGAAACACTAGTTATCGCTTAGTTGGAAGAAGAAACTCAAGCCCACCGGAGGAGGGGCCAAGTACTTCAGCCCCCCGCTGTCCTGCACGTAAGAGGGCAACAATCAGTGCTTCTTACTCCTTCAGGTCAAAGAAGTTTTTTGTTGATTGATTGATTGACAAAGGCGAATCTGTGGAGAGAAGACTAGTTTGCTGTTTCAATATTGTTTAGGGTGCAGAGAGGTTCTTTACTGTTTGGTTTAGGTTCTTCGTATAATCCATTCTTGAAATTCTTGATTCTGTTTGTTGTCAAAAATTAGAGTGCAGAGAAATATTATAGGATTTGCCATTTGTTTCACATGCATCTCCCTTACTATTTATCTAGATTCTAGAGCTTATGAGGGAAATATGCTGATGTTGCATTATGACTTTAACCCCCCAAAATCGAAGGCTTATTATGTTTCTTAAAATATCTAATTTTTCCTAGAGTATGGGAATAGTGTTTTTAGTTCATGTACCGCTTATAGTAGCCCTTCGTCTTTCGATGTTTCTTTAGTACAAATATATTTAGACTTGCTTGTGAGAGTTCCATTGATATTTGTCTAATACAGATTATTTCAACTTAATGGAATTTAAAACTGCTGATGCTTTCTGTTCTTTTCCCTCGTCCTAGCAGCATAATAATAATCAAGGTACAAAAAATCGATATATTTCGCGAAATATCGCGAAATATATCGGAAAAATGAAAACCCGATTCGAAATACCACCTGCAATCTCGAGTAGAACTGGAAATGTCAAAATATCGAGCGGTTTCACAAAATATCGCGATATTTCCACGAAATAGTTCCATCTCCACGAAATATCGCGAGATTTTGTCGAAATCTTGCAAAATTTTTGAAAACTTTCATGAAATATATCCGAAATTCTGTGACTGACTGGTTATAAAAGGGGATTGGGGGGCTTGGTTCTCAGCAGCTTATTTATATATAATAACATTTAAGTAAATGTCGCCATTTACTTTAAGTTATTATATGTAAATAAGCAAATACCCCCCCATTTGATTTCAATAAAAATGTCAAAAAAATAAAAAAAACAAAGGAATCAAAAAGTAAACTTTCAGTTTTAGTAGGAGAAAACAGTTTTTATGGATTTTTATAAAATCTACATGGTGAGAAAAGTGATTAAATCAACTCCTTTTTAGCTCAAAAAATTCCACAATATGTAGAAGTACGAGTGCATCTAGAAAACCATGGTCCGTCTTAGGAAATTTTGAATCTATAAAAACTTTTCTATATAAAAACTCTTTTTTTCAGACTTAGTAAAAAAACAGTGTTTCACATTTCAGCATAATTTTTGCACAATTTCAAACTTGCATAACTTTCTTGTTTTAAGTCCGCTTTCAAAATCGTTTGAAACATTATTTTAACAATCAACTCATCTTTATTTCAAAAATATTTTTATCCAACAAAAAGATTAAAAAACATTTGAAATATATATATCAAAACCGAACCAAATAAGATTGCACAAGACTCACAAACTCAATACATTGAATACATGTTATGTGAAGCTCTACACCCCTAGATAGGGTACAAATATTATTTGAGTGTTCCAAAGTGTGTATCTATACTTGGTTTATGACTATCCAGAGTTTCACTAAAAAATTCCATCAAAAAATCAATATTTCCACCATTTCTACAAAATTGCAATATTTCCACACTGTCGAAATATTTCCATATCCAGAAGGTCAAAATTTCCACCAAAATGGAGATTTCAAACGTTGATAGTAATATAGTGAATCCTCTTCTTTCATGAATTCAAGGCTTTGGTTGAATTATCTATGCTGTTTAATGATGACTGCTGCTTTGTTTTCCAGGGTTTGACAGGAATAACCTTATGTGCCACCATGAGTATCTTTGTTCCAAATCAAGCTGAGTGTGATCAGCTATCCATTCTCCTCGGTTCTTGTGAGCAGCCAAAACCATGGCAAATGCTTTACCTTTATTCAGTTCTTTATGTAACCGCTTTTGGTGCTGCTGGGATAAGGCCTTGTGTTTCATCTTTCGGCGCTGATCAGTTTGATGAGAGGAGTAGAGATTACAAGGCTCACTTGGATCGGTTTTTCAATTTATTTTATCTTTCTGTCACAATTGGAGCGATTGTGGCCTTCACGATGGTGGTCTACATTCAAATGAATCATGGATGGGGTTCTGCATTTGGTTCTTTGGCCATAGCAATGGGCATCTCCAACGTTGTCTTCTTTGTTGGGACACCCCTGTACAGACATAGGCTACCAGGAGGCAGCCCCCTTACGCGTGTTACTCAGGTCCTGGTTGCTGCTTTTCGAAAGCGAAATGTGCCCTTCTCTAGCAGTGACCAAATCGGCCTATTCGAGCTTCCTGGCAAAAGATCGGCAATCAAGGGTAGTGGGAAGATAGAACACACAGATGATTTTAGGTACTTTTTTCGTTCTTCTGAACCATATACTCTATTTATGCAGTGTTTAATTTTAGATAATTCTCAATCCATTGGCCCTTAGTGTGAATTCTTTATGATTTATGATTTCTATTTTTAGGCTTTGTTATCATTCTCCAAGTTTTATCCCATCATTCATCGAAGATAGAGTCGACTTTAAGGAAGGATGACAAGAAATTTCCAATTGGCTTTTAACCTGACGTTGCCTTTAAGATTGGTGTCAAAAACCTGACCAAGGCAACTTGGCAATAGAGGGGCATACCAAAAAACCTAAAATATTAGTTGGCAATTAGGGAGACCTACCTTGTTGGTTACACAGTTTAAGCTCTTGTCACCACTCACCAGGGAGCAACCCTCCAGTTGTTAGGGATTTGTCACATTTGTGTGTTCTTAAAACCAATTTCTTTCATTCGACATTATATTTTTAAATTTGATTTACTGATTTGATGATTATTTCAATACATTGGCCATTATTTTCTATTTATCTAAATAACATATGTAATTTAAGTATGTGGATGGAATTAAGATACGATAGATCTAGGATTACCAGATTATTGTACCTGATATTGTTCACAATTGGTGATAAGCCTGGGCCCTTTATCTGGAAGGCCGTGACATACATGACTTTCACTATGGCAGAGGGTTTGTCTCAATCACTAGAGCGGTGACTCTAGGTCAAAGTGTTTGTATCTGGAATACATTGAACATAACCTCTGTGGAAACACATCATGATAAATTACTGTCACATGATGATGTGTTTCTTATCTACTTAATGCAAATGCTCTAAATCATAAGCGGTATTATGAACTCAAGGCTTACTGTTTGTTGCTTTGACTTACCAATTAGTAAGACCAATTTCCGGTCAATACGTAGTTATCTTTTGTGGCTTATGTTGAGTCTTTGGGAATATGAATGCCCATTAGGAATTCCAGACCCTGTAAAAGAGAGAAGGTGTCCCTTTAAGTATTTCTTATGATGATTGATCAGTGGAAATGGCTGGGCATATGTTTTATATATGTATTTGAAGCTATTTTGTTTGTGAAAAAGCTTTTGAGGAAAGTTTTTTGTCAAGTCATCAAGAAAGTAGAGAACTGGGACTTGGACGAATTAAGCTGCAAAAGGCATTGGGTAGGACAGTTAAATCTCCCAATGGATATTTGTGGATACCGGATTTGGAGGGACTTATTGGCATAGTTTGTAGGAAATGGCCTTAATATAATTCCCATAATTCTATAGTGCAATTAAAATTTAACAAGGGACATAATTGTAATTAATTGGATAATGATCAAGTTGTGAGATAGCTAGAAGTTCTAATCCAAATGGAGGCAGAAGTAGTGGAGTCCTAAAAGATACCATCTCTTTATATAAATTCGGCAGCCCTAGGTAGAAAAGGTGGACAAAAAAAATGAGAGAGGTCGGCTTTGACAAGCTACCAAGGCTGGCGGTATTGAGAGGGCATAAGGGCTGTGTTCTTGAGCTTTTTGACTCATTGTTCTTCCTCGATCTTCATCCAAACACTGAGGTAAAATTTCTATCCTATAACTAGTTCTATATTAGTTCATGGAGAAAATCTCTAATTTCATCTTGGAGAAATTTTTGTTCTGTCCTTCCGCTGCACTCTGCATCCTTTATATGGTATCAGGGCCAACTTGCAGCTTTTCCCTTGAATCATAGATGATAGTTTAATGATTCCCACTTCCAGATGCTATGCATGTTTTTATTCATGATTCGTGTGCTTAGAAAATTTAGATTTATCAAAATCTGCAAAGATATTATGTTCTAGATGCGATTTCAGTATTGCTGAAATTTTTGGATATATCTGGATGATTGCATGTTATTTGCAATTGTTTATGCATTATGATCTGTTATTTGGAGCCATGATCTCTTTCTCGATGACCATGCAAAGATTAGTTAATGGCGTGCTTGATTGCTATTTTTATTTTGCACTTGTAAAGGGCAAATCAATTGGATTTGTTTTTCCTATTTGCCGAAATGTTTTGGTTGCTTTAGATCAGTTGTAAACTCCAGGGGTATAGGATCTTTAGGTAAGAGTCCCAAGTGGAGACTTTGTGTTTGGAGAGACCACAAGCTGATCTGGAGGCTAAATCCTACAAAAACCCATGCTGAACTCTCAGGAGATCCAAAGTTCCAAACTAAATCAAGGCGATTCAAACCAGACAAGGCGTGATTCAAACCGCACCTCAGGCTATTCGAACCATTGATCTCTGAGGTGATTCTAACTAATTCCATAGGTGATTTGGATCAGTCAACGGTGATTCGATCCCATATTCAAGTTCTATCCTAGCTAATGGCCAAGAGAAAGAGGGATCATGGGTTATGTGTTTTTTCTCTTCTATAGTTTTGCATGCATATATGGTTGTCTTCTGCTAGTAAGTTAATCACTTCATATTAGCTTTTGATCCATGACAGCTGTCACAGCACCATGGTTGATTCAATTTTTTAATTATTAATGGGATCAATCTGTGGGTGTCTATCCCAAGGTTCTAAAAAGCGCTAGGCGCTAGTCGGGCGGTGGGGGGCCGCCTAGCGCCTAGGCGGCCTAGGCGGGGCCTAGGCGGCGCCTAGGCGTTTTGCCTTTTTTTTAATTATTTTAATTATTATTTTGATATTATATAATATATATATATGTTTAAAAATTAATATAAGTTCAAGATTATCCCAAACCATTATTTTAAAGAACAAGTATATAATTATAATTCAAGATTGAGTGATTAACAAGAACAAAAGCAAACATGGTCCGCCTGGCCAGCCTCAGCCCGCCTAGCCCGCCTGGTCCGCCTGGCCCGCCTGGTCAGCCTCAGCCTGCCTGGCTTGCCTGGTCCGCCTGGCCAGCCTCAGCCCGCCTAGACCGCCTAGGCGGCCGCCTTGCCCCGCCTAGACCGCCTAGGCGGCCGCCTAGCTCCGCCTGGGAGCTTGGCCGCTTTTCTGGAGCGCCTAGGGCCTAGGCGAGGCGGTGGGGGGCCGCCTAGCGCCTAGGCGCCGCCTAGGCGGCCGCCTAGAACGCTTTTTAGAACACTGGTCTATCCAGTACATACGGAATTCTATTCCTAGTGGATGGTGGACAGTCATGCAAGGGAAACCATATGGAGTGGTCCAGTGGGCTCTCAAAGCTTGGGTATTCATTGACTCCATGATTAGTTATAAAGTTGAACCAGCCAGTAGTTGGAGGAAATATAACATATTTAGTTGTTTGTTGCAAAGACTTGAATCAATGTAGTTCCCACGGCCTTCCCTTGTCACCCTATAGTAAATTGGGTACTGTTTCGCTTTAAATCTCGTGAGCCCACATACATCTACTCTACTGGCTACAAGTATAGCAGAAGAGATAGAATTGAAAGTAGGTGGAGAGGGATTACCACACCAAGATCTTGTGCCTCATTTGGTTATTTGGTGGTTCTAGATAATGGTTACTAGATGGAGTGGCACTCTCCCCAAGGAGCCAAATGACATATTATTTAGAGTCTAAAGTAATAAAATGGACGCCAAAAGCCTGATTGGCATGAGTTTCGAACTGGAGTTCCTTCAGCATTTCCATATTCATGAGCCACCTCGTCGCGACCTGCCTAGTAGTGCGACTTTAGTCCCCAAATACTTCTTTTAGATTTAAAATTATGTTTGTAGTAGTGGGGAAGCATTTGATGCTGAAGATGCGGGAGCAGCCAACAACATGTTTTTTTATTTATTTTAAGAATCAATAATGGCTGAAATTGGTATTTTTAAAATAAATTATTAATTTTGAAATAAATTATTATTTTTATTCCAAAAATTATATTTTAATAATCTTTGAGCGAGCTTCATTCATCATCTTTGCGGGACCCCTCAACTGTGCTGCATTAGCTGAAGTTGCACAATGTTTGACAGAGATGCTAGGATATAGCATTTAGCCATCACATCAGCTTTTCTCCACCGTCACCACTCATAGTAGTCTTTCTGGTCCCAGGTAGCATCAGATCTAGGTTTGGGTGATGAATCATCGTTAAGTACAAAATTGTATTTCTTAGCAGCCAACACAATATGGAGATTTCATTAGTTTGGGTAAGTTAGTTTATTATCCTTGAGAATAATTGTAAGTGGGTTGAATGGGTTCGATATTCTGAGATAAAAATCATACATTAACAGGGCATAAAAAAATAAACTTTAGTTTTCATTCAATTCTAAGTGTCCCACTCTGAACTACAAAGTGAACGAAAACATCAACGATTAATCCCTGATAATTGCTAATCAAAAAGCTACTAGTATACTAAAGCCTCGTCGTGGGAGGATTTTCAGGCGTTTGATAGATTTATGTTCTTGGGAGAAATCTTTGTGGCATCCCGGAAGAACATGAACAAGATTCCTGTAACCAAGGTTTTAAACACAGGTACTGGTAAGGGTATTGATTGGCCGTGGACCGATACGTACCAGCGATACGACTCGGTATCGGCCAATACCGATCGAAACCCCCATTTCAGAGTGGTGATTCGAAGTCACTATGTTGATGTATTTGGAATACACTAATCATGATCGCCATGAGAACACATCATTAAAATTACAGTCACTTGATCACGTGTTTCTTATATACTAAATGCAATTGTTCTAAATCCTAAGAGGTTTATGAACCATTGAACCCAAGGCTTACATATTGCTTTGACTTGCCAATTAGTGATACTGATGCTGGTCAATACCTTGGTATCGTGGGTGGCATGTATTTAGTCTCTAGGAACATGAATGCTCATTAAGGAATTCCACACTTTCTAAAAGAGAGGGTATCCCCTTAAGTGATTCTTATGAAAATCGATCGCTAGAACTAACTGAGAGAATCTTTTGGTTAGAGGTTTGCAAAAAAAGGAGTTATATATGCATATGAAATTACTTATTTTGTAAGAAATCTTTTGAGAAAAGAGTTTTGTCATTTTATCAAGAAGAATAAAGAATTAGGACTTTTAAGGAATTTAGCTCCAATATGCATTTGGTAGGACTGTTTAATCTCCCAATGGATACTTGTCGATACCATATATTGTAGGGCTTATTTGCATAATTAGTAGAGGACTTTAATATAATTTCCATATTTCTATAGTACAATTGTTGGATAAGGATTAAGGATCAAGTTATGAAATTACTAGGAGTCTGAATCCAATGGGAGCTAGAACTAATGGAGTCCTAAAAGATCCCCTCTCCTAGTCCTCTACATGCCGGCAGCCCTAGTCCCCACATGTACAAAATAGTAGACCTGAAGGGAGAGAGGTTTGCTCCCACAAGCTACCAAGGCCGGCTGCATTGAGAGGGCATAGAGGCTGTGATCTTGACGTTTTTGAGGCATTGTTCTTCATTGATCTTCGTCTAAACAACAGGGTGTAGTTTCTCTCAACCCTCTTACTAGTTCTATATGTTGAAAGAAATTTGCGAAATTTCAACTTTGAATAATTTCTCTTCTACCCTTCCACTGCTCTCTGCATCCTTCACGCATGTTCCCATAAACTACGAAATGAGTCTAGACGTGGGGAATTGCATTCGTCTATGTGGCACAAACTATAAGCCAAATAGCTGAAATGAAACAACATTCTTGATATTTTTAGGCTCAATACATCTCGTACTTCTGCATATTTTTCCTTTTGAGTGGACTTGATCACAAAGATGACCTCACCGATGGCGTTTTATAGGTGTTTGGACAAGGCAGCTCTCCGACTAACGGAAGCTGATGCAGATCCCAGCCCCTGGAGACTGTGCACTGTAACTCAAGTCGAAGAGGTTAAGATACTGCTGAAGCTTCTACCGATTCCCGCGTGCACGATAATGCTCAGTGTGATCTTAACAGAGTTCCTGACCCTCTCCGTCCAGCAAGCGTACACTCTGAACACCCACATGGGGCACATGAAGCTCCCAGTCACATGCATGCCCGTCTTCCCCGGCCTTAGCATCTTCCTCATCCTGGCCCTCTATTACTACACCTTCGTCCCTCTGTCCCGCTGCATTACTGGCCACCCTCGGGGTGCGTCTCAGCTCCAAAGGGTCGGCCTCGGGTTGGGAGTGTCAATCCTGTCTGTTGCATGGGCCGGGGGTTTCGAGAGGTACAGAAGGAATTACGCCATCGAACACGGATACGAGGGCCTCTTCCTGTCCCCGATGCCGGGCCTGAGCGCCTTCTGGCTGCTGATCCAGTACTGCTTGATCGGGATAGCCGAGGTGTTCTGCATCGTGGGGCTCCTAGAGTTCCTTTACCAGGAGGCTCCCGACGCGATGAGGAGCGTGGGGTCGGCGTATGCTGCGGTGGCCGGAGGCGTAGGCTGTTTTGTGGCCACGATTCTGAACAACATTGTGAAGTCTGTGACGGGGAACGAGGCGGAAGGGCGGCCGTCGTGGCTCTCCCAGAACATAAATACCGGGAAGTTCGATTGCTTGTATTGGCTGTTGGCAGTGCTGAGTTTGATCAATTTTTGTGCGTTTCTGTTCTTCGCTCGGAGGTATGTGTACAGGGACCAGAAGGTGCTGGAGATGGACGTATCGAAAACAAGCACTACTGTTGGTTCAGCAGAAAGAAAGTAGGAAGGCGAAGTTGTGGTGAGGTTTAATTCATGATATGTAGGATTAGCATGGATGATAGCTTGTATTAAACTACGGAATCGGGTTTCCATAAATCATTTGTTGGTATTGTTATTGGTGGTGGTGGTGGCAGCGCTGGAGAAAAGACGGACATACCCTAGGAAACAAATTAAGTTGATATTGAGTTAACCCTACACACAAGTTGGGGTCTTTCATCTCAATGTGCAGGGACTTGGTTGTCAAAAACACTTGATTATGTTATTTGTTGTGATGATTAGGTTCTTAATTTACTTGGTGAATCTGTTCTTTTTCGAGGGGTCCGAATTACTCTGGTGCATCGTCACCTACCGGTTGATGGCCCCGCCCTCAACCGCTATGGCCACTACTCACTGCTGTCATCGGTCACCCGCCACTCCGTCGTTGCTGCTGTATGCCACTACTGGTTATTCACCACACCCCCGTTGTTGATTTGACTACAGGCTGCAGCAAAGTATTGAGTGCTACATATTCCCCAAAATTCTGCTCCTCTTTTATTTGTTATGCTACATATTAATCTTTGTGTCCGACGATAAATCTCATCATCAAGTATAGACCAGAGCGGAATCAAAGTCCGATTGAAGTACCATGGCGTAGTGGCCCATAGCATGCCCCTCTAGCCATCCAGATCGAATGGTTTTCGTCTACCGCCCCTGTCGTCAGTGGATGCTTCATGACCTCTGACACCAGAATTGCATCGAAGATCAAGTTTTCTTCTTCCCTCAAAATAGAACTGAGATGCATTAAAGATGTGGCCAAGTCTTTTGCATGCATGGAGAGCATAGTCCCTATAGATCGCCTGAAGAATTGAGAGAGAGAGAGAGAGAGAGACGCGGTTGGTTTAGGGTGGACCGGAAGTGTTTTTTTTTTGCTGGACCGGCCTAGTAGTATTTTTCTCTCACAATTAATTTCTCTCTCCCTAATTAATCTCTCCCCTCCCACTCAGTATCCAGCTTCCTCCTCTCTCTACGGGACTATTTTTTGAAATAAAAATAGGTTAATTAGTTCTATATCCCTCCACAAGTCCTTATTTAAGCTAAAGGATACAAGTTTTTAGGATATTAGCTGAAGTCCCTCTCGAAGGACACGTTTGTACAAACAAGTGCTTATTTTTCCCTTTAAATTACAAAACTGCCTCTCCAACAAGAGTAACCATTCGTCTTTGGCATGAGTATCCATTCGCTGATTAACACTATACATGTAGTGATTGCTACAATAATTTCACTGTAGCTACTACATTGATAACACTGTAGCAAAAGTATACATTCGTCTCCAGAAAGAGTATCCATTTGTCATCAACAAGAGAAGATGTTCACCGGGTGACACTGTGCATGTTGCGGTTGCTACAGTAGCAAGAGTATCCATTTGTCTTCAGAAAGAGTATCCACTCGCTAATTGAATTGATACTCTTGCACAATGAAATCATTGTAGCATATATAGTGAAATCACTGTAGCAACCACTACATGCATAGTGTCAACCAGTGAATGGATACTCTTTCTGGAGACGAGTGGATACTCTTTCTGTAGCACGTGAGGGGGTAAATAAGGACAAGGAACTTGCCATAGCACGCAATGTTCGAGAGGGACTTGGTGCAATATTGAGACACTGCCTGTCCTTTGGCTAATGTAGCATCTGCTAAAAGGACTTAAGGCTAAGTCTCCTAATAAAATAGGGGTAATTAGTCTTAAATCCCTCATGAGGTCTTAATTTAAGCTAAGAGACATGGTTAGTTAGGATATTGCCTAAAGTCCTTCCCAAGCACACATTGGTACAAGTTCCTAATTGAAATTGTTGACTTTTTCGACAAACTATCCCTCCAACAAGAGTATACATTCGTCTCTAGCAAGAGTATACGTTCACCGGTTGACATAGTGCATGTAGCGACAGTGAAATCACTGTAGTAAGAGCATACATGATTTCACTGTAGCTGCTATAGTTAAATTACTGTATCAATAGTATACATTAATCTTCAGAAAGAGCTTACATCCGTCTTCAGAAAGTATATATTTGGTCGGTTGCTACAATGATTTTCACTGTAGCTGCTACAATGAAATCACTGTTGTAACCGCTATAGGCACTATGTCAACCGACGAAATGTACTCTTTCTTAAGACGAATGTATACTCTTTGCTGGAGGGATAATTTTGTCATTGACGGGGTAAAAGAAGGGTGTGGGATTTGCTACAGCACGCACTATTTCGAGAGGTACTTGGTACAATATTGAAACATTGCATGTCATTTGGCTAATATAGCATCTGCTAAAAGGACTTAAGGCTAAGTCTCCCATAAAAACATGAGAAATGCTATTTAGCACAAAGGTTTTTCCGATTCCGCTCAGCCTGATTAACGTGGCAGCATATGACTAGTGGTGTTAGAGATTTAAATGTCGATAGTGAGATTCAACCACCACTCGAACGCTGCTACGTCAATCGGGCTGAGCGGAATCAGGAAAACCTTTAGGCTGAATATCATTTCTCTAAAAATATTATGCAGATGAGTGACTAATTTACTAGGCCCACTAGGGCTATATTTGTACGAATGAATTATATATATGAGGGCAGGGAGCCTGCACCCAAGGTGTAGCATCGTTGCTGCATCTCTCGCTTGTTTACCTCCCTAGAAGTTTTGGAATTTGATGAAATTTGGTGTGGGTATTGTCTAGGGTAAGATGATCATCATCACTAATTTTCTTCAAATAGGGGGTCAAATGGTCGAAGTAAAATCTGCAGATTTTAACGGTGACTGCGGACGGATGATTTTGCTTCGACCATTTGACCCCCCCTAAAAGTTTTGGAATTTGGTTATTTTTTATGAGGATGATCATCTTACCCTAGAAAACACCCTCACCAAATTTCATCAAATTCCAAAACTTCTAGGATAGGTAAACAATGCCTGAGGTGCAACAAAGATGCTGCTCAGGCATTGTTTTATCATCCTAGAAGTTTTGGAATTTGATAAAATTTGGTGAGGGTGTTGTCTAGGGTAAGATGATCATCCTCACCAATTTTCATCAAATTCCAAAACTTCTAAGGGGGTCAAATGGTCAAAAGCAAAATCAACCGTCCGCAGTCACTGTTAAAATTTGCAGATTTTACTTCGACCATTTGATCCCCCTAAAAGTTTTGGAATTTGATGAAAATTGGTGAGGATGATCATCTGACCCTAGACAACACTCTCACCAAATTTCATCAAATTCCAAAACTTCTAGAGAGGTAAACAAGCGAGAGGTGCAGCGTCGTTGCTGCTCCCCGGGTGCAGGCTCCCCGCCCCCATACACACTGATTTCCTGCAAGAGTCAGACCCTGCAACTGATCTAAGCTATATCTACTTAGAGCAAACACTATTTAGCCAATCCGTTTTCCAGCTTTCTGATGTGGCACCCGATCACAGCTGATCCGTTGCTTGCCGTTCATGGCTGAGTGTGATTCACGGGTCGGGCTGGGTGCAATAGAAGGCTGTGATTGTGCCACATCAGGTTGTACAAGAAAATGTTAAAAAATTTCTTAGCTTAGTAGCATTTTCCCTCCATTTAAGGAGCATTGTGATTTGCTTCTCAGCCCTGTTTTATCAAATTTCTATAATTTCTAATTAAATAAACTAGTCGGGGCCTGGGCCTATACCGCTGGCTGTGAGCGCCGATCCGAAGAGTGGGCTGCCGCACGATTCTGATTCAGGCGAACACAAAATCCAGGACGAGGGGGAACACCTTCTGAGCATCAAAATTAGCCCACAAATAAAACCTGACCACACATAACGAACCGCACACGAAGCCCATGCACAATAGCCCGCAAAGGAAACGGGCCGAAGCTGACTCGAGTGGACCCAAGTGGGTCCACCCATGCAAGTTGGGCCCACCGGACCCACTACCCGAACCACAAATTAGTGGGTCGGATCGGGTTGTGCAGTTTGGATAATGTTTATTTCATTAATTGTTTAAAGTTTCAAATTTTAAAAAATAAAATATCACGAAATTTTATTTTTATCCTTAGCCCTTATCAACAAGGTGTCTCTTACATCCCCCTATGTGATGGTTTGTGAATTGTGGCTCTTTGTGTTGGTAAATAGGATCCATGTATTTCTAGAAACTCGGATTAACTTTTTTCAGCCTAAGCGCAACCTGTCGTTCAATAAAACGAACCCAAACCTAAAAAAGAGTCGGCTGGGCTCAGGTTCAACCCGCCCAAGTTGAAGCCCTAGTGTTTGGGCTTGAGTCTGCTCCATAGTTATATTCAGATGCTCCATAGCTGTATATATATCTGTAGCCCATACCTTGAATCTCAGTAATGGTTCGAGTCCTACCTCCACAAGTTTGCCTTTGAGATCATGGAAAGTCTTCATCATCTTTATTTGTTTTTTGAGCACCCCACAGCGTCTCATCTATGAGAGGTTTAAGGCAGCCCCCTACTGGTTATTAACATGATACAAGCGGGAATCGATCCCAGGTCTCGGGTACCAACCCCCCGAGACTTAATCAACTCACCTAGCTAGTGCTTACTAGACAGAATCCTGGTTTGTAGTCACACATCACAACATCAAGAAAGCTAAAAGAAAATAGGATCAGAATTTCAGTTCCAAAATCAAAACACCAGAAAAAAAAAATCGAATCAATCTTTGACTTAACCATGCGCCTTCATCATCCAACCAAAAAGGAAGATATCATCATCCTCCCCAAAGATTAAATATGAAATGAAATTGATTTACTCATAGTATACAACTATGGAGACATTGTTTACATGTTATACATTGTTTCGGTCCGATCGTCTTCGACAGGGAAAAATATTATTGAAGAAGATTCGAGTCATTTGAGATCCGGATGATCATCGCCAAGAAGTGGTTGCAGTAGCGAAACTCTCCAAGCCTGAAGGTGTCGGTATCATGAAATCTCTCCTGTTGGAAAAGACGGGGTTTTTTCAGTTCAGTAACAAAGGCACACTATTTAACATGATGATTTCTCACGCAAATATAGTGAAGTAATTGGGACTACAACTGGTTCATGAAGGGGAGTTACGAGACCACTACATGAAATAAACTGTGATTTCAAATAAATAGGATACAGCTTGTTATCTATACTAGTAAGAAACCCGGGCAATGCCCGAATGTGCTTGATGCACGCCATTTGGCAAAGACGACATTTCAACTGTTCGAAGAAGTGTGAAATCTGAAGTGAGTATGATTCACTTGTTATAGAGAGAGAGAGAGAGAGCGAGATATTAACATCAAATGACCATTAAATGTCATTGAAAGAAAATCTATCATGATAGGTTTTTAAATGGATTTAAAAGTCACGTTCACATATGGAAGAAGAATTCTAGCTCTTTAATAGACGTCCACGTGTCACAACAAGGGAGAGAGGCTTCCATTTTAGTATATATATATATATATATATATATATATATATATATATATATATATATATATATATATATATATATATATATATATATATATATATATATATATATATATATATATGATTCAATGGACACTGTTTTTGCACTTAAATTTTTACACCGATTTTCAAATCAACTAGATAGAGGTTTCAGAATTTTTTGATTTTTTGTGAGCATAATCACTTTGACTTAGATAGCACGTCCACAAAAAATCAGCACATTCTAAAGCCTCCAAGTACATCAAAACTAAAAGGCTTTATCAACCGTCCATTTTAATCGTTAATTTGAAGAGCACATTTAATAAGTCTAGAGGCTTTAGAATGTGCTGATTTTTTGTAGATGTGTTATCTAAGACAAGATGATTATGCACACAAAAACTAAAGAAATTCAGAAACCTCTATCTAATGGTTTGAAAATCGGTGTAAAAAATTGAGTGCAAAAACAGTGTCCATTAAACCTGACCCTATATATATATATATATATATATATATATATATACTATAATAGATGGCAGATGGTCCCTACGTGGCACCCTCAGCCCCCGAGATGACGCTGCTTTCCCACCTCTAATGCATGCCATGTGGTAGTCCCTCATGAGCAGAGACAGAAAAAAGAGAAACATCTCACCCCCCCAGGACCGTGGTACAGAGTGCATTAGGGGTTTAATGGACGGCTGTGATTTGTTGGGTTCCTGGGCCTCGTCCAGGGTGCAAATAGTAAATCACAAGGTCAAATCACTATCGAGATGTCAGCATGTCAAACATAGCGTTAAGTTACTCTTTCTCCCAAAAGCTTAAGTTGTTAGGGAATGGACCAATAATGCATACAAGGTAACACCCTCCTTCGCGTAGGGCCATAGTCACCAAGTTGAACGTCGGGAAAAAATTGAGAAACAATCGGTATAATTTTATAACATATTTATATATAGATTTTACAATAGTTTTTTTGAGCAATAAATGACGAGATTAAAACGCAATTAATCAGGATTAAAACACATAAATCGGGATTAAAACGTGAAGTCATGACTTTTTCATAAAATCGTGATTTTTTTTCAAAAAATTAGGAAAGAGTCGTGTAGTGAATGTTTATTGAATAAATCGTGTTTTAATCGAGCCTTATTCAAAAAAATCAGAGTTTTTGGTAACAGAGCGTGCGGCCCCCACCCGCACATGGAGAAGTTAATTGATAGGGGGAGATAAAAATGGAGGTAACGAGTCTTGAACCTATGATTTCTAGAAACCAAAGTTCTGATACACTGTAAGGCTTGGAAAAGAGATCTTATTTTATGGGGCAAAGGCTCCATATATAACAAAGCGTACAAGGGACCCCTCGCCCCTCTTCCCCCCAAAAAAGGGTAATTTACAAAAACCTCTCCTCAACAATACAACTCATTACATATTGATCCCACAACATTTTTTTTTGAACTTGATCCCTGAACTATGCTCTGTCTGCATTTAGCCACCTTTGTCAATTTTTATTTGGCAGACAAAGTGAAAATTAATTTTAATATGATTTATTCGTTCATGAAAGACCAGATTGCTGGAAATCTGAATAGCACTCTGGTTGTCATAATTAACTGGATTAGTAGTTGTCAATACAATACCTAGAGTAGAGAGAAGAGGATGAAGCCATACGATCTCTGCAACAATCTGGGACATCACACTCGACACCTTGGTACTCGAGTGAGATACGGATGACTGCTTTTTTTTTTCTCTTCCAGAAAATCAAATAATCACCCAAGAAACACAGAAGTCAATGGTAGAATGACGATCAGTAGGATCACCAGCCCAATCAGTTTCCTCATATGCTCGAAGTTCCATTGTGGAAGAGGCAGAAAAGATTAGTGAGTAATGGTCTTACGAATGTAACATAAATTACGCAAATCAGCCTTAAAGCTAGCAGAGCGAGGCATGCTTCAAATGAAGCTCTATCGGATTATGAATGGTGTGAGTGGCAGGTAGGCAGGTAGACACGATTGATTAGATCAAGGTGTACTTGTTGGTGCATAAATTGTACCGGATCGGACCAGGCACATGTGGGCCCACGCAACGGCCTAAGAAGTCAAGCTCAGGCCCATGGACCAACTCTACAGAGCCCGTAAATCAAGACCCCCCCCCCCCTATTGAGCCCGGACAACGGCCTAATAGGGGCCCATCGAGGAGACCCAGGACCAGCGCCACCTCAACACTGCCACGTTATCACTGCCATATCAGGCACATACCTCAACTATAAAAGGACCCCTATGACTTACAAAAAATAAGGTGGGTCATACAATCAGAGGAGAGGATTCGAGAGCCTGAGCCAGAGCTCTCTTCTCTTCTTCTAGTTTTTTTCTAGTTGCTCCGTGCAACTAGTCATGTAAAAAGTTTCTCTCGGCTTGTCGAGAGAACGCTCACGTCTCTTCACATTCATTATAGTGCAAACCAGATGGCACCTCTCTCCCGGAGACGTAGGTTGCAAGACCGAACTTTGACAACTTCTTACGTCGTCTCTCTCTCTCTTGAGTCTCTAATCTCTACAACATACAAACCATTTAATTCAATTAAGAATTGTTGGGCGAGGTTTCTGATCAAAACGACAAAGTAATTTTTCCTACAATCTTTGGCGTTGTCTGTGGGATTAACTGTGGGTGCATAAATCGTATCGAACCGGACCAGACACATGTGAGCCCATGCAATGACCCAAGAAGGCAAGCCCAGGCCCATGGACCAATTCTACAGGGTCCGCAAATCAAGCCCCCCTTATTGGGTCCGGACAACGGCCCAATAGGGGCCCATCGAGGAGGCCCAGGACCAGCACCACCTCAGCACTGCCACGTCATCACTGCCATATCAGGCACGTACCTCAGCTATAAAAGAACCCATATAACCTACAGAAAATGGATGGGCCATTCAATCAGAGGCGAGAATTCAAAAGCCTGAGCCAGAGCACTTTTCTCTTATTTTTTTTTTTTTGAGTTGCTTCGTACAACCAGCCGTGTCAAAAGCTTCTCCCGGCCTGTCGAGAGAACGGTCACCCCCCTTCACATTCACTATAGAGCAAACCAAGTGGCACCTCTCGCCCAGAGCCGTAAGTCGTAAGACTGAACTTCGACAACAACTCCTCGTGTCGTTTTTATTTCTCTTTACTTTCTAATCTCTATCTCTACTATATACAAACTATCCAATTCAATCAAGAATTATGGGGCAAGGTTATCGATCAAGGCGGCTCGAAAATTTTCCCTACAATCTTTGACGATCCCCCCCGCATGCACCTCTCATCGCGCAGAAGAGAATAGAGGAGGGGGGGAGGGGGGGGTCCGACCCCCCCGTGAGCCCTTCCTCGCACGACACAAGGAAGGAGGGAGGGATCCGACTCCCTCCCCTACCCCGCAGGCTCTTTTTCGCACGGCACAGAAAAGGAGGGAGAGGTCCGACTCCCCCACCCCGCGATCCCTTCGCACGACGGTGGCCGACGGGCGATGAAGAAGAGAAGGATTTTACTCCCTCCCCCCTTCCGCGCGTGCTCCCGGTGGAGGCTCTTGACAACGAGGGGGGGTCAGACGGCCCAACCCTCCGCGTGTCCTCTCACCCTCCATCACCAGGGACCAAAGGAAATTCAAGAAAAGGGAGAGGAATGAAGGAAGCGTACCAGCGTGGGGAGGGCGACGACTAGAACGAAAGAGGGAGAAAACCCTAACTTCAGATGCCTTAAAATAACCAAGTCTGGAATCGCGCATCCCGAAGTGTGGCGCACCAAAGCAGAGAAGAATTCAGCCGAAAAAACTAAGTCTGGAACGCGCGTCCTAAAACATGACGCACCGTAGCAGGGCAGAATTCAGTCGAAAAAACTAAGTCTGGAATCACACATCCCGAAGCGTGGCGCACCGAAGCAGAGCAAAAATTCGACCGAAAAACTAAGTATGGAATGCGTATTCCGAAGCGTGGCATACCGATGCAGAGATGAATTTAGCCAAAAAAACTAAGTTTGGAATGCGCGTCCCAAAGCGTCGCGCACTGAAGCAGAGGGTAAAAATTCGGCTAAAAAACTAAGTTTGAAACGTGCATCCCGAACCGTGATGCACCGAAGCAAGGCAAAAATTCGACTGAAAAACTAAGTCTAGAACACGTATCTTGAAGTGTAGCGCACCGAAGTAGGGCAGAATTCAGTTGAAAAAACTAGGTCTAGAACGTGCGTCCCGAAACGTCGCGCAAGAAGCAGGGCAGAATTCAGTCGAAAAAATTAAATTTGGAACACACGTCTTGAAGCATGGCGCACCGAAGCAGGACGAAAATTCGACCGAAAAAACTAAGTCTAAAATCGCGCATCCCGAAGCGTAGCGTACCGAAATATGGCAGAATTTCAGTAGAAAAACTAATTCTGTAACGCGCATCTCGAAACGTGGTGCACCGAATCAGGGCAGAATTCCAGCAGAAAAACTGAGTATGGAACGTGCGTCCCGAAGCACGACACATCGAAGCAGGGCAAGATCTTAGCAAAAAAACTAAGTCCGGAAAGTCTACCGCCTTGACCCGCGACTGAACTAACAGCTCCGCTAGCTCGAACCTATCGACCCTACAGCACCGAGGACCGTCTGAACTCGAGCCACATTGCGCAGCAGGAACTTCTTTGCATCTGAAGATTCCAACTGACCCACAGAATCCTGACCCGACTGGGAGGGGGTAACTGTGGGTGCAAAAATTGTACAGGACCAGACACACGTGGACCCACACAACGGCCCAAGAAGGCAAGCCCAAGCCCATGGACCAACTCTACAGTGCCCGCAAATCAAGCCCTTCTTTATTGGGACCGGACAACGGCCCAATAGGGGCCCATCGAGGAGGCCCAGGACCAGCACTGCCACATCATTATTGCCATATCAGGCACGTAGCACTGCTATAAAAGGACCCCTATGACCTACAGAAAATGGATGTCATTCAATCAGAGGAGGAGAGGATTCTAGAGCCTGAGCTCTCTTTTCTAGTTTCTTTCTAGTTGCTCCGTACAACCAGCCGTGTAAAAAGCTTCTCTCGGCCTGTCGAGAGAACGCTCACCCCCTTTCACATTCATTATAGTGCAAACCAGGTGGCACCTCTCGCCTAGAGACATAGGTTGTAAAACCGAACTTCGACAACAACTCATTGTGTCATCTGTCTCTCTCTCTCGAGTCTCTAATCTTCTCAACATACAAACCATCTAATTCAATCAAGAATTATGGGGCGAGGTCTCTGATCAAGATGACATAGAAATTTCCCCTACAATACTTCTGTTGAAAAAGACAACATACGAGATACAGAAAGGCAACCTTAAGACCCAAAAATTTGCTAAAAGGGATCCTTGATCTCAAACAATTGTTGGATATGCCTCTTCGAATGATCAATTGAGGAAGTATCATCACTAGTAATAATCATGTCCTTGACGAAAACAAGAGAACAACCAACCCAGGAGTGGGGCGGTGCGTAAACAAAGCATAATCATAGTAGGTCTCATTGAAATCAACCTCGAGGACTACAAGGTGAGAACACTCAAACCATGCTCAGAGAGTCTGCTTGAGCCCATGGATGGCTCGACAAATACGACAGACAATGCCCAGAGGGCGAGAAAGTCCAGGAAGAGGTTGCATGTAGGCCTCCTTAGCCAAGTCATCATGATGAAAATCATTATTTCATTTCATTTAAAAGATAGAACTTCGACGCACATCAGCAACAACAATAAATGTGCAAACATTTGTTATCTTGGACAAAGGAACGTGGAACGTCTCCTTATAGTCGAAGCCATACTTCTGTGAAAAGCCTTGAGCAACGATACAAGCATGTGGCGTTCCACGGAGCTATCAAAGCGAATTTTGAGCTTATAGGTCCATAGGAAACTAACCAAAACCTTCCCAGAAGGAAGGGATGGGAGTCCCAAGTGCATGCCACTTCTGAGAGCTCTACAATTTCTCCTGATTTGCCCCCTCTGTGATGCTTCCATGCCTCTTGGTCTGATGGCCTAAATGTAGATCATGAGCCTTCTGCGTGTCGTTTTTCTGAGCACATGTGTCGTCGTGCTCACGATTGTTATGGTTGGCTTGCTTCTCACAACTTCTCTACCAAATTTTAGTACCAACTAATCTAACAGCCCGAGCTTTTAGAGAGGGGCCCAACAACGTATATCCAAGGGCTTAAACCTCCTCCCCCCCCCCACCCCTTCGGGCACGCATGTGCGGCTTCCTGCAAAGGAACAAACACCGTGGAAATGTGCAGGAAGGAACGATTATGGGAGAGTATAGGGGGAACAACGCTATAAATGCAATGTACCTGTAGGGATTCGAATATAGGACCTCCTGCTTTGGGACCAAATTACTGTTTCACCCAAAAGCTTAAGCTGTTAGGGAATGGACCAACAATGCATATCAAGGTAACACCCTTTTGCTTGTAGCCTCCTCCGGCACGTGTAGAAGTGGATTGATGGGTAAATAAACAAATGGAAGTAATGGCACTTGAACCTATGACCTCTGGAAACCAAAGCTCTGATACCATGTAAGGTTTGAAAAAGAGTGATCCTATTCTATGGGGCAAAGGCCCTATATATAACAAAGTGTGCAAGGGAACCCATCACCAACAGGTGATTTGGTACTAAAAGAAGGAAAACCCTATACAAGTATATACATCTAACACAGAGGTATTATTTGCTAAGAAGGGGAAAGGATCCTATATTGCAGAAGCATGATCAGGGTTCTTTAATTTTAGGGCAAATTACAAAATCCTCCCCTGAACTATACACCTCATTTCATTATGGTCCCTTAACTTATTTTTTGAACAATTGATAGAGGAGGCAGATGGAGCATAGTTCAGGGATCAAATTGTTCAAAAAAATATTGAGGGACCAATATGAAATGAGGTGTAGAGGTTTTTATAATTTGCCCTTAATTTTAATATAGAAGCTAATTTATTAAGAAGAGAATTACTCTACTTTTTAAATTTTGCATTTTTATGATTAAATGTTTCGACATACACTTCTACGAGGGTGTTCTGCAAAATTCTGATTTTAATTTGAAACATTGTTGGGGCTTTGGTTCTAGCATGCCACGAGTCATAAATTTACTTTCCTTCACATTGAAAATCTTGATATAAAGAGTAAAATGATATTTGATTGTAGAGTAGATTAGTCTCATAGAGGAAAAACTCAAACAAGAAACCTAAATTTTAATGTAAGAATTCTCACCTCAATAACTAGATGTCCAAGAGTTCTCTCTTAGAGTCCAAGCTCAGCCAGTCTCGTAGAATGTTTCATGAAGATTTATGCATAGCTGTCAATGGTAAAAGCCTTCTTAGATGCTGCCATATCAAGATAGGAATGGATCACCGTCGCTCATTCTTCAATTGTTTCAATGTCTCCACGACCTGCTTCATCAATGGCCGAACTGAGAGAGCCTCCACGGTGCACGCCAATGCAAGCCTCAACAACCCAACCAGGTTATCCTTTGGCCCTGACTCCCACAGAGCTGGAGGGAAAAGCTCACCAGCGCGCTCCTCCTGGACCAACAATCGCCCCCAAGCAACAATTGTGAAGCCATTCCCATACTCCGAGAACGATGGATCAAGAGACCGCTTCCCCGACATCAACTCTAGAAGAACAACCCCAAAGCTATACACATCAGCCTTGTCAGAGACCCTGCAGGTGGTTGCATACTCCGGTGCGACGTATCCAAAGGTCCCAGCAACATCGGTGGTAGCATGTGTCTCTGAAACTTCTAGAAGCCTCGCTAAACCAAAATCCGAAAGATAAGCATTGAGCTTTTCATCAAGCAAGATATTACTCGGTTTAATGTCCCTATGAACTATTCGTGGGGCGCAAGAGTAGTGGAGGTAAGCCAACGCTTGTGCGACATCGAGAGCAATCTTATGAATCATCGGCCAACCCACATTTTCAGAGGACATATTGTGGATGAAGGTTTCGAGGTTCCCACCGGAGAGGTAGTTGTAAATCAAGAACGTGTCGGCCTCTCCCATGTGGTACCCGATAAGTGTTACTAGGTTCTTGTGCCGAATCCTTCCCAGCGTTCTGATTTCAGCATCAAACTGCTGGAGGCCTTGGAATCTGCCCATAGAGAGCCTCTTCACTGCCACCAAGAAACCCGGAACCAGCTCGGCCTTGTAGGTGGCACCAAACCCACCGGTCCCGATCAAGTTCTGGATGCTGAAGTTACCCGTGGCTTTAACCACCTTGTCGTAGTTCAGCTCAGTAGGCGTATCTATAAAGGCTACAACGACCTTCCTCCTCGTGTTCGTGAGTCTAACAAATTTCCCTCTCCCACAAACCAGGACGACGACCAGCACAAGGAGGACTGCTACTATGACAGAGGCAGAAGCCACGGCTGCAACAGCTAAAGATTTCAGCTTAGTCTTCCGACGGACCCACGTTGGAGCTTCAGTATGATTAGGGAAAACGTTCAACAAGGGTTTCGGTGTATATGGACATGGGTGTCGGAATGAATTCCCTCGGAAGAATTCGCAATTGATTGGATTATTGAGATGCGGAATATCTCCGGAGAGGGTGTTGTAAGAAACATCTAGTGTGGTAAGCTTGAGGAGTATGGAGAAAGACGGAGGGATCTCGCCTGAGAGCCTGTTGTGGTCGAGAAACAGTTCTTCGAGGTTAGCGGCATTTGCCAAGCTTGATGGGATACTTCCCGTAAGGAAGTTTCTAGACAAATCCAAGAGTGTAAGTGAAGACATTCCACCAAGCTCGTTTGGGATTCCCCCTAATAAACCATTCCCACTGAGCAAAAGCTGCTGCATACGCTTTAGTCCTCCAAATCGACCCGGAATGGTTCCGTTCAAGTAATTCCCTCTTAAATCCAGATGCAAGATCAAACTCAAATTGCCAATATCTAACGGAATCCAGCCACTCAGCTGATTATAAGCTGCTTCAAGTCTCCTCAGCTGGGGACAACTCGAAAGCAACCCAACCGCAATCTCACCTGGTATCCGATTGACACTCAGATTAACTGCAAGGCTTCTTACAACTTGACATGATCTGAAGAATTCACCAGATATCGATCCATTGAAGTCGTTGTTGTTCAGTAACAAGCCGTAAGAGAGATTGTTATCGACCGACAATGAGAATGACGGCAATGGGCCACCAAAATTGTTCCAACTGAAGTCATGAAGAATCACAAGATTGTCATCCAGAAGTGGTCCGATTGGGTTGCCCATCCAAGCATTCTGAATGAGAGTCGAAGAGTAGGAAATCACGGGTCTTTCCTGACTATCTGATATTGAATTTTTTGCACAACTAGTCTCAAACAATCCAGAAAGAGAACCAGACAGTGAATTCCGACTAACGTTGATGTAAGCCTTGCATTGAACTCCTAGTTGCAAAGGAACAGAACCCCGCAAATTATTCGAGCTCAGATCCAAGAAAGTAAGGTTTCTGCACCTTCCGAGCCATTCGGGTATCGCACCGCTAATGTAGTTCTGCCCAAGATTAAGAACTCGAAGATTGCACGAACCGTTCCAGTAATCCGGCAGGCGCCCGTCAACATTTGCTCTTGGAGCCCAGAGGATCTCAAGGCTCGGAATCGAGAGTATCTCCGGTGGAATCGACCCCTCGAACGCATTAAATTCATCACCAGCGACCGGAGAAGAACCATTGGCGGATGCGAAGCTGATCAGATTAGTGAAGACGAGAATGGAGAGCTTGCGGCAGCTGCCGAGCTCTGCTGGAATTCTCTCCGTCAGGCTGTTCCTCGAAACATCAAGAACTTGAAGCTGAGATATCCTGCCAATTTCGGCCGGTATTTGGCCTTCTAGTATGTTCCCGTCGAGCAACAGAGTCTGAAGATTGGAGCATTCACCGATCTCTGGCGGGATCCTATCGACCAAGAAATTACCAGACAGTTTCAGATGAGCCAGAAATTTACAAGAACCGGAGGGACTAACCCTAATTCCTTCAGAGAGCTGATTGAACGACAAATCCACGGATTCGAGCCGAGACAATCCTATCAGGTTCTTCGGAATCGGACCAGAGAGCGAGTTGTAGGCAAGATCAAGAACCTGAAGAGACGAGAGATTGCTTAGCTGATGAGGGATCCTCCCAAAAAAATGGTTCCGTCGAAGGTCGAGGACCTCAAGGTGCCCTAGGCTCCCGAACGCCACCGACGGGATCTCGCCGGAGAAGGCATTGTAGGAGAGTGAGAGGAAGCGGAGCTCCGTCAGGTTCCTGATAGCATCGGGAAGGGTACCGGTGATCCGTGACGACACAGTCCCGGTGAGGTTGAGGGCCGTCACCCGGCCGGAGTACGGGTCGCAGGCGACGCCGCGCCACTCGCAGTGGTTCCCTGCCGCCAGGCCCCATCCGGAGAGGAGCCCGGCGGGGTCGAGAGACACGGAACGCTTAAGGGCGAGGAGCGCAGCGCAGTCCGCCGAGGCGGGATCCGATTTCGACGCGTCTGCGAAGAGCCAAAGCGACAGCGACAGCGCGAGGAAGAAGAACGCCGCCATTGTCGAGAGAGAGAGAGAGAGAGAGAGAGAGAGAGAGAGAGGGCCAGCGGGTTTATCACAGAAAAATAGCCATCGTCTACAGTATACCGGTCGAGACGTGTTATTGCCGGAGAATGTTAGGGCTCCGGCAAGGTCGCCGTCGGAGGAGGAGTAGCAGGGAGGGCGGGGTTTTTGGAGGGAGTGAGAGAAGAGGACAGAAGAGCAGCACAGAAGGAAGTGTCTTGCGGTTTCCTTTTAAGATTTATTAAGGATAATTTTGTGCTTCACCCCTAGGTTTTTCAATGTATTTAGGTTACACCCCCAACTTTATATACATTCCATTCTGTGTTTTTTTTTTTTTTTTAGAAATCCCTCTCGATGAATGAGGGGGGGGGGGGGGGGGGGGGTGGTTTGGTTTCAGCCTAGACTCCTACCAAGAATTAAAATAAAAATATGTACAAGAAAAAGAGAGTTTGGTTGTGACCAACGATCCGAGGTTAGGAATAAGTTACATAATGGGGATTAAGCTAGAGGATGTGGGGTTGGAGGTCTTAGGAACAAAGGAGGAAAAAAGAGAGAGAGACGGGTATTGGAATGAGAGGAAGACCGGGGCCTTAGCTAGCCCTCAATCAACCCGCTCTGATACCATAAAAGATTTCAAATAGGAAGCACAAGATCACTCCTCATTAATGAAAAGTCGGCTGCATAGTTACAGTAGTGTGTGATACAATGGCATGTCTTATTCAAATGCCTTATAAGTCACTCGTCATTAATGAGAAGTCGGCTGCATAGTTGTAGTAGTATGTGAGACAGTGACATGTCTTATTCGAATGTCTTATCAGCCACCGACGGGATCTCGCCGGAGAAGGCATTGTAGGAGAGTGAGAGGAAGCTGAGCTTCGTCAGGTTCCTGATGGCATCAGGAAGGGGTACTGGCGATCCGTGATGATACCATCCTTATGAGGCTGAGGGTTGTCACCCGGTCGGAGTACGAGTCGCAGGCGACGCCACGCCACTCGTAGTGGTTCCCTGCAGCCAGGCCCCATCCACATAGGAGCTCGGAGGGTTCGAGAGGCACGGAGCGCTTAAGGGCGAGGAGCACGGCGCAGTCCGCCGGGGTGGGATATGAAGACAATGCGTCTATGAAGAGCGACAGCAACAATGCGAGGAAGAAGAATGCCGCCATTGGAGAGAGAGAGAGAGAGAGAGAGAGAGAGAGAGAGAGAGAGAGAGAGAGAGAGAGAGAGAGAGAGAGAGAGAGAGAGAGAGAGAGAGAGAGAGAGAGAGAGAGAGAGAGAGAGAGAGGCCGGTGGGTTTATCACAGAAAAATAACCAATGTCTACAGTATATCGGTCGAGACGTGTTATTACCAGAGAATATTAGTGCTCCAGCAAGGTCTCCGTCGGAGGAGGAGTTACAGGGGCGGTGGGGTTTTTGGAGGGAGTGAGAAAGAAGGATAGGAGGAGAAGCACAGAAGGAAGTGTATTGCCGTTTCTTTTTAAGATTTAATTAGGGAAATATTATTCATACCCCATAAATCTGTAATTAGCCCCCATTTCGAAGAAACTTGAATACACCCCATTTGTTTTTTTCATACCCCATTCTTATCCCAAAAATACCCTTCCCTCTTACACCCCACCTTCAATACACCCCAGTTAAATGGCCCGCCCCAACTTAATTATACCCCAATCAAACACATACTCCCTTAAATATACCCCAATTATATGCACTCTTGAATACACCCCACTCTTAAATAAACCCCATGCAGTTGGCTGATACTTGAAGGCACAAGTAGAGCTGCAACTTGGGCGGGCCAACCTGAACCCAACCTGAATTTGGGCGGGCTAATCCGAGCCCAACCCGAATCATTTCTTCTCGACCCGACACGAAGTTAGCGGGTCTGGGTCAAGGCTAAACGGGTTCGGGTCGTAAAACGGGTCGACACGATAGACCCGTTTATTAAATGGGTCGGGTCCGGGTTTAGGGTCTGGACACGGTAGACCCAGGAAGACCCGTTTAGTATTCAATAGGTCATGTCGGGTCGGGTCGGGTCTACCAACAATCCGATACTATAATATATAAAACCAGTGGGTCTTTCGGATCAGGTCGGGTCAAGTCGGATTGGGTCGGATCGGGTCAACTGAATAGATCCGGGTGGTAAACGGGTCTTATCGTGTCTACCTGTTTATTAGCGAGTCAGGTACGGGTTTAGGATCTAGACACGATTAGTTAAACGGGTCGGGTCCGGGTCTAGGGGTTTTGGACACGACACGAACCCGACACGACACGACTCATTGCCACCCCTAAACCCGACACGACACGACTCATTGCCACCCCTAGCTGCAACTTGGGTGGGCCAACCCAAACCCAACCCGACTTTGGGCGGGTTAACCCGAACCCACCCAGGACAACCCGACGGGTTGGGCGGGGCTAAGTTTAAACGAACATTGGGTTGGGTTGGGGTACAAAAGACGCTGAGCAGGGGCTTTGGGGTATAAAAAAAAGGGCATTGTTGGTATTAAAGGATTGTTGAGTAAGTTATCGAGAAACGCTAGGGATACGGGGGCTAATTACAGATTTTTGGGGTATGAATAAAATTTCCCTTTAATTAAGGTTATTTTGTGTTTCACCCCTAAGTTTATCAATGTATTTAAGTTACAACCCCAACTTTATAAAAATTTGAATTACATTCCCATTTTATGTTTTTTTTTTTTTGAGAAATCTCTTTCGGTAAATGAGGGGGGGGGGGGGGGGGGGGTTCGGCCTAGACCCCTACCAGTGAATTAAAATAAAAATATGTACAAGAAAAAGAGAAGGGGGGGGGGGTCGGTGGGGGGGGGAGAGGAGGTTAGAAAAATACAGTCAGGAAATCAGAAGCAAGAGAAAATTCTTCAATCGCGGGACCAGATGAGTAACCCAAAGAAGGATTAGCTGTTGGAATTTGTGAGGTCTATAGCTCGTAAAAACATATAGTTTAGTTGTGTATGGTTGATAGTTTAAGATTGCATCTTGGTATGTACCTTAGTACGTGTTCTGATTACAGAATAGAGAGCCATGGCTACATAGTAATCTACTTGAGAGGGAGACTCAATGGATTGGTCATATGTAACCTAAATACGTTCGCAGTTCTGATTAGGGTTGGTCACCCTATCAGGATAAACTGTTGGGATGACAGAGCGTTGGTGTCTCCACCACGGTTATTACCAGGCACAATGTCTGTTGCCGAACGGAACCAACACGGTGCACAAATTGGTGAGCAGACACCGGTACACTAAGCCGTATTTTTGCTTAGGGTAAAACAGTCATAAACCCTTAGGAACCATATTTGGTGGGCTAACCAGCTGTGTGGTGCTTTGGCGCACCAATGTGTGAGGGTCCAGTTACGTTACCTAAAACAACGGTATATTAGGTTACCCGGCTGGCGTCGCATAACTATGCCACTCCTGCATGCCATCCACACCCCTAATGGGAGGTGCATTTCTTGGTTTGACCTACGTTGTATTAAACTCTGGCCAGGTGGTCATCAGTTAGACTGTTGACTAGATTTGGTTACTCAATAGGGTAATCGAAGGTAAGACGTACGTGATTAACCTGAAAGGAACCAAATCGTATGAGCACTCGAGTCTGATGGTATTCTCCACCGCTTGAATTGCATCATGGCACCAAGTGGAGGGACAACAAATTTACCACTACTATATGGAGAGCAGGGGTATGCGAAAAACATAGTAAGTTTGGGAGAATTGGAGTGCAGCCTACGTCGCACTCTGGGTGGCTATTTAGGTTAACTCGGGCTTAGAGGTTCGATGGTACACTTAAGTAGTGGGTCGATTGAGTCCAAGTTGGAATCCATGAACCCTGGTCCCTAATGGTTCCACCTTATCCGCATGATGTATGTGTTGGAATTGGATCCGCTTATCAGAGTCGCAGCGGAAGCAAAAGATAGATCCGAAGATCATACGGTGTATGTTTCATTACAATTAATTCTACAAAACAATCTACATGCAAATCTATGATCTTAGCATATGTGCGGACACCCTAGAGGCATACTATGATTTACGGAAGACATGCAGGCATCTAGTTAGGTGTTTAGAATCATCATACCTTATGGATCTATGATCCAGAGATGACGGAAAGATGAAGAACCACACTTGAATCGCAAGGGAAACTGTCGGATAGCACCTTGTCCTTTGCGAATTAAAGAATCCTCGAAATCCCGTCTCTGAGTGCAAGGATTACGAGCCGACGGAGGAATCCGTTGTGAAGACGATGGCGAGTCGCGAGATTTCCTCCTCCTCTTTCTCTCTTCTTCCTTCTCCTTCCTTCCTCTTTCTTCTCCCTTCTTCTTCCTCTCTTTTCCTTGGCCAAAACCACACAGGAGGAGGCAAAGGGGGGTTCGAATTTTTGGAGGAGAGGGGGAAGCTTCCAGGCCGGCCCCTCCCCCTCCCTATTACTTATAGGGCCGGTCTCCTAGTGCCATGGGTAAGCTAGGGCCGGCCCTAATAGGATTAGGATGAGGGGGGTCAGTTTTTTGGGATTTCCAATGTCTATCGTGAAGCCTGGACGAAAACGCCCTTCACGAAAAGTAAAAAACTGAAAGAGAGACTGAGTGAGGTGCGCTACTCGGAATCGAGTTCCGTCAGTGCCTATGAGCTCCTGGAATTATTCCGCTCATTCCAAGATCCATATTCAATGTGTTCTGAGCTATATTTTAGTATTTACCAAAATACCCCTACGACCCGTAATACATATGAATTGGGTTCTTAGGCTCCGGGCTTGCGCTCCATCGCGCTACTTCACATCCAACGTATCCAACTAGGTCGGGGAACAATTCCTATATGTAACGACAGGGTGGAACCTTCAGGGTTCAGGATCTCTAGCTCTAACTAGATCCCTGATTAACTATTCCAGTGACACACCGAAAGTTTCGTTAATCAGCCATAATCCGATTAACCCGCGTAGCCACCCAGAGTGCGATGCGAGTTGAACTCTAGTGATCCTAAACTTATGTTACTCCCTCGTAACCCTGTTCTCTACTATACTCCGATAATCCTTAGTCCCTCCTATTACTGGTGCCATGATGCGACTCGGGCGGTGGGGAGCATCGTCAAATCCCGATCGATCATCTGACTAGGAATTGATGACTTGTCATCTATAACACCACACATCTTCCGGTGCTATGCCTAGAATCCAGAGCATCGTCAGTCATACTGACAACCACCAGTCCTGGGTTAGTTGTGTGGACAGATTGACTCATTAAAACGCACCCATCCAACACTGGACGTTGGATAACCTGTAGGGATTATATGTCACTCAAGCGCCAGCCGGGTAACCCAACGTACCGTGGTATTGGACTATGGAAGGTTTGCACACGTTGGCACATCAAAGCACCACACAACTGGTTGGCCCAGTGAACATGGTCCCTCAAGATTAAGGACATATTATCTATAGTAGTAAGACGGTTTATGCACCAGTGTCTGAATCACTGAACTGTGCACCGTCTTGGTTCATATTCAACACGATCATCGTGCTTGGTCAGGTGAATGGGAATCCCACGTTCCCGTGGTGGAGACTTCACCACATCCTCTACCTGCCAACAGCTTATTCTCGGTGAAGCGACCGACATCACCTAAGCAATGAACTAGTTCTAGGTCTATACAGAACTGGTCCACTGGGTCTCCCAAGCATGGATCCTCCATGCGCCTTAGTGGCCTACTGTGTTCCCTATGGTCCTTTTATTATATGAGTATTATCATATACCAGAGTAGTATTCTAATTAAAGCAATAACCAAAGTCATCTTTATTAATGTAAATACAAAAAATCCACGCTAAGGACACACGAGCTACAATAATCTCCCACTTGGCCTAGCGGGGAACAACAGTCTTAACTCCCATGGCATCCACGTGCTTTTCAAAAGCCTTGGTCGGTAACGCCTTTGTGAAAGGGTCCGCCATGTTATCTGCAGACGCCACCTGAGTCACTGCAACCTCCCCTCGCTTCTGCAAGTCCCGGATAATGTAGTATTTTCGCTCGACATGCTTGCTCTTCTGGTGATATCTTGGCTCCTTGGATTGTGCTACCGCTCCACTATTGTCACAGTAAAGAACAATATGATCTTGAGCTCTCGGTACACATCCTAAGTCCGTGAGTAACTTCTTGAGCCACACCGCCTCCTTAGCTGCTTCGCACGCCGCAACGTACTTAGCCTCTGTCGTCGAATCCGTGATGCATCCCTACTTCACGCTCTTCCAACTGACAGCTCCTCCTCCTAATGAAAATACAAACCCTGACGTTGATCTCCTGGATTCCGGATCTGACGCAAAGTCAGAATCCGTATATCCAATCGGCATCAGTTCCTGTGAAGAGTAAACTAACTCATAATCTCTCGTCTTACGGAGATACTTGAGTATACTTTTCACAGCAGTCCAGTGCCCTGGACCCGGATTTGACTGATACATGCCCATCATACTTACTGCATAGCATATATCTGGTCTCGTGCACTGCATAGCATACATCAGACTCCCTACAGCCGAAGCATAAGGTATCTTCTGCATCTCTGCCCTCTCCTCAGGAGTCTTAGGACCCTGATCTTTGGACAATTTCATTCAATGTCTGAATGGAGCCAGTCCCTTCTTGGAGTTGTGTATACTGAATTTGACCAAGATAGTATCTATGTAGGTTGACTATGACAGTGAGAGAATCTTGTTCTGGCGATCTTGAGTTACCTTGATCTCCAGAACACAACTCGCTTCACCCAGGTCTATCATGTCAAATTGAGAGGATAACCACACCTTCAATATAGACAATGTTCCAACATCGTTTCCAATGAGCAGGATATCGTCTATGTAAAGCACTAGAAAAACTACTGCAGTCTTATCGCTCCTTTTATAAACACATGGATCATCCACGTTCTGCTCAAATCCATAAGACTGGATAGCCATATCAAAATGCATGTTCCAACTTCTGGATGCTTGCTTCAGTCCATAAATGGACCTTTGCAACGTGCATACCAGACTTTCCTGACCTTTTGCGACAAAGCCTGGAGGCTGAGACATGTAGATGTGTTCTTCCAAATCCTCGTTGAGGAATGCGGTCTTGACGTCCATTTGCCAGATCTCCCAATCATAATGGGCTGCAATGGATAAGAGGATCCGGATAGACTTAAGCATAGCCACTGGCAAAAAGGTTTCGTCATAGTCGATCCCTTCTCGCTGGGTATAACCCCTAGCGACTAGTTTAGCTTTGTAAGTCTTAACGGTACCATCCGAACCTCTTTTTCTTTTGTTCATCCACTTACACCCAACAGGTTTAATGTTGTGAGGTGGTGTTACAAGTGTCCAGATCGAGTTTTGGGACATCGATGTCAGTTCTGCCTCCATGGCTTCCTGCCATGCTGCATGGTCAGAGGATACCATCGCTTCGTCATAGTTCAGAGGATCATCCTCCTGAAACTCTGGATCTACCATAAAGGCTTCTCCAATATATCTATCAGGAGCACTTGTGGTCCTCCCACTGCGACGAGCCTGCGGTGGTTCCATAGGAGTCGATTCTACAGTATCGTTTATCTTAGTGGTATCGGCTCCCACTATGTTTTCTGTCTGCGTACTCCCATCAGTACCAAGCAATTCTTTAAGAACTAGTTTACTGGTGGGCTTATGGTCTATTAAATAATCATGCTCCAGGAATACGACGTTCGTCGAGACGATAACCTTTATATCCTCAGGATCATAAAATAAACCACCCTTTGTCCCTTTTGGATACCCAACGAACAGACATACCTTAGTTTTTGACTCCATCTTATCTCGCTTGTCCTTCCGCACATGTGCTAGACAACCCGAAATCCTAAAGTGCTGTAGGCTTGGCTTTCGCTTCAACCACAGCTCCCAAGGAGTTAGGGGTACTGACTTTGATAGAACAAAGTTCAAAGTATATGATGCCGTCTCTAGGGCATATCCCCAAAAACTAGGTGGCAATGTGGTATAACTCATCATAGTCCGAACCATGTCTAACAAAGTTCAGTTTCTCCTCTCAGATACACCGTTTTGTTACGGTGTCCCTGGTGCATCAACTAGGATATGATCCCATGCTCACGCAGGTACCCAATAAATTCATCCGATAGGTATTCGCCTCCTCGATCCGATCAAAGAGACTTGATACTTTTACCCATCTGCTTTTCTGCTTCAGCTCTGAATTTCTTAAACTTATCAAAGGATTTAGACTTCTGCCGCATTAGGTATATGTATCCAAACCTCGAGTGATCATCCGTGAAGGTGTTGAAATACTCGAAGCCTTCTATGGCATAGACACTTATTGGCCCACATACATCATTGTGTACTAACTCTAATACCTCCTTAGATCTGCTACCTTTGGTTCGGAAAGACCTTTTAGTCATCTTGCCTTCCAGGCAAGACTCACACGTCGGAAGGCTTTTTGAAATATCTGGACTTACAAGTCCTACCTTAACCAACCTGTGAATCCTGTCTGAGCTTATGTGTCCAAGCCTTAGATGCCAAAGGAGTATTGGATTATCTGAGGGATTTTTTCTTTTAGATGAATTAATCACACAAGCTTCAGTTATGTTATCCTGCTTATGATTGGAGTTAATTACATAAATACTATTCTGTATCTTTCCCTTACAAACAAAGGAACCATTCAATTTAATTGACACACCAGAAGCATCAAATAAAACTGAAAAATCTTCATTATTCAATAAGGAAACAGAAATTAAGTTTTATCTCAAGGACGGTACATAAAGTATATCTCTAAGTAATAAACTTCTTCCATCAAGGAACTGCAAGACGACATCTCCAACTACTTCAGCCTCTGCCACGACCTCAGTTCCCATGCTTAGGATAATCTCCCCATCACCTAGTTTTCTTGTCTCCTTGAACCCCTGCAAATTATTGGAAGCATGGTTAGTGGAACCATAATCCACAATCCATAAAACTGGAGAACAACTGGATGCTACAAGGGATTCCACTATGTGGATTTGAGATATACCTGTCTCAGCCTTCTTGGGAGCCGCGCGGCATTCGCCCTTCCAGTGCCCCTTCTTGCCGTATCGGAAACATTTTCCTTTGGGCTTCGCCGGACTATTCTGTTTAGAAACCTGCAACTGCACCTGGCCCATCTTCACGGGCTTTTTAGACTTTCTTTTTTGAAACTTGCCTTTGGCTTTCAGAGAAGAATTCCGCTCTACGTTCAGGGATTGGGCTCCTGCCTTCATCCCGTCCTCTACCGCCTGGAGCGCCGCTAGGAGCTCTGCGTTAGACATCTCCAACCGGTTAAGGTTAAAGTTAGTAACGAAGCCCTCAAACGCTCCTGACAGAGACGCGAGGAAAATGTCAGTCTGGATCTCTGCATCCAAGATGACATCGAAGGAACCAAGCTCGTTAACATAGCCAAACAATTTCAGCATATGATCCCGAACTAAAGTCCCCTCTGCCATCTTCGTGGACACCAATTTCTTGATGGTCAGGTAATGAGTTACCTGACTACGACCCTCGAACATTTCCTTTAGGTAGAGCATAATGTCTGAAGCGAATGCCATGCCTTTGACTTGCTTCTGAAGGACGGTCTGCAAGGATGCCACTATGTAGCACTTGCACATCTCATCAGCATCTAGCCAGTTTTTCCCTTCCTTCAACTGAGCCTCAGTTGCACTTGGTCCCGGCATGTCCGGTTGAGGGATACTTAGGGCAATTGTGTGTTTGCCAACCCTTAGGATGAGCATCAGGTTATGCTTCCAGTCCTCGTAGTTTGGTCCCATAAGTTTGTTATCATTAAGTATGGAAGCAAGGGGGTCGAGCTTGGTCATGATTTCTATAAATAATGGTTCAAAGCAAAATTAGGGTTTACTGCAATCTATTTTATAGAATTTAGAAATAGATAATGTCTACTCCAGCCGCTATGTCTTCACTACCTCAAGTGGAGACATCCAAGAATCTAAATTCCCTGGGCTTGAGCACTGAGACTATCGGCTTTGAATTGGAGACAGCATCTCGGTGAAAGCATGCAACTGCTTCTGCCAACGGGGTTTTTACGATCCAGTCTTCATCAGAATTACCCATGGTAAACTGAAAGACCTCCCAGTCTCCTTTTGGCCAGCTTTATGTGATCCGCGTGCGCAGCAACGGTGGCTTCACACAAGCTTTCAGATGCTTACCACAAATCTAGGTGGTGTCGGCAGGGGGGTTCATAGGCTCCCGTGGTGCAGGAAAAAACCGTCACCCACTGCCACGGGCATCCTCCATGTCCCAAAGGAAACCACTAGGCGAACCAGCATGGAAGGAAACTCAGCTCTCACCTGGTGGGAATATCGAACTGTGTACCTCCCACCCAGACCCTTAGCTGGTTGATTGTGGAGGCCAGGGGCTCCCCTTTGGAGGGAACCTCTTATACATCCCTTCTTTATGAGGTTTTATGCATATCTAGAAAGGTCACGACCTCCTAGACTTAGACCCTGGTCTACCGTGCTCCCACTAGGATTACAAACCTTCCATCAAAGCATTAGTATCCTCGAAAAATATCATAGTCCCTACCTTGAATACTCAGCTTTCGCCTTTCTTGCAATGATCACATTACATAGATTCCAAGGATCCCGATACTTCACTAGTTTGTCCATAATCCTAAGATCTGGAGCCTAACCTAAGGTCAATATGGAAAGGACTCCCACTATGATGATGCCTCGTTCACAATTTGATGCCTGATGTCATAGTAGACCTTATCTCATCATAGGTTTTGATGCTGGCCAAATAGGGACATCCGACAACCTCCGTCGGACCTCAACCTAATGGTGGTATAACCAAATCATGATGAGTTCATACTACCATCAAACGTCATCTAGAAACGGGTATCACACAATGAAATCCTAACCTAACTTGGTCACTAGGACCACGTGGGGAAAGGGCATCCCACTAGGGTTATCATACTTCTTATGGAGACATTAGTTAATTATCTCTAAACAAATTTAACACTGCGTCTATCTCGGTGCACAGTACTTAGCTACCTGAACTATCACGATGGGCGGTTACCACCTTTCCTTTTAGCTAACCACCGGATTCGCACGTGTTAGAACCATATAGAGACACTGATGAATCCATAAGCTTAGTACTAACCCTAAGCCTGATCTAGAGACAAACATACAAGCAAGATAGATAATCACATTATCATCGGGATTCTTTAAATACTAAATAAAGAGAAACAACAGAAATAGCATCCAAACTGAATCAAGTCCAGGGTCCGACCCCTGAACCTGAATAGCACAGCCAAGATATCCTACTCTTCCGTTCTGCACGATCTCTGACGACGATCCCCATCATGCCAACGTGCACGCTTTCATCGGGTCTTTGCTCGCCATGGTACCGCTTGTCCGAACCGTGGATGTAAGATTATCTTCTTCTTCCTGTGACTGAAAAACTAACACGCTCCGAGCAAGTGCTCATTCGTGTACAATTTCGCTAGAAAGAAAAGAAAACAATCCTAGAAACATGGACAGGGAACCAAGGATGGTCAACCCCCACCCTCGCCCATCTAGAGCCTTAAAATCTACAAGCACAATAATCATCAATGCAAAAATTAAATCCGGGGTCTGCCCCCCGGAAGCATGCAATCACAGATTACTATTCAGCGCGGCACCTGCAAAAAGACGATACATAGCACAATCCATATGCATGATCTACGCCGAACCCCGACGAAAACATATGCCATCATATATTCACATGATATTTTCACGAATTCATGCATGAAACATACACCAAAGCGTGCTCTGATACCAATTGTTGAAATTGGATCCGCTTATCAGAGTCGCAGTGGAAGCAAAAAATAGATCCAAAGATCATACGGTGTATGTTTCATTACAATTAATTCTACAAGACAATCTACATGCAAATCTATGATCTTAGCATATGTGCGGACACCCTAGAGGCATACTACGATCTACGGAAGACATGCATGCATCTAGTTAGGTGTTTAGAATCATCATACCTTATGGATCTATGATCCAGAGATGACGGAACGATGAAGAACCGCATTTGAATCGCAAGGGAAACTGTCGGATAGCACCTTGTCCTTTGCGAATTAAAGAATCCTCGAAATCCAGTCTTTGAGTGCAAGGATTACGAGCCGACGGAGGAATCCGTTGCGAAGACGATGGCGAGCCATGAGATTTCCTCCTCCTTTTTCTCTCTTCTTCCTTCTCCTTCCTTCCTCTTTCTTCTCCCTTCTTCTTCCTCTCTTTTCCTTAGTCGAAACCACAAAGGAGGAGGCAAAGGGGGGTTCAGATTTTTTGAGGAGAGGAGGAAGCTTCCAGGCCGGCCCCTCCCCCTCCCTATTACTTATAGGGTCGGTCTCCTAGTGCCATGGGCAGGCTAGGGGTGGCCCTAATAGGATTAGGATGAGGGGGGTCAGTTTTTAGGGATTTCCAATGTCTATCGTGAAGCCTGGACGAAAACGCCCTTCAAGAAAAGTGAAAAACTGAAAGAGAGACTGAGTGAGGTGCGCTACTCGGAATCGAGTTCCGTTAGCGCCTATGAGCTTCTGGAATTATTCCGCTCATTCTAAGATTCATATTCAATATGTTCTGAGCCATACTTCAGTATTTACCAAAATACCCCTACGGCCCGTAATACATGTGAATTGGGTTCTTAGGCTCCGGACTTGTGCTCTATCGCGCTACTTCGCATCCAACGTATCCAACTAGGTCGGGGAACAATTCCTATACACAACAACATGGTGGAACCTTCAGGGTTCGGGATCTCTAGCTCCAACCGGATCCCTGATTAACTGTTCCGGTGACACACCGAAAGTTCCGTTAATCAGCCCTAATCTGATTAACCCGCGTAGCCACCCAGAGTGCGACGTGAGTTGAACTCTAGTGATCCTAAACTTATGTTACTCCCTCGTAACCCTGTTCTCTACTATACTCCGATAATCCTTAATCCCTCATATTACTGGTGCCATGATGCGACTCGGGCGGTGGGGAGGACCGTCAGATCCCGATCGATCATCTGACTAGGAATTGATGACTTGTCATCTATAACACCACACACCTTCCGATGCTATGCCTAGCATCCGGAACATCGTCAGTCATACTGACAACCACCAGTCCTGAGTTACCTGTGTGGACAGTTTGACTCATCAAAACGCATCCATCCAATACTGGACGTCGGATAACCTTTAGGGATTATATGTCACTCAAGCGCCAACCGGGTAACCCAACGTACCATGGTATTAGACTATGGAAGGTTCGCACACGTTGGCACATCAAAGCACCACACAACTGGTTGGCCCAGTGAACATGGTCCCTCAGGGTTAAGGACAGATTATCTATAGTAGTAAGACGATTTATGCACCAGTGTCTGAATCACTGAACTGTGCAACGTCTTGGTTCCTGTTTAACATGATCATCGTGCTTGGTCAGGTGAATGGGAATCCCATATTCCCGTGGTGGAGACTTCACCACATCCTCTACCTGCCAACAGCTTGTTCTCGGTGAAGCGACCGGCATCACCTATGCTGTGAACTAGTTCTAGGTCTACACAGAACTGGTCCACTGGGTCTCCCAAGCATGGATCCTCCATGCGCCTCAGTGGCCTACTGTGTTCCCTAGGGTCCTTTTATTATATGAGTATTATCATATACCAGAGTAGTATTCTAATTAAAGCAATAACCAAAGTCATCTTTATTAATGTAAATACAGAAAATCCACGCTAAGGACACACGAGCTACAACAGTATGGTCCTTGAACCTTCTCCTCGAAACACAGGACACAGTTAGAGGAATTGAGAAGAGTCGAACCCTACGCTCCATGTGTGCTTCATACTAGCACACGGTAGATTCGTAACTACATGTGTGTACTAAGGGGAAATCCTAGGTTAGTATAGAGACGCATGTAGCTATCCCTTGCCATACGTGAACTCCGCTACATAGATGCGCTGCACCGGGATATATTACGAGTTGACTAGTTGACTTTACTAGGGGTACCCTACAGGCACCTTAGAGAATAGTGAAATCACTAGTGCACTTCACTTATGTGTGCCTTGCAAAGTCTCGTACACAAGGGACGTCCAACTAGTGACATAGGGGGCGTTTTGGTCAAACCATGCACTACTATGCACTAGGGGGGTCGGCCCTAGGTGTTGGGAGACTAGTCAAGGTCGGCCCTCTTATTTTTAGGAGGTTGTTGTCTCCAATAAAGGGGCTAGTCATAAGGGATAGAAAGTGGGCTGGTTTTGATCGTTTTCAAAACCAAGGAAGAAATAGAGATAAATGAGAGATTTGAATAGGTCAACTCTATCCCCTTTGAATCCTTATCCAAAGGGGATAGTCCGACCCTATATAGAAGCAAGGGGAAAGAGAGAGGCTGGCCATTCCATTAGGGGAAACCCTAGCTACCCCTCTCTTTTCTCCTCTCCTCTCCTCTTTCATCTCTCTCCCCCACTTGCGACCTTGGATGGTGACTCGTCTTCCTCGCGTGATATTTTATAAATGGAAAAGGCTCATTGTATGGAGACACTTAGAGATCCATCGATGAGGTGTCGTGCATCGTGCGAGATTGGGTAAACTAGAAGGCGCTTCCCGTAATCTTTTATTGTCTAGATTTTACACAGAAAATCAATGATGTTTCTATGATTGCGGAAGGTATAGAACTCTAAACGATATGAAACCACTTGTAAAAGGTCCATTTCAAAGTTATCTAGCTGCAGTCCAAATTTTAATCCAATCGAAATTTAGAATAAAAAATTATAGCCATTGTACCAAAGGTATATCGAGCAGATCCGAGGTTGTCTCCATCGACAAACAAGAAATTTATCGCGGTGAAAGAATCTACACGGATGTATGATCTTAATTATGTAGATCTAGTGTAAAGATAGAATGTGCATACATGCTAGATTATTCTTTTTATTAGATTGACATTAGAGGGTCGCGTAGTTGCATGCTAGATTTATACACGCACGTATAGATCGTTTTGATGAAAATTTTGATATGTAACGCAAACCATCCATGGTCTTCGGACCTACTATTTGCTTTCGCTGCGGGTCTTTACCATGGAATTATTTCCAACAATTGGTATCAGAGTCATGCTAGTTATATACGTTTCATATTTTTTTATGAAACTGTCATGTGCGGTTATGATTAGTATGTACCGCCATCAGGGTTCTATGAGTAGATCATGTATATTGTAGATATGGTATGTTCTCTGGATTGTTCTTACAGGGCATCACTATGAAATTATCTGGATATGTGATTGCTTGCTACCGAGGGTCGGACCCCGTACGAGTATATGTCTGGATTTGCTTTCTCTGTGTTGATATATTTTAGAGCCATAGTCGGGCAAGTGGTGGAGGTTCTCCATCCTTGATTCCCAGGCTTTTGCTATGCTTGTTTTCCTTTCCTTTCTAGGAAATTGTATACGAACGAGCACTTGCTCGAAGCGTATTAGATCTTTTTCGGTTATAGATTGAAGAAGGGGACATGCCACGGAGATACACTAACGGAGGACGAGCGGAACCTTGGAGGACAATGGCTATCCGACGAGACATATACGATGATGGCAAAGGGTAAGAGCGTCAAGAGATCGTATACAGATGCTTGTACCGGATCGGGAAACCCAGTAAAAGAGACAGAGAGCATGCGCTGTGCTAGTCAAATTTAGGGGTTGGACCCAAAACTTGATTCAGTTGTGTGGTTGTTTCTTTCAGTAGTTCTTTATATTTCTGTAGAGAATCCTGATGCGATAATTTGATTAGTAGTATTTTAGAAGGATGTCATTTCCCCTCAGGTCCAAGCGATCTTATTAGGATATGATTCCACTAGTGATGCCGATTATTCAATTAACTTTTCATAATAGCTTGAATTCTTTATATTTGGTTATGCCACCATTTGTTGGAAATAATTCCATGGTAGAGGCCCGCAGCGGAAGCAAAGTGTAGGTCCGAAGATCGAGGATGGTGTGCGTTATATATCAAAATTTTTATCGAAACGATGTACACGTGTGTGTATGAATCTAGCATGGCAACTACACGACCCACTAACATCGATCTAGCGAAAAGAATAATCTAGCATGCACGCATATTCTATTTTTACACTAGATCTATATGTTAGAAGCCATATCTCCGTGCATATTCTTTCACCGTGACAAATTTCTTCTTTGTCGATGGAGACGGCCTCGGATCTGCTTGACATAGCTTTGGTGAAACAACCATAACTTTTTGCCCTGAACTCTGATTGGGCTGGAATTTTGAATGCAGCTAGAGAACTTTGAGATGCAATTTTTGTAAGTAGTTTCACGTCTTTGGAGTTCTGTAGCTCCCTCAATCGCAGAAACATCACTGATCTTCTAAGAAAAATCTAGACAGCAAAAGATTGCAAGAAGCGCCGTCTAGTTCACCAATCTCGTATAATGTACGGACCCTCGTCAATAGATCTCAGAGTGCCTCCATGTAAGAAGCCTTCTCCTTCTACAAAACACCATGCGAGAAAGACGAGTAGCCATCCAATGGCGCAAGTGAGGGAGAGAGACGAGAGAGTAGAGAAGAAGAGATGAGAGAGGGGTGGCTAGGGTCTCCCCTAATAGCATGGCCAACCCCCCTCTTCCCCATTGCCCTTATATAGGGCCGACCTATCCCCTTTGGATAAGGATCCAAAGAGGATATGGTTAATCCTTTCAAATCTCTCATTTATCTCTATCTCTTCCTTGGTTTTGAAAACGGTCAAAACCAGCCCACTTTATGTCCTTTATGACTGGCCCCTTTATTGAAGGCAACAACCTCCTATAAATAAGGGGGCCGACCTTGACCAGTCTCCCAATACTAGGGCTGATCCCCCCAGTGCATAGTGATACATGGTTTGACCAAAACGCCCGTATATCACTAGTTGGTTCGTCCCTCGTGTATGAGACTTTGCTAGGCACACATAAGTAAAGTGCACTAGTGATTTCATTATTCTCTGAGGTGCCCGTAGGGTGCCCCTAGTAAAGTCAACTAGTCAACTCGCAACATGTCCCAGTGCATCACACTTATGTGGTGGAGTCCACTTATGGCAAGGGATCGCTACATGCGTCTTTGTACTAACCTAGGGTTTTCCCTTAGTACACACACATAGTTATGCATTTACCGTGCACTAGTGCGAAGCACTCATGGAGCGTAGGTTTGGACTTCTCGCTTCCTCTAACTACGTCCTGTGTTTCGAGGAGATAGTACAAGGACCATACATTATGTGGATAAGGTGGAACATTTAGGGACCAGGGTTCATAGCTTCCAACTTGGACTCGATCGATATACTACCCGAGTGTACCATCAATCCTCTGAGCCCAAGTTAACCTGCGTAACCACCCAGAGTACGATACAGGTTACACTCTAATCCCCCTAGACTTACTATGTTCTCTCACATACCTCTATTATTCGCTTAGTATAGTAAACCTATTGTCCCTCCACTTGGTGCCATAATGCAACTTGAGAGGTGGAGAATATCATTAGACTCGAGTGCACATATGACTCCATTCCTTTCAGGTTGATCACATATGTCGTACCTCCGATTACTCTACCAAGTAACCGGATCCAGTCAATAGTCTAACTGATGACTACCTGGCCAGGATTTAATACAACGTAAATCAGACCAAGGAACGCACCTCCCATTAGGGGTGTGGATGGCCTACATGAGTGGCACACTGATGCGACGCCAGCCGGGTAACCCAGTATACCATGGTTTTGGGTCACATAACTGGACCCTTACATATTGGTGTGCCAAAGCACTACTCAACTGGTTAGCCCACCAGATATGCTTTCTCAGGGTTTAGGACCATTTTACCCTAAGCAGAAATATGACTTAGTACACCAGTGTCTGCTCACTGATCTGTGCACCGTGTTAGTTCCGTTTGACTACAGACATTGTGCCTGATAATAACCATGGTGGAGACACCTATGTTTTGTCATCCCAACAGCTTATCATGATAGGGCGACCAACCATAATCAGAGCTACAAACGTATATAGATTATATGAGACCAGTCCATTGAGTCTCCCACTCAAGTGCATTACCATATAGCTATGGCTCTCTGTTCTGTAATCAGAATACGTACTAAGGTACGTACCAAGATACAATCATAAGCTATCAACTATATACAACTTAACTAATGGTTTTTACGAGCTGTAGACCTTACCAATTCCAACAATCTCCCACTAGATCTAATGAGGAAAAATGGTGTTGAGCTCCATAACTTCTACAAGCTGCCCAGAAGCCTTTGCATGAATTTTCTAAAGGAATTAGCAATATTATATGCATATGTCATCTCAGTACCGCTACTTGTATTTCCTCCTAAAATTGTCAAATCAATTGGAGTTTGTACTTGATGGGTTTCGCTTAATGATGGTGCCTTGGCTCCTTGGACCTTGCTTATCGCTCTTTTGTTGTCACAACAGATAATTGAGCCTCTGGTATGAGTCCCAAGGTCTTCAAGAACTTTTTAAGCCATACCACCTATTAGATTACCTCGCACGCTGTACGTACCCAGTTATTGTGGTGGAGTCTATAATGCACTCTTGCTTCACATTCTACCAACTACCGCTTCTAATCTCAAGATAAAAATAATTCATGAAATTAATTCTCTGGAACGCACATCTGATACCAAAGTCAGACCCTGTGCGTCTAATCGATATCAAGATCTGTGAAGTGTAAGCTAACTCGGAATCCTCACTAGATGAGGACTTCTAAGTATACCTTTCACATCGGTCCAGTGATTTGGACCCGGGTTCAACTGAAACCAACCCATTATTCCTACTGCACAATAGATATCTAGCCTCGTAAACCGAATCTGGCTAGAATCTTATCTACATACATAGCCTGTGACAGCAAGAGAACCTTGCTCTAGTAATCTTGAGTTAACTTAATTTCCAGAACATAACTCGTCTCATTAGGGTCTTTCACATTGAATTGTGATGACTACAAACTTTATCGTAAACAATATTCCTACATTATTTTCAATCAGTAGAATATCATTAACGTAAAGTACTAAGTACACCCTTATATCTTCTTCACCTTTCTTATACCCACTTGGTTTATCCTCATTCTGATCAAAACCGTGTGAGTGGATTTTCTTGATCAAAATAGATACTCCAACTTGGATGCTTGCATCAGTCCATAAATGGACCTTTGTAACTTGCATTTCAGATCTTCTTGATTTACTGACACAAAGTCTGGGGCTGCATCTCCATATGTCCTTTTTGAAATCCCTATTAGGGAATAACTGTCTTGATACCCATATACCAGATCTCCCAATTATAATGGGTTACGATGGATTAAGAGCATCCGAAATAGACTTAGACATAGCTACAAGCAAGAAGGTTTTGACATAGTCAATCCCTTCTCTCTTAGTAACTAATTTAACTTTTTAAGTCTTAATTGGGTCCTCTTCATATACACCCCCTATATCCCAAAAGGGTGATAGTGTAAGAAAAGTCGAGACTGTTTCAAGGGACATTGATGTAAACTTGCCTCCATGGTCTTTTACCAGTCAGAGCTATCAGAAGCTTTCACTACTTCTTCACAGCTCTAGGTATCATTTTCCTGAAACTCTAGATTAACTATCGAAATTTCTTCATGTATCTATCAGGAGCTCTAATGGTCCCACAACGATGAGGTGGTGGTGGTATAAAAGTAAATCATTTTTATAGTATCTAGTATACTAGTTTCTGTATAATCTACTCCCACTACGCTTTTGAATGCGCACTCTCTACCAGTACCTAGTAGTTCACACATAACTACCTTACCTGTAAACTTATGGTCTATAATATATCCTGGTTTAGGTAGATAGTATTCATAGAAACGATTACCTTCCAAATCTCAAGATCATAAAATAGTCCACCTTATGCCTCCTTAGGGTAACCTACAAACAGATAAACCTGGAACTTCATCTCTATCTCATCTCTCTTGTCCTTCCACATAAGTGCAGGATAACCCTATATCTCGAGATACTATAGTGTCAGCTTTCGCTTAGACCATAACTCTCTATAGATCTGAGGCACTGATCTAGATAAGAGATTGTTTTAAATATAAGCTATTATTTTAAGGTACAACCCCACCAAAAGGTGGGTAGTATACTTGGAAATATTAATCATACTACAGACCATTTCAAACAGGGTCCGATTTCTTCTCTCGGAGACTTCATTCTGACGTGTCATCCTTGGAGCATTTAATTGGGAGACAATCCCATGCTCCCTCGGGATCCTATGGAACCCGTCCGATAAGGACTCATTTCTTTGATTAAATCGAAGAGTCTCCTACCATTTGGACGTTATTGGAATCATAGATGTCAAAATTAACTAACACCAATACCTTAGTAGCCCTTTTTGTTATTCTACCTTCCAGATAACACTCATAGGTTAGAAGGATCTCTGATGAATCTGTGAAAAGAAACTCGGACTTCTGTTATCTCTGAATTTATCCGAGGCAAAATATCTAAATCAGAGGGGTCATAAATGAGATAGCTTCTCCAAAGGATTTAGATGAAATTTATTTAGATGCTGCAGTTGTGATGAAATTTATTTTTGAATTAGGATTAAATACAAAGAGATTATTCTGATTTATTCCTCTAGCAATGAAGCTATTTATTCAGTTTAAGATACATACCTACGGTGCTGTCTAAAACTAAAAACTTTATTTACTAAGGAGGAAACATAACTAATTCTCTAAAGATCAAAATCCGTATTTCAGAAAAACTAAGACAATCATATCTAACAACTTCTGCAATGGCTTATGGCATCAGTACCAATATTAGGATCATTTCACCATAAAGTAGCCTTCTGATTTCCTTGAATCCATGTAGACTTGAAGTCCACATTCCAAGAAGCAAAAGAACTGCTACTAGATCGTGACTTAACCCATAACACCTTGAGGTCATACACAATCTTCCAGTACCCACTCTACTCGTCACAGTAGAAATATTTTTGTCCTTGACGTCACTAGACTTAGGAATCCATACCAGTTTCTGCACTAACATAGTTTTTTTCTGTTTCTGATAAGTTACTCCCTTAGGTTCTTCTAAAGAAGATCTAGGTTAAGCACTAAAGGCTTTACTTTTAATTTTGATCTCATCCTTTATCTCCTAGAAAGTTTATCAGAAATTCTGCTTTTATCATCTCTAGTTTGTTAAAGCTAAAGTCTCTAACAACACCTTCGAAGGTTCTAGACAAGGATGCAAGATAGATGACTTCCACCACCTCGTTATTTGGCACCATGTCTTTGGAATCTAATTTGATCTGGAACTCAAGTATGTATTCCCGAACAAGCATACTCCCAGACATCTTGGTACCAATGAGTATCTTGATGAAAAAGCGATAAGTCTACTGACTTCGCCTTTCAGACATCTAATGCAAGTAAAATTTTATTTCAGAAGACTTAGCATATCTCCGGCTTGCCTCTAAGGAGTTGTCAGCAAGTCTGGTTTGACACAGAACTTGCACATCTCATCAGACTCTCAATAGTCGTCATATGACCTATTCAGTGCCCTGGTAGTATCTGGACCCGTTAGGTCTAGTTCGGGGATATTGAGATTTAAACTAAATGTATGCTTATAACCTTAAGTATAAGCTAAAGATAGCGCTTTCACTCTACGTAGTTAAACACCCAATAACTAGTTCTATTATGGGATAACGGACAGGGAAACTATATGGTTGAATAAAAGAATACAGAAAACTCATTTTATAGATTTTGAAAACAAGCTAATTATATCCAAAAGGCAATGCTACCCTCACAGCGAAGATACCTCTATGGATTAATTAACCATATATGCCAGATCTCGAAATAGGATACATTCGCCCTAAGGGACGTGGTGCAGTGTCATCCGCTCATATGGGTCTTTCCTTGAACCAATCCAAATCTTCCAACTAAGGTCTTTGATGGACCATGGTTATCTTTTGGCCAGTACCACGTGATCCCCATGCGAAGCAACAGAAACCTCACATGCACTTCGGATGCTTACCCACAAGTCTAAGTAATTACGGCACAGGAGTTCATACGGCCCCTACTAGGGTGGAAAAAATCCCTTCTCTACTGGCCCCATAATCACCATATCCGAAAGGAGACCACTATATCATCTGGCATGGAAAAATATAACTCTCACCATAGAGGGATATCGAGTTACACCCCCCCCACCCAAACACAAAGCAGTTGGCTATAGAGGCCAGAGGATCTCTACGAGTCCTCTTACACATCCTTTATTAGAGTTGAGGGTTATTTTAATGCAAGTATGAGTGCACACTAAGATCACGACAACCTATACACTTGACCCTGGTCATACCGTGCTCTTACTAGCGTTTCAAGTCGTTGGCGTAGCATTAATCGATCTTGGAATATCATAGTCCCTGCCTCAAGTGGATTTCTCCACTCAAGGGTCATATCATATATTTCAAGAACGTCGATGCTCCGTAATACCGACTATCACCCTAATGCTCTAGAGCCTAGCCTATAGTCAGACTGACATGAAATGACTTTCACTACTATGGCGCCTTTCTTATAAATTTAACGATTGATGTCATAGTAGAATTCTAACTCATTCTAGGTTTTGATGTTGGTCAAATAGGCACACCCGACTTATCAGGTGTTAACCTAATGGTGGCATAACCAAATGTGAAAAATTCACACTATCATCAAGGGTCAATTAAATAATAGGCATCATTAGTGGAATCCTATCCTAATAAGGTTGCTAGGACCCGAGGGGAAAGGGCATCCCCCTAAAACATTGAAAATAAAATTATCTTATCGGGGTTCTCTACAGAATTATAAAAAATAGTAGAAATAAATAATCACACAATTGAATCAAGTTCAGAGTCTGACCCCTGAACCTGACTAGCACAGCGCAGGCTCACTGTCTTCTTTGCAAGATTCCTCGATCCGGTGGAAGCCTCTGTATACGATCTCTGACGCTCTTACCCTTTGCCGTCATCGTTTACACTTTGCCGGATCGCCATCGTCCTCCAAGGTTCCACTCGTTCTCCCGGTAGTGGATCTTTGCGGCAAGTCCTCCTCTTCAATCTGTAACTGAAAAAACTCTAGTACGCTTCGAGCAAGTGCTCGTTCATACACAATTTCCTAAAAAGAAAAGGAAAAACATGCATAGCAAAAAGTCTGGGAATCAAGGGTGGTTAACCTCCACCTCTTGTCCGACTACGGCTCTAAAACCTATCCATACACAAAAAGCAAAACACATCCAGAAATATTCGCTAGCACGGGGTCCAACCCCCGGTAGTAAGCAATCACATATGTAGATTATTTTAGAAGCGAATCCCTGCAAGAACGATTCATAGAACATACAATATATATTATGTGAATGATCTACTCGCAAAACCCCGATGGTGGCACATACTATTCATGCGCGCACATGACGATTTCATAAAAAACATAAAACACATACCATTAGCGTGACTCTGATACCAATTATTGGAAATAATTCCATGGTAGAGGCTCGTAGCGGAAGCAATGTGTGGGTTCGAAAACCCGGATTGGTGTGCGTTACATATCAAAATTTTTATCGAAACGATCTACACGTGCGTGTATGAATCTAGCATGACAACTACACGACCCCCTAATATCGATCTAGCGAAAAGAATAATCTAGCATTCATGCATATTCTATCTATATACTAGATTTACATATTATAAGCCATACCTCTGTGCGGATTCTTTCACCGCGACTAATTTCTTCTTTATCGATAGAGACAGTCTCGGATCTGCTCGATATAGCTTTGGTGCAACAACTATAATTTTTTTCTCCAAACTCTGATTGGGCTAAAATTTGACTATAGCTAGAGAATATCGAGATGCAAACTTTGAAAGTGGTTTCACATCATTTGGAGTTATGTAGCTGTCTTAATCGTAGAAACATCGCTGATCTTCTATGCAAAATCTAGACATCAAAAGATTGCGAGAAGCGTCTTCTAGTTCACCCAATCTGGCACGACGAACGGATCCACATCAATAGATCTCTGAGTGCCTCTATGTGAGAAGCCTTATCCTTTTATGAAACATCACACGAGGAAGACGAGTAGCTATCCAATGGTGCAAGCAAGGGAAAGAGACGAGAGAGGAGAGGAGAAAAGAGGAGAGAGGGGCGGCTAGGGTTTCCCTTAATAGTATGGCTGGGACCCCTCTCCCCCATTGCCCTTATATAGGGCCGGCATATCCCCTTTGGATAAGGATCCAAAGAGGATAGGGTTGACCCTTTCAAATCTCTCCTTTATCTTTATCTCTTCCTTGGTTTTGAAAACGGTCAAAACCAGTCCACTGTATGTCCCTTATGACCAGCCCCTTTATTGAAGGCAACAACCTCCTATAAACAAGAGGGCCGGCCTTGATCAGTCTCCCAACACCTAGGGCCGCCCCCTAGTGTATAGTGATGCATGGTTTGACCAAAACGCCCCTATGTCACTAGTTGGACGTCCCTCGTGTACGAGACTTTGCAAGGCATAAATAAGTGAAGTGCACTAGTGATTTCACTATTCTCTGAGATACCCGTAGGGTGCCCCTAGTAAAGTCAACTAGTCAACTCGTAACATGTTCTGGTGCATCGCACCCATGTGGCGAAGTCCACTTATGGCAAGGGATCGCTATATGCGTCTCTGTACTAACCTAGGGTTTCCCCTTAGTACATACATATAGTTAGGCATCTACCGTGTACTAGTGCAAAGCACTCATAGAGTGTAGGTTTGGACTTATCGCTTTCTCTTACCGCGTCCTGTGTTTCGAGGAGAATATACAAGGACCATACATCATGATGCATGCACATGCTTAATAGAACTCAAGTGCTGAATTTAAAATGATTAAAGATAGATTTCTGCACCTCTTTAGTCAAATTTCAGCAAGGACTAGAAGCACTAATGATCATCCAATCATGCCCAAACAAGTTTAATTTAACGAAGAAATAAAACTAGCATGTGAATGACTAATTCCAGATTTAATAAATAAATTCCACCAATGAAGTGCTAACAAGATCTCTAATATAAAACCAAAGTTTCAAAGATAAAATATGGATCTAAGCGATATTTAACCTAATAGATGAGATTCTTCAGAAGCCAAGTACTTAGAAACCCTAATTAAAATCAGCAATAGGCCGAGTTGGAAAGATGTTTATCACATGAAAAATATCGATGGACGATTCAAACCATGCTTTGGTCAATGCCGACCGCGATCAAAGGCTCCGTTGTTGTAGATGATTGGGCGGAAGAGGAGGTGTGGTCCGGAAGAAAGGGATGAAGAAGATGAGATGATTTGATCTTGGAGAAGAGATGATCTCCATATCGATCTTCCGCAAAGTCGTAGACGAGGGCGTGGCGACGAGGAAGAAGCTTGTGGAGAGAAGAAGAATACTAGAAGCAAGAGGATTCTTCGGATGAGGCGCCGAACAAGCGAACCCGCTTCTTCGTTCTAGGGTTTCAATTCATCATTAAAATCTACATTCAATTAGGGTTTGTAGGGCTTTATAGGAAGGGAAACAATAAAAGAAAAAGAAAAGAGAGAGAGAGAGAGAGAGAGAGAGAGAGAGAGAGACATCTATACGGGAAAAGAGGAAGGAGGGGATATGAGCACGCTTCTCGAGGTATGTCTGTACGGGTCTTACTGCGAGAAAGAGGGAAGAACGACTAGGGTTTTTGGCTTATTTGGCTTTCTTAAATCTCATCCATTGAGATTTAAAATCGACTTAAGATCCTACGGTTAAAAACCAAACATAGAAATAAGTCAGTTTGACATTTGTGGCTCGAACTGGATGCGAACATGGCTTGCACCTACCCTAACTAGAAATAAAAACATAAATAACTCAAGATCCGTCAGTCGGATCGACAGAAAGTAAAAATCAAAGTCGTAGGCAATCGAAATAGCTCTCCAATGGTGCCGACAGATTGGCGATCGACCTCTTGGATCTTGATAGGGAATCAAAATACGCCATTAACTGTAGAAATCTACACGTCGGAGCTCATCTGCATCAAGCCCCCCGGACTCAAAAGAACTCGACTCCTATTGAGTAAGGTCCTGGATTCGGTGGAGGCTCTCTTGGAAGTAGTCGCAATCTCTGTATTTACTTCAACTGCTCTCCCTGGTCCGGTGTCCAAGTAATCAGCAGTAGGTACTCAGCGACTTCATCTGGCATCCCCTACCCATCAATGCCAAGCGAAGACCTGAAAGCCAAAACCAATATCCTCCTCGGCACGAAAAGATTGTCAAGATATCCAGATAATTTCATGTGATAATAGGAATATAGGTTGACATAAAATTCAAAAGACGTATGAAAGAAAAGGCCGCGGGAGCATAATATGTTGCAGGTCATCGGCTTGCACAATAAGCTATGGTTTCTTTGAGAGGCCATGGGTTGCGGGTGCAATATGTGTTGCTCAAAGTGGCCTACGCATGTGGCAAAACAAGTGGATCCTAGACTAAGAAGATATGTCATACAATCATTGTCTGGATTTAGTAAATAAAATAAAAAATTAAATAACTCATCAAGCCACTTGTTATGACTTCGAAAATATAAAAATAATGGGCTTTTCGAAATATGAAAGCATGGCTCATAAGTACCCATCATTGAAAAGTGAACAAAGAAAAATTTTCTTTAATGCTCAATTCAACACTTGGTCGATAATCTGGATGCACACATGAATGGACTGTTAATGCAAAGATGTCAGGTAAATGATGAATGCGAGTGCAAGTGATGTCTACAGATTCTAAATACAATGTGCATGCTATGGAATGCCAGAAGTTGTCTAGCCCCTTCTCAACTATTAGTGAATCAGAAGGACACCCTACTAAATTATCTACAAATGGGGATATGGGCTGACTCTGACTTAGAAGAGTTTTTGGTTCATGGGATCATTTTCTCTTAAAACACGTAAGCCATAAGGTGACGTTGATGCCGTCCTTAAGGAAAGTATAGGTGTTGGCTTTTCCGTGATGTAGTGCATCTCGGTCGAACTACCATGGACGCCTAAGGATAATATCAGCTACTTCCAAAGGAAGGACATCACACCAAACTTTATCATGATATTGCAGCCCAATCGACAACTTAGCCAAATAACAATGAGTCACTAGTTTGCTCGTGGTGTTGTCTAGCCAAGATGTTTTGTAAGAGTGAGCCAATGGTTTGACTTTCCACTTCTTGCTCCTGACTATCCCTTTACTGATTAAGTTGGTGGTGCAACCTCCATCTATCAAGACATAAAGGTCCATGCCATTGACAGTGCAGACTGTTCGGAATAGTTCGAATATCTAGTTCTTGCAATGAGGCTTTGGGGGTCCTCCACAGAGCTCGTGGGGTAGTAACGCTTTAGGTGCCTGGGGGATAGGGACTGGTAAATAACCAATAGTAAGGCAGTCACGTCATCGCCCTCCAAGACTAACTGAATAAAGTTGTCACTCTCAGACTCATGACTGTCCTTTTTATTACCGCAAGATTTGTCTGTAGATTGAATTGACATCGAGGACAATCGGCTGACTTGTGACCCGGCTGGTTGCACTTGAAATATTTCATCATGCTTAGGTTGGTTCCTAAGACTCCTTTACCCTTCTCAGTTGGTGTAGGAACTGTACCAGCTATAGGGGAAGGTCCAGGGATTGGTCTACTAATAGATCCGGATGGTGCCCTAGTGTTGTCATATCGTCAGGACACAGATCGGAAGTGGTGAGACTCAACTTTCTTAACTCGACGGTGTCCGTCACTGACCTGATATGTCATAAAGGGATACCACCTCTTAAATTGAGGGCTTAAGACCATTAACATACCTAGCGATGGTCTGCTCTTCATCTTCATGCATATCATTGCAAGCCTGGAGCTTGTAGAATTCGTTGGTGTAATCGTCCACCGATTTATGCTCTTGTCGCAGGTTTTGGAATTTTTGGAACACACTCTGTTTGAAATCAGAAGGAAGAAACTTCTATTGCATTTTTTCCCTTATATGTGTCCAAGTGGAAATCTTGTCTTTCCCCTTTCTAACCCTCGTGGTCTGCAACTGTCTCCACCAGACCAGTGCATGACCTTTTAATTTAAGACTAACAAACTTGACTTGTTTATCTCGGGAGATTTCCTTCCACTCAAAATACTGATCGATTCTCTCTGCCCAATATAAGAACTCTTCAAGATCCATCCTACCTTTAAACTCAGGAATTTCAATTTTGATATCCTGATTCTAGCCCCAATGGGATTTCGTTCTCCTATGAATCTTCCTACTTCGCCTATCAGACCCGTCAAATGATCGAACTGACACTATCACCTCCTGACTCAAGATCCAACTCACTACGCTCTATAGACGCTCTAGCCCTGTGTTCTCGATGGGGTCGAGGTGGGTTTTGGGAAGTGGTGAAGGCCAAGGTCAAGGCTTCGATCTGGGTCTGAAGCCTATTCATGTTTTCTTGTTGTCTTTTGAAGACATCTTGCCAAGTGCAGGGTGGGGAAGATTGTCTTGGTGGTTCAGCCATTGGAGACTCTCTAGAAGATGCTATCAACTCACCACAGAGAGACATGGGTGATCCTAATATGGATGCGAACACGCAGGATGCTAGTTTGCTAATTAATGCAAAGACATAAAAACTAAAATAAAAAGAAGGAAAATAAAAAAAATTCAGCAAGTACACAATGATGCGAATGATGCAAAAGGACCGACCGTTGCGTAAGAATGCGATGATTAGTGTACTATGATACCAACTTGATGCATGCAGATGCTTAAAAGAACTCAAGTGCTGAATTTAAAATGATTAAAGATAGATTTTTGCACTTCTTTAGTCAAATTTCAGTAAGGACTAGGAGCACTAATTATCATCCAATCATGCCCAAACAAGTTTAATTTAACGAAGTAATAAAACTAGCATGTGAATGACTAATTCCATATTTAATAAATAAATTCTAGCAATGAAGTGCTAACATGATCTTAAATATACAGCCAAAGTCTCAAAGATAAAATCAGTAATAGGCCGAGTTGGAAAGATGTTTATCACATGAAAAATATCGATGGACGATTCAAACCGTGTTTTGGTTAATGACGGCCACAATTAAAGGCTCCATTGTTGTAGATGAATAGGCGGAAGAGGAAGCGTGGTCCGGAAGAAAGGGATGGAGAAGCCGAGGTGATTTGATCTTGGAGAAGAGATGATCTCTATGTCGATCTTCAGCAAAGTCGTAGACGAGGGCGTGGCGATGAGGAAGAAGCTTGCAGAGAGAAGAAGAAGACTAGAAGCAATAGGATTCTTCGGATGAGGCACCAAACAAGCGAACCCGCTTCTCTATACTAGGGTTTTAATTCATCATCAAAATCTATCTTCGATTAGGGTTTGTAGGGCTTTATAGGAAGGAAAAGAACAAAAGAAAAAGGAAATAGAGAGAAAAAGAGACATCCGCATGGGAAAAGAGAAAGGAGGGGATGTGGGCATGCTTCCCGAGATATGTCCGTGCAGGTCTTACCGCGTGAAGAGAGAGAGAACGAGAAAGAGGGGAGAATGGCTAGGGTTTTTGGCTTATTTGGCTTCCTTAAATCTTATCCATTGAGATTTAAAATCGACTTAAGATCCTACGGTTAAAAACCAAACATAGAAATGAGTCAGTTCGGCATCTGTGGCTCAAACTGGATGCAAACATGGCTTGCACCTACCCTAACCAGAAATAAAAACATAAATAACTCAAGATTCGTTAGTTGGATCGACAGAAAGTAAAAATCAAAGTCGTAGGCAATCAAATAGCTCTCCAATGGTGCAGACAGATTAGTGATCGGCCTCTTGGATCTCTGTAGGGAATCAAAATACACCATCAGCTGTAGAAATCTGCACGTCGGAGCTCATCTGCATCACATCATGTGGATAAGGTGGAACCTTCATGGACCGGGTTCATGGCTTTCAACTTGGACTCGATCGACACACTACCTGAGTGTACCATCAATCCTCTAAGCCCAAGTTAATCTTTGTAGCCACCTAGAGTGCGATGTAGGCTGTACTCCAATCCCTTTGGACTTATTATATTCTCTCACATACTCCTGCTTTAGGCTTAGTATAGTAAACCTGTTGTCCCTCCACTTGGTGCCATGATGCAACTCGAGCAGTGAAGAATATCGTCAGATTTGAGTACTCATATGACTCGATTCCTTCCAGGTTAACCACATATGTCGTACCTTCGATCATTTTGTCGAGTAACCGAATCCGATCAACAGTCCTACTGATGATCACCTGGCCAGAGTTTAATACAATGTAAGTCAAACCAGGGAACGCATCTCCCGTTAGGGGTGTGGATGGATTACAGGAGTAGCACACTGATGCAATGCCAGTCGGGTAACCCAGTACACCGTGGTCTTGGATCACATAACTGGACCCTCACACATTGGTGTGCCAAAGTACCACTCAACTGGTAAGCCCACTGGACATGATTCCTTAGGGTTTAGGACTGTTTTACCCTAAGCAGAAACATAGCTTAGTGTATCTATGTCTGCTCACTGATCTGTGCATCGTGTTTGTTCCGTTCGGCCATAGACACTATACCTGATAATGACCGTGGTGGAGATACCCATGTTTTGTCATCTCACTAGCTTATCCTGATAGGGCGACCAATTTTAATCAGAGCTACGAACGTATTTAGGTTACATGAGATTAATCCTTTGAGTCTCACACTTAAGTGGATTACTATGTAATCATGGCTCTATGTTCTGTAATCAGAACACGTACTAAGGTACGTTCCAAGATGCAATCCTAAGCTATCAACCATATACAGCTTAACTAATGATTTTTACAAGCTGTAGACCTCACCAATTCCAACACTATTAGTTTAACACCTGATTAGTTGGGTATGCCTAAAATGAGATGGAATTCTACTATGACATCAATCAAGTTTATAATTAAGGCGCCATGGTAGTGAAAGTCTTTTCCTGTTTGTTAGACCTTAGGCTAGGCTCTAGGGTATTCGTGTGATAGCGAGGTTTATGGAGCATCGACATTCTTGGGATATGTAACGTGACCCTTGTGTAAAGAAATGCACTTGAGGCAAGGAATATGATATTCCGAGATCGATTAATACTAGGCGAAAGGCTTGAAACGCTAGTGGGAGCGCGATATGACCAGGGTCTAGTGTATAGGTTATTGTGACCTTAGCCTATACTCATACTTGCATTAAAATAATCCTCAACTCTAATAAGGGATATGTCAGAGGACTCGTTGAGATCTTCTGGCCTCCACAGCTAACTGCTTTGTATCTGGGTGGGGGGAATAGCTCAACAACCCCCTCGGGTGAGAGTTATATTTTTTAATGTCAGATGACTTAGTAGTCTCCTTAGGGATATGGCGATTGTGGGGTGAGGAGAGAAGGGCATTTATCCCACCCTTGTGGGGGCCGTAAAAACTCCATGTCGTAATTTCCTAGGCTTTTGGGTAAGGATCCGAAGTACACATGAGGCTTCCGTTGCTTCGCATGGGGATCACGTTGTACTGGCCAAAAGGACAACCATGGTCCATTAAAGCCCTTTGTTGGCAGATTTGGATTGGGTCATGGAAAGACTCGTGTGGGCGGGTGTATCCGATTCCGAGATCTTGCATATATTGTTAATTAATCCATAGTGGTGCCTTCACTGTAAGGGTAGTGTTGGAATTTGGATATAATTAACTTATTTTTAAAATCCATAAAATTAGTTTTCTGCATTCCTTCATTAAACCATATAGTTCCTCTATCTATTATCCCATAAGAGAACTAGTTATCGGGTCTCTAGCTACGTAGAGCGGAAGTGCTATCTGAGCTTATGCTTAGGGTTGTAAGCGTACAATGACAGTAAATCTCAATACCCCTGAACTAGACGTAATGGGTCCAGATGTCACCAGGGCACTGAATAGGGCATATAACGACTAGCGAGAGTCTGAGGAGATATGCAAGTGCTATGTAATAACAGACTTGCAGAAATCTCTTTAGAAGCAAGTTATAGATATATTAGGTCTTCTGAAATAAAATTTTACTTGTATTAGATGTCTAGAAGGCGAAGTCAGTAGACCCATCGCTTTTCCATCAAGATACTCATTGGTACCAGGGGCGTAGCCAGAAATCTTTTTTGGGCTAGGCTGAAACTAAACTAGTTTTTTTTACAATAAAAGTTTTACTTTATAAAAAAATACTAAGCAAAATTTTTTAAGCAAACATCGACGGTACGAGAAATTATATTAATATAAAAAAGGTTAATTATACTTTGTCCTACTGAATTTTAGCTCAAAAACATTTAACACCCCTACAGTTAAAAAACTACATTTTGCCCCATTGAAGTCAAATAAAAATTACAAACTGAGAGAAATTAAGTAGTTGACAAAAGGAGTATTGTGCTAACATTTCAAACTTTAGGGAGCATTTTGGAACAAAGCAAACTATAGGGGGGTTAAGTGCTTTTGGCGGCGATTCACATTTCGTGAGGACTCATAGGCGATAGCGATTCAAGTACGTGTTGCAAGGGGCCAAGGGCCTTGCTGGGTTGATGCGGGCTGAGGTCATGGTTGAGACGGGCTGTGACATATACTTAATAATATGGGCTAGTATTTCTCAAAACTCAGCCGGGCTATAGCCCGACCGAGCCAACTATTAGATTCACCCATGGTTGGTACCGAGATGTTTGAGGATAAGCTTGTTTGGGAATACATACATGAGTTCCAGATTGAACTAACTTCCAAAGATATGGTGCTAGATGACGAGGTGGTGGAAGACATCTATCTTGCATTCTTGTCTAGAACCTTCAAAGGCGTTGTCAGACACTTCAGCTTTAATTAGCTAGAGACGACAAACGCAGAACTTCTGAGATTTTTCTAGGAGACAAAGGATAAGATCAAGATTAAAGGTGAAGCCTTTAGTACTTAACGTAGGTCTTCTCTAGAAGAGCCATAGGAGTAACTTATCAAAAACCAAAACTATATCAGTGCAGAAATTGGTATGGATTCCTAAGTCTGGTGACGGCAAAGATGAAAGTATTTTCGCTGTGGCAAATAGAGGGGGTACTAGAAGATTGTATAAGGCCTTAGGATGTTAAAACAGGTAGACATCAACTCCTAAAGGTGTTGAGTCACTATCTAGTAATAGTTCTTCTACTTCTTGGAATGTGGACTTCGTGTCTACAGAGATTCAAGAAAAGCAGAAGGCTACTTAATAGTAAAGTAGTTCTAATATAGGTACTGATGCCATAAGCCACTACAGAAGTTGTTAGATATGATTGTCTTAGTTTTTTTTTTTTCTAAAACACGGATTTTGATCTTTAGAGACTTCGTTCTGTTTCCTCCTCGCAGAATGAAGTTTTTAATTTTAGACAATACCATAGGTGTGTCTCAGATTGAATGGATATCTTCATTGCTAAAGGAATAGTTCAAATCGATCTCTTTGTATTTAATCCTAATTCAGAAATAGATATCATGACAACTGCAGCGTCTGATTTAAATTCATTTGAATCCTTCAAAAAAGCTAACCCATTTGTGCCCCTCTGACTTAGATATTTTACCTCAGATAAATTCAAAGATAACAGAAGGTCGAGTTTCTGTTTACAAATTTATTAGAGATCCTTCTAACCTATGAGTATTATCTGGAAGGCAGAATAACTAAAAAGGGCATTAAGATATCGGTGTTAGTTAATTTTGATATTTATGATTCCAAGTGCATCTAGATGATAGGAGTCTCTTCAATTTAATCAAAGGAATGAGCACCTATCAGACATATTTTATAGGGTCCTGAGGGAGCATGGGATTATCTCCTCGTTAAATGCTCCAAGAATAACATGTCAGAAAGAAGTATTCGAGAGAAGGAATTGGACCTTGTTTGATATAGTCCGTAGTATGATGAATATTGCCAAGTGTACCACCCACCCTATGGTGGGGTTATATACCTTAAAACAATAGCTTATTTCTGGAACTATCTCTCATCTAGATCAGTGCCTCAGACCTATAGAGAGCTATGGTCTAAGCGAATGCTGACACTATAGTGTCTCAAGATATGGGGTTGTCCTACACTTGTGCGGAAGGACAAGAGGGATGAGATGGAGATAAAATTCCAGGTATATCTGTTTATAGGTTACCCTAAGGAGGCATAAGGTGGACTGTTTTACGATCTTGAGGCATGAAGGGTAATCGTTTGTATGAATACCATCTACCTAGAATAAGATTGTATTATAGACCATAAGTTTACCGGAAAGGTAGTTTTGGGTGAACTACTAGGTACTGGTAAAGAGTGCGCATCCAAAAGCATAGTGGAAGTAGATGATACAGAAAGTAATATACCAAATGCTGTAGAAATGATTCACTTTGTACTACCACCACCTCGTTGTTGTGGGAGCATCAGAGCTCCTGATAGATACTATGGAGAAATTTTGATAGTTAATCCAGAGTTTCAGGAGGATGATCCCTAGAGCTATGACGAAGTAGTGGAAGCTTTTGATAGCTTTGACTGGCAAAAGATGATGGAGGCAAACTTGCATTAATGTCCCTTGAAATAGTCTCGACTCTTACACTATCACCCTTTTAGGTGTAGGGGGTGTATAAGAAGAGGACCCGATATTCTTATTAAGACTTAAGTAGCTAGATTAGTTGCCAAAGGAGAAGGGATTGATTATGTCGAAACCTTCTTACCGGTAGCTATGCCTAAATCTATTTTGGATCCTCTTAATCCATCACAGCCCATTATATAGTTAGGAGATCTGCTGATGGATGTTAAGACAATTATTCCCTAATAGGGATTTGAAAAAAGATATGTGTATGATGCAGCCCCAGGCTTTATGTCAGCAAGTCAGAAAGATCTGGAGTGCAAGTTGTAAAGGTCCATTCATGGACTAATGCAAGCATCCAAGTTAGAATATCTATTTTGGTCATGGAATCCGCTCACACGGATTTGATCAGAATAAAGATAAACCAAGTGGGTATAAAAAAGGTAAAAAGGCTACAAGGGTATACTTAGTACTTTACTTTAATGATATTCTACTGATTGAAAATAATGTAGGAATATTATTTATGGTAAAGGTTTGTAGTCATCACAATTCAATGTGAAAGACCTTAGTGAGGTGAGTTATATTCTGAGAATCAAGGTAACTCAAGATCACCAGAGCAAGATTTTCTTGCCGTCACAGGCTACACATGAAAGATAAGACTCTAGCCATATTCGATTTTTTAAGGCTAGATATCTATTGCGAAGCAAGAATGATGGGTCGATTTTAGCTGAACCCAGGTCCAGGTTACTGGACTTATGTGAAGGGTATACTCAGAAGTCCTTATCAAGTGAGGATTGTGAGTTAGGTTATACTTCACAGGTCCTGATGTCGATTGGATATACAAGGTCTTATTTTGGTGTTAGATGTGCATTCCAAAGAATCGATTTTAAAAATTATTTTTACCTTGGGATTAGAAGTGGTAGTTGGTATAGTGTAAAGCAAGAGTGCATCACAGACTTCACCACAGCGGCTGAGCATATTATTATATGCGAGGTAGTCAAGTAGGTGGTATAGCTCAGGAAGTTCTTGGAGAACTTAGGGGATGCGTATCAGAGGCTCAGTTATCTGTTGTAACAACAAAAGAGCGATAAGCAAGGTCCAAGGAGCCTAGGCACCACTGTTAGAGGAAATCCATCAAATACAAACTCCACTTGATCTGACAATTTTAGGAGAAAAAGTAAGTAGCGGTACTGAGGTGGCATCTATAGATAATGTTGTTAATTACTTTAGGGAATTCTTGCAAAGGCTTTTGGGCAATATATAGAAGCTATAGAGCTCAACATTATTTTTTCTCGTTAGATCTAGTGGGAGATTGTTGGAATTGGTGAGGTCTATAGCTCGTACAAACTTATAGTTTAATTGTGTATAGTTGATTGCATAGGATTGCATCTTGGTACGTACCTTAGTACGTGTTCTGATTACAGAACAGAGAGTTATGACTATATGCTAATCAAGTTAAGAGGAAGACTCAATGGATTGGTTCCATGTAACCTAAATACATTCGCAGCTCTGATTAGAGTTAGTTGCCCTATCAGGATAAGCTGTTGGGATGACAGAGTATGGGTGTCTCTACCACGGTCATTACCCGGTATAGTGTCTATGGCAGAATGGAACCAACACGGTGTATAGATCGATGAGCAGACACCGGTGCTCTAAGCCGTGCTTCTGCTTATGGTAAATAGTCCTAAACCCTGAGGAACCATGTATGGGGGGCTAGCCAGTTGTGTGGTGCTTTAGTGCACCAATATATAAGGGTCCAATTATATGATTTAAAACCACGGTGTACTGGGTTACCCGGCTGGCGTCGTATCAGCATGTCACTTATGCAGGCCATCCACACCCCTAACAGGAGGTGCATTTCTTGGTCTGACCTACGTTGTATTAAATCCTGGTCAGGTGGTCATCATTTAGACTGTTGACTAGATCCGGTTACTCGGTAGGGTAATTGGAGGTACGACGTATGTGATCAACCTGGAAGGAACGGAGTCATATGAGCACTTGAGTCTGATGGTATTCTCCACCGCTCGAGTTGTATCATGGCACAAGTAAAGGGACATCGGGTTTACAACTACTAAGCGGAGAGCAGGGGTATATAGAGAATATAGTAAGAGTAGGGGAATTGGAGTGCAGCCTACGTCGTACTCAGAGTGGCTACACATCTTAACTCGGGCTCAGAGGTTTGATGGTACACTCGGGTAGTGTATCGATCGAGTCTAAGTTAAAAGCCATGAACCATGGTCCCTGACGGTTCCACCTTATCCACATGATGTATGGTCCTTAAACCATCTCCTCAAAATACAGGACACAGTTAGAGGAACCGAGAAGAGTCGAACTCTACGCTCCATGTGTGCTTCACACTAGTGCACGGTAGATGCGTAACTACATGTGTGTACTAAGAGAAAACCCTAGGTTAGTATAGAGACGTATGTAGCTATCCCTTGCCATAAGTGAACTCTGTTACATGGGTGCGATGCACCAGGACATGTTTCGAGTTGACTAGTTGACTTTACTAAGGGCACCCTATGGGTACCTCAAAAAATAGTTAAATCACTAGTGCACTTCACTTATGTGTGTCTTGTAAAGTCTCGTATACGAGGGATGACCAACTAGTGACATAAGGGCATTTTAGTCAAACCATATACCACTATGCACTAGGGGGGCCGGGCCTAGTTGTTGGGAGACTGGTCAAGGCCGGTCCTCTTGTTTTTAGGAGGTTGTTGTCTCCAATGAAGGGGCTGGTCATAAGGGACGGAAAGTGGGGTGGTTTTGACCATTTTCAAAACCAAGGAAGAGATATTGATAAAGGAGATATTTGAAATGGTCAACCCTATCCTCTTTGGATCCTTATCCAAAGGGGATAGACCAGTCCTATATAGGAGCAAGGGGAGAGAGAGAGGTCAGCCATGCCATTAGGGGAAACCCTAGCAACCCCTCTCTCCTCTCCTCTTCTCTCCTCTCTCGTCTTTCTCCCTCGCTTGCGACCTTGGATGGCGACTCGTCTATCTCGCGTGGTGTTTTGTAAATAGAGAAGGCTCATCGTATAGAGGCACTTAGAGATCCATCGATGAGGTACCGTGCATCGTGAGAGATCGAGTGAACTAGAAGGCGCTTCCTGTAATCTTTTACTGTCCAGATTTTGCACAGAAGATCAGTGATGTTTCTACGACTGCGGAAGCTATAAAACTCCAAATGATATGAAACCACTTGTAAAAGTTGCATTTGGAAGTTCTCTAGTTGCAATCCAAATTTCATCACAATCGGAGTTCAGACTGAAAAATTATGGCCTTTTTACCAAAGGTATATCGAGTAGATTCGAGGCCGTCTTCATCGACAAAGAAGATATTTATCACGGTGAAAGAATCTGTACGGAGGTATGATCTCAATCATATAGATCTAGTGTAGAGATAGAATATGCATACATACTAGATTATTCTTTTTGTTAGATCGATGTTAGGGGGTCGCGTAGTTACCATACTAGATTCATACATGCACGTGTAGATCGTTTCGATAAAATTTTTTATATGTAACACACACAATCCCTAGTCTTCGGACCTACCCTTTGCTTCCGCTGCGGGCCTCTGCCTTGAAATTTTTTTCAACATTAGCGACCTGATCCTATCGACTGTGTGCTCGGCGGAAAGCATTTTTCCTGAGAAAATCCTTTTGTTCTGCTCCAGCCATAGCCCCAACAAATAGCTATCACCGCTATATCCCAACTGCCTCGCGAATCTAGACTAATATGTTTACTCCTCTAGGGACCCCAAAGAGAGGCCAAAGAGGTAGGGTGGAACCTGATGTGTAACCTCGATCTAAAAATGGACCAGATGCTCCTCGAGTAAAAGCACCGAATCAGAATGTGATTTGAGGTCTCATCTGCCTGTCCAAAAAATGGACATATGGTGTCTAATATCGCTGGGTGATTCCGCTTTTAGAGGTTGATCTTAGTGAGAATCTTGTCCTTCGTCGCTAACCTCATGAAAATCTTTGCCTTCAACAGGCTTTTCGTTTTCCAGATCTTTTTCGCAAGTGGGCAAATTACACCCCCAAAGTTAATGAACTAAAAGAAGGAGCTCATAGTGAATAGTCTAGTCGAATCAGGTTTATCTGTGAGGGATATCAGGTGAAGGAGGTCAAGAAGCTCACCAAGTTGTGGGATGAGTTCCATCGGAAAAGAGCCGCCAGACATTCCCATTCTGTCAGTGAGCCATCTAAGAGGGTTAGGCGTTGATGACTTGGATGACTCCAATATTACCCTTTTTTAATTAGTTAGAGATTTATGTGATTCTTTTATAAGTAATCTTTTATTTTGCCTTTCACCCCGCAAGTACTCTATGTTTGAGGTCTATTGAAGAACCATGGAGCTCGACTTGAAGTTAGCATACATTGATGAGCTAGAACCCCCCCACCCCCCAATCTCCGTCTCCTCCAATCTCGATCGGCCCTTCTTCGCCTCCCTCACCTCAAGCTATCGCTGGAGAAGACTGTTGCCACCACTCGACACCATCGTGTCCCATTAGCACGTGTAGCGACTGAGCCTAAGCAATCACCATCTTGAGCTCCTCCCCTCCATCATTACCGACGGCCACGCCTTCCTTAGACCTTGTCAAAGTTCCCCGACACCTTTCTTTCTCTGCCAATAAGCCTACAAACTTCCTGCACCACCACCCACACCTCACCACTTTTGCACCTTTATCCCTAGCTCTGGCAGCCCCCGAATTCTCCTCCCCTGCCTCCTTTTTATGCCTTTCTCCTTCCCTGCCGACTCTGGCCACACCTCCTCCCCCCTGTCTTTTCCCCACCTTTGCCAACTCATCACCTCACACAACTCAGCAACTAGTCCTCCACTCTCACCATCCCACCTCACTCTTCCCCTTCTCTGCCATCCCATTCCCAAGTTCTAACCACTCTCTGTGCTCAATCATGGTCCAAGTTCTCTCTCTCTCTCTCTCTCTCTCTCTCTCCTAGCCTTCTCCAGTCCCAATCAACCCTCCTCTCCACTATCCTCCTTATTCCCTGCCTCCATCGACCCCTCACTCTACACACCTCTATTGATCTTCGCCTAACCATCCTCCTCTGGCCATATGTACTTGACCACCCCTACTCTCTATTCCCCTTCCCTTCTCCTTCTCCCTTGTCCCTAGATCTGGTTCTTTCTCTCTCTCTCTCTCTCTCTCTCTCTCTCTCTCTCTCTCTCTCTCTCTCTCTCTCTCAATCCATCCCGACATCATTGCTTTTGCTACCCCAACTCCTCCCTCACTTCCTCCACCCTCCGTTGCTACCCTCCCTCCCTCTCTTTCTCCATTCATAGCCAACCTTGACCAACTCCAGCTCATTCCCCTAGCCCTGATCAACTCTCCGACCCCCGCCACCATCCCCACCACCGCACCAACACCAGCTGCACCATCTATTCCTCTTCTCCTCCCTCTTCTTCTCTTCCACCTCCTCCTCCCTAACATCTCCTCCACTCTGCTCCTCCCTTCACCCCCTCCTTATGCCACATGCACTCCTCCATCTTTCCCAACTCCGACACCGTCACAACCAGTCACCTCCTCCTCTCTTTCCTTTTCGACCACCGCCACCAGCTCCTCCTTCACTCCATTTCCTCTCAGGTGGAGACTATCATCGGGTATCGCATCATGGAAACTTTAGGGCTTGTTCTAGGGTTCTTCAATGGAGCTCAAACAAAGAGTACTTGGAGGGTGAAAGTCAAAATAAATGATTACTCATAGAAGAACCACATAAATCTCTAACCCATAAAGTAAGGCCAATATCGAAAGTAGTCTAACTCATCTACGCTAGCTCAACCCACCTAATGCCCTTAGACGGCTTGCAAACAAATTTTTAAAAAAATTGGGGGTGTAACCCAAATACAGGGATACATTTGGGGGTGAAATACAAAATTACCCTTTAATTAAATAAATTGATATTCTCCACCCTTATTTTATCATCCCCAATTATCTATTGTAGGATCTATTGGATAGTTCCCAGCAGTGTGTAGAAGATCAATGAGGGTCCCATTCTCTTAATCAAAGTAAGTAATGTACAGAAGATCAAGGAGGGAAATGTTAAGATTCTGCCACACGAGTTTGGCTATTGGGTGAAGCTGTACGTGCGTACGCCAGAGCCGTCTGATGGGGACAGGGTGGTATGGGTATTGGGGGCTCTATTTTGGTCTCGAACACTGTGAGCATATAGTGTAAATATACTAGTGCATGCCCGTGCCAGTCGGTACTGCAGCGGACTGCCTTCGACGACAAGACACCGCCCGGGCAACAACACACCTGAAAAGCTGAAAGGCTACTGGCCATGAGCGAGGTCACCAACTCGCCGGGTATTGGAAATAATTCCATGGTAGAGGCCCGCATCGAAAGCAATGGGTAGGTCCAAAGACCGGGAATGATGTGCGCTACATATCAAAATTTTCAGCGAAACGATCTACATGTGCGCGTATGAATCTAGTATGGCAACTATATTACCCCTAATGTCAATCTAGAGAAAAGAATAATCTAGTATGCATGCATGCATATTCTATCTCTATACTAGATCTATATGTTAGAAGTCATACCTCCGTGCGGATTCTTTCACCGCGACAAATTTCTTCTTTGTCGATGAAGACGGCCTCGGATCTACTCGATATACCTTCGGTGCAATAGCCATAACTTTTTGTTTCAAACTCTGATTAGGCTAAAATTTGGGCTGCAACTATATAACTTCGAGACACAACTTTTGAAAGTGGTTTCAAGAATTGGAAGTTCTGTAACTCCCACAATTGTAGAAATATCACTGATCTTCTATGCAAAATCTGGACAACAAAAGATTACGAGAAGCGCCTTCTAGTTCACCTGATCTCGCATGATGCATGACACCTCGTCGATGGATCTTTGAGTGCCTCCATACGATGAGCCATATCCTTCTACGAAAACCCACGCGAGGAAGACAAGTCTTTATCCAAGGTCGCAAGCAAAGGAGAGAGACGAGAGAGGAGATGATAGGAGATAGGGGCGGCTAGGGTTTCCTCCTATGCATAGTTGGCCCCTCTCTCTCTCTTTGATCTTATATAGGGTTGCCTCATCCTTTGGATAAAGCTCTTAACGGATAGGGTTTGACCAATTCAAACCTCTTCCTTAATCTCTCCTTTTATCTCTCATTTATTAGAGATCTCTTCCTTGGTTTTGAAAACGGTCAAAATCAGTCCACTTTCTGTCCCTTATGACCGACCCTTTTATTGGAGACAACAACCTCTTAAAAAATAAAGGGGTCATCCTTGACTAGTCTCCCAATACCTAGGGTCGACCCCGAGTGTATAGTGACGTATGGTTTGACCAAAACGCCCCTATATCACTAGTTGGCCGTCCTTCGTGTACGAGACTTTGTAAAGACTCACAAGTGAGGCTTACTAGTGATTTCACCACTCACTGAGCTTGCCAAAGGGTGCCCCTAATAAATCAACTAGTCAACTCGTAATATATCCCGGTGCATCGTACCTATGTAGTGAGGTTCACTTATGATAAGGGATAACTACATACGTCTCTGTACTAGTCTAGGGTTTCCCCTTAGTACACGCACGTAGTTACGCATCTACCGTGCACTAGTGCCAAGCAGACACGTAGCATAGGTATGGACTTCTCGCTTTTTCTAACTGCGTCCTGTGTTTCGAGGAGATGATATAAAGACTATACATAATATGGATAAGGTAGAACCTTCAGGAACAAGGGTTCATGGATTTCAACTTGGACTCGATCGACACACTACCCGAGTGTACTATTGATCCCCTGAGTCTGAGTTAACCTGCGTAGCAACATAGAGTGCGACGTAGGCTACACTCCAATTCTCCCGGACTTACCATGTTCTCTCGTATACCCTTGCTATCCACTTAGTATGGTAAACTCGTTGTCCTCCACTTGGTGTCATGATGCAACTCGAGCGGTGGAGAATACCGTCAGACTTGAGTGCTCATATGACTCGGTTCCTTTCAGGTTAACCACATACATCGTACCTCCGATTACCTTATCGAGTAACTGAATCTGGCCAACAGTTCAATTGATGTCCACCTAGCCAGAGTTTAATACAACGTTGGTCATACCAAGGAACGCACCTCCCTTTAGGAGTATGGATGGCTTGTAGGAGTGACACACTAATGCGACGCCAGCCAGGTAACCCAGTACACTGTGGTTTTGGGTCACGTAACTGCACCCTCACATATTGGTGCGCCAAAGCACTACTCAACTTGTTATCCATCCAAACATGGTTCCTGAGGGTTTATGACCATTTTACCCTAAACAGAAACACGACTTAGTGCATCGGTATCTGCTCACTAATTTATGCATTGTGTTGGTTCCATTCGGCCACAGACACTGTGCCTGGTAATGATCATGGTGGAGACACCCACGCTCTGTCATCCCAACAGCTTATCCTGATAGGACGACCAACCATAATCAGAGCTGCGAACGTATTTAGGTTATATGGGACTAGTCCATTGAGTCTCCCACTCAAGTGGATTACCATATAATCATGGCTCTCTGTTTTGTAATAAGAACTCGTATTAAGATACGTACCAAGATGTAATCCTAAGCTATCAACCATATGCAGCTAAATTAATGATTTTTACGAGCTGTAGACCTCACCAATTCCAATAATCTTCCACTAGGTCTAACGAGAAAAAATATTGTTAAGCTTTGTAGCTTCTATATGCTGCCCAAAAGTCTTTGCAGGAATTCCCTAAATGAATTAGCAACATTATCTGCAGATGTCAGTATTTTCTACTAAAACTATCAGATCATGTGGAGTTTGTACTTGATGGGTTTCCCCTAACGGTAGTGCCTAGGCTCCTTGGACCTTGCTTACCGCTCTTTTATTGCCACAATAGATAACTGAGCCTCTAGTACGTGTCCTAATTCTTCCAAAAACTTTCTGAGCCATACCACCTATTTGACTACTTCGCATGCAATAACATGCTTAGCCACTGTGTTAGAGTTTGTGATGCACTCTTGCTTCATACTCTACCAACTACCGTTTTTAATCTCAAGATAAAAATAATTTCTAAAATCGATTATCTGGAATACACATCTGATACCAAAGTCAGACCCTATGCGTCCAATCGATATTAGGACCTATAAAGTATAAGCTAACTCATAATCATCACTTGATGAGGACTTCTGAGTATACCCTTCACATGATTCCAGTGACCTGGACTCGGGTTTGACTGAAACCGACCCATCATTCCTGCTATACAATAGATATCTAGCCTTGTAGATCGAATTTGGCTAGAGTCTTATCTTCAAGCATAGCCCGTGACAACGAGAGAACCTTATTTTGATGATCTTGAGTTACTTTGATTCCTAGAACATAACTCGCCTAACAAGGGTCTTTCACATCGAATTACAATAACTATAAACCTTTACCGTAAATAATATTCCTATATTATTTTCAATCAGTTGAATATCATTACTGTAAAATACTAAGTATAACCTTATAGCTTTATCGTCTTTTTTTATACCCACTTGATTTATCCTTATTCTCATCAAATCCGTGTGAGCGGATTCCATGACCAAAATAAATATTCCAACTTGGAAGCTTGCATTAGTCCATGAAGAAACTTTGCAACTTGCACTCCATATCTTTCTAACCTGTTGACACAAAGTCTGGGGCTACATCATTCACATGTCCTATTCCAAAATCCCATTAGAGAATATGTCTTGACATCCATCAACCAGATCTTCCAACTATAATGGACTGTAATGGATTAAGAAGATCCAAAATAGACTTAGATATAGCTACTGACGAGAAGATTTTGACATAGTCAATCCCTACTCCTTTGGCAACTAATCTAGCTACATAAGTCTTAATCGGATGCTCTTCTTATACATCTCATACACCCAGAAGGGTAATAGTGTAATAAGAGTCGAGACTGTTCCAAGGGACATTGATACAGGCTTGCCTCTATGATCTTTTGCCAGTCAGAGCTATCGGGAGCTCCCACTATTTCGTCGTAGCTCTAGGGATCATCATCCTGAAACTCTGGATCAACTATCCATAGTATCTATCAGGAGCTCTGATGGTCCTATAACGATGAGATGGTGGTAATACAAAGTGAATCGTTTCTACAATATTTGGTACACTAGCTATTGTATCATTTACTCCCACTGCGCTTTTGGATGCATACTCTCTATTAGTACCTGCTAGTAGTTCTCCCAGAACTATCTTACCGGTAAACTTATGGTCTATAATATAATCCTGATCTAGGTAGATGATATTCATAAAAACGATTATCTTCCAAATCTCAAAATCATAGAATAGTTCACCTTATGCCTTCTTAGGGAAATCTATAAACATATATACCTAGAACTTCATCTCCATCTCATCCCTCTTGTCCTTCTACATAAGTGCAGCACAGTCCTATATCCTGAGACACTATAGTGCCAACTTTCGCTTAGACCATAGCCCTCTATAAGTATGAGGCACTTATCTAGATGAGAAATAATTCTAGCTATAAGCTACTGTTTTAAGGTACAACCCCACCAGAAGGTGGGTAATATATTTGACAATATTTATCATACTACGAACCATGTCAAATAGAGTCTGATTCTTTCTCTCGGAGACTTTATTCTGACGTATTGTCCTTGGACCATTTAATTGGGTGACAATCCTATGCTCACTCAGGATCCTATGGAACCCGTCCAATAGGTACTCATTCCATTGATTAAATCGAAGAGCCTCCTATCGTCTGGATGGTTTTAGAACCATAGACGTCAAAATTAACTAACACTAATACCTTAGTGGCTCTTTTAGTTATTCTGCCTTCCAGATAACACTCATAGGTTAGAAGAATCTCCGATGAATCTGTGAACAAAAACTCGGTCTTCTATTACCTCTGAAGTTATCTGAGACAAAATATCTAAATCAGAGGGGTCATAAATAGGTTAGCTTCTCCAAAGGACTTAGATGAATTTGAATCAGACGTTGTAGCTGTCATGAGATCTATTTTCGAATTAGAATTAAATATAAAAAGATTTTTTTAAACTATTTCTCTAGCAATAAAGATATCCTTTCAGTTTGAGAAATATACCTTCGGTGCTGTTTAAAACTAAAAACTTTATTTAGCGAAGAGGAAACAGACCTAAGTCTCTAAAGATCAAAATCTGTATTTTGGAAAGACCAAGATAACATATCTGACAGTTTCCGTAGCGGCTTATGGTATCAGTACCTATGTTAGGATTATTTCACCATAAAGTAGCCTTCAGCTTTTCTTGAATCTCTATAGACACGAAGTCCACATTCCAAGAATAGAATAACTACTACTAAATAGTGACTTAACCCCTAACACCCTGAGGCCATACTCAATCTTTTAATACCCATATACTAGCCACAGTGGAAACACTTCCATTCTTGGTATTACCAGACTTAGGAGTCCATACTAGTTTCTGCACTAGAATAGTTTTTGATCTCTGATAAGTTACTCCCTTAGGTTCTTTTAAAGAAGACCTATGTTAAGCACTAAAGGCTTCGCCTTTAATCTTGATCCCATCCTTTATCTCTTAGAAAGCTCCTCAGAAGTTCTGTGTTGGTCATCTCTAACTAATTGAAGCTAAAGTGTCTGACAATGCCTTTAAAGGTTCTAGACAATGATGCAAAACAAATATCTTCCATCATCTTGTCATCTGGCATCATATCTTTGGAATCTAGTTCAATATGGAACTCAAATATATGTTCCCAAATAAGCATACCCTCAGACATCTCGGTACCGACAAGTATCTTGATAGAAAAGAGATAAGTCTATTAACCTCACCTCTCTGATATCTAGTGCAAGTAAAATTTTATTTCAGAAGACCTAGCATACCTCCAACTTGCTTCTTAGGAGTTGTCCGCAAGTTTGTTGTGACACAACACTTGCACATCTCCTCTTACTCTCGCTAGTCATCATATGCCATAGTTAGTGCCCTAGTGATATTTGAACTCGATAGGTCTGGTACATGGATATTAAGATTGAAAGCCAATGTACCTAAATAATCCTAAATATAAGCTCAGACAATGCTTTCGCTCTTATGGGATAGCAGATAGGGGAACTATATGGTTGAATGAAAGAATAGAGAAAACTTATTTTATAGATTTTTAAAGTAAGCTAATTATATCCAAATGCCAACGCTACCCTAACAGCAAAGATATCTCTATGGAATAATTAACCATGTATGTGAGATCTCAGAATCAAATATACCCGATCGAGGGGGCAATATGCAGTCACATCTACTCACACGCGTCTTTCCTTGACCCTATCCAAATCTGCCAACAAAGGGTTTTGATGGACCATGGTTATCCTTTTGGCCAGTACAACATGATCCCTATGCAAAGCAATGAATGTCTCACGTGTACTACGAATGCTTATCCACAAACCTAGGCAATTACGACACATGAGTTCATGCGGCCCCCACGAGGCTGGGATAAAAGCCCTTCTCTCCTCACCCCGTAACCACCATATCCCGAAAGAGACCGCTAAGTCATTTGGCATAGAAAAAACATAACTCTCACCTAAGGGGGATGTTGAGCTACGCCCTCCCACCCAAACACAAAGCAGTTGGCTGTGGAGCCTAGAGGATCTCAACGAGTCCTCTTACACATCCCTTATTAAAGTTGAGGGTTATTTTATGCAAGTATGAGTATACACTAAGGTCACGACAACCTATTAACTAAACCATAGTCATACCGCACTCCCACTAGCGTTTCAAGCCTTTCATGAAACATTAATCGATCTTGGAATATCATAATCTCGGCCTTAAGTGGATTTCTCCACTCAAGGGTTAAATTATATATCCAAAGAACATCGATGCTCTACAAACCTGGCTATCAAGCTAATATCCTAGAGCCTAGCCTAAGGTCAGATTGATAGAAAAGACCTTCCACTACCATGGTGCCTTAATTATAAACTTGATGATTGATGTCATAATAGAATTTCATCTCATTCTAGGTTTCGATGCTGGCCAAATAGACACATCCAACTAATCGGGTATTGACCTAATAGTGGCATAATCAAATGTGAGGAACTCACGCTATCATTAAAGGTTAATTAAATAATATGCATCATTAATGGAATCCTATCCTAATAAGGTTGCTTGGACTCGAGGGGAAAGGGCATCCCTCTAAAACACAGATGACAAAATTATTGCATTGGGGTTCTCTACAGAAATATAAAGAACAGTAGAAAGAAACAACCATATAACTGAATCAAGTTCAGGGTCTGACCCCTGAACCTGGCTAGCACAGTACAGGCTCTCTATCTCCTTCACATGGTTCCTCGATCCGGTGCAAATCTCTGTATACGATCTCTAACGCTTTTGCCATTTGTCGTCATCATGATGCTTCGTTGGAACGCCATCGCTCTCCAAGGTTCCGCTTGTCTTCTTGGTGGTGGATCTCCGAAGCAAGTTCTCACCTTCAATCTGTAACCAAAAAAGATCTAGTATGCTTCGAGTAAGTACTCGCTCATATATAATTTCCTAGAAAGAAAAGAGAAACAAGCCTAGTAAAGAGCCTGGGAGTCAAGGGTGGTCAACCTCTACTACTTGCTCGACTACGGCTCTAAAACCTATCCATACACAGAAAGTAAAGCACATCCAGACATATTTGCTAGCACGGGGTTCGACCCTCGGTAGCAAGTAATCATATATCTAGATTACTCAAAGCAGTGCCCTGCAAGAACAATTCATAGAACATACAATATTTGTTATATGCATGATCTACCGTAGAACCCCGATGGCGGCATTCATGTGCGCACATGACGGTTTTATGAAAAACATAAAACATACACCACTAGCGTGGCTTTGATACCAATTATTAGAAATAATTTCATGGTAGAGGCTCGCAGTGGAAGCGATGGATAGGTCCGAAGACCGGGGATGGTGCGCGTTACGTATCAAAATTTTCATCGAAACGATCTACACGTGCGTGTATGAATCTAGTATGGCAACTACGTTACCCCTAACGTCGATCTAGCGAAAATAATAATCTAGTATGCTTGCATGTTCTATCTCTATACTAGATCTACATGTTATAAGTCATACCTCCGTGTAGATTCTTTCACCGTAATAAATTTCTTCTTTGTCGATAGAGACGACCTCGGATCTGCTCGATATACCTTCGGTGCAATAGCTATAACTTTTTATTATGAACTCCGATTGAGCTAAAATTTGGACTGCAATTATAGAACTTTGAGATGTAACTTTTGCAGATGGTTTCACGTCATTTAAAGTCATGTAGCTTCTGCAGTCATAGAAACATCACTAATCTTCTGTGCAAAAATCTGGACAATAAAAGATTATGAGAAGCACTTTCTAGTTCACCTGATCTCACATGATGTATGGCACCTTATCGATGGATCTCTGAGTGCCTCCATAAAATGAGCATTTTCCTTCTACGAAACACCACATAAGAAAGACGAGTCTTCATCAAAGGTCGCAAGCGAGGGAGAGAGACAAGAAAGGAGAGGAGATGAGAGAGGAGAAAGGAGCGGCTAGGGTTTCCTCCTATGCATGTCCGGCCCCTCTCTCTCCCCTTGCTCTTATTTAGGGCTGCCCTATCCTTTGGATAAAGCTCCTAGCAGATAGGGTTTGACCAATTTAAACATCTCCTTTTATCTCTCCTTTATTTATATCTCTTCTTTGGTTTTAAAAATGGTCAAAAACAGCCCACTTTCTGTCCCTCATGACCGACCCTTTCATTGGAGGCAACAGTCTATTAAAAAACAAGGGGGCTAGCCTTGACCAGTCTCCCAACACCTAGGGCCGCCCCCTAGTGTATAGTGGTGTATGGTTTGACCAAAATGCCCCTATATCACTAGTTGGTCGTCTTTCGTATATGAGACTTTGCAAGGTACTCACAAGTGAGGCTTACTAGTGATTTCACCACTCACTGAGCTTCCCAAAGGGTGCCCCTAGTAAAATAAACTAGTCAACTCACAATATATCCCAACGTATTGCACCTATGTAGTGAGGTTCACTTATGACAAGGGATAACTACATGCATCTCTGTACTAGTCTAGGGTTTCCCCTTAGTACATGCACGTAGTTAAGCATTTACTGTGCACTAGTGCCCAGCACACACAAAGCGCAGGTATGGACTTCTCGCTTCCGCTAATTATACCCTATGTTTTGAGGAGATAGTACAAAGACTGTACATAATGTGGATAAGGTGGAACCTTTAGGGACGAGGATTCATGGCCCCCAACTTGGACTTGATCGATACACTACCCTAGTGTACCATCGATCCTCTAAGTCCGAGTTAACTTGTGTTGCTATCCAGAGTGCGACGTAGGCTCACTCCAATTCCCCCAGACTTACTATGTTCTCTTGCATACCGCTGCTTTTTGCTTATTATGGTAAACCTACTGTCCCTCCACTTGGCGCCATGATGCAACTCGAGCGGTGGAGAATACCATCAAACTCGAGTGTTCATATGACTCGGTTCCTTCCAGGTTAACCACGTACATCGTACCTCCGATTACCCTATCGAGTAACCAGATCCGGCCAACAGTCTAACTGATAACCACATGGCCAGGGTTTAATACAATATTGGTCAGACCAATTAAGGAATGCACCTCCCTTTAGGGGTGTGGATGGCCTGCAGGAGTAGCACACTGTTGAGAACACCAGCCGGGTAACCCAGTATACTGTGGTTTTGGGTCACGTAACTTGACCCTCACATATTGGTGCACCAAAGCACCACTCAATTGGTTATCCCACCAGATATGGTTCTCTAGGGTTTAAGACTGTTTTACCCTAAGCAGAAACACGGCTTAATATACCGATGTCTGCTCACCAATCTGTGCACCGTGTTGGTTCCGTTCGACTACAGACACTATGCCTGGTAATGATCATGGTGGTGACACCCACGCTCTATCATCCTAATAGGTTATCCTGATAGAGCGACCAACCTTAATTAGAGATGTGAACGTATTTAGGTTACATGGGACCAGTCCATTGAGTCTTCCACTCAAGTGGATTACCATGTAGCATTGGCTCTCTTTTCTATAATAAGAACACGTACTAAGGTACGTACCAAGATCCAATCCTAAGCTATCAACCATATACAACTAAACTAATAGTTTTTACAAGCTATAGACCTCACCAATTCCAACACCGGGCTATTTTGGTAGCCATTTAGCACGGGCACAAACAGAAACACGCAAAGAGAGAAAGAAAGAGAGAAAAAGAGGCCGGAGGTCTAGGTAGGGGCTATGGGCTGAGTGCTGTCGGTCATCGAGCCGTGAGCACAAACTCGTCAAGCCGATCTGGTCGCCAGTTTGCGTGAGCACTTTACAGACACTCGAGAGAGAGAGAGAGAGAGAGAGAGAGAGAGAGAGAGAGAGAGAGAGAGATAAAGAGAGACAAAGAGAGAGAAGGTCCGCGTGGGGGGCTGAGAGGTTACCACTTTAAGGGCCTTCTTCCCAAGTGGGGCCTTCGGTAGGGGTGGCAATGGGTCGGGTCGGGTCGGGTTTATGTCTTGTCTAGTTTCGGGTCATGTCCAAAACCCTTAAACCCAGACCCAACCTGTTTAACTAACGTGTCTAGACCCTAAACCCATACCTGATCCGCTTATAAATGGGCAGACCCGACAAGAGCCGTTTACCACATGGGTCTATTCAGTTGACCCGATCCGACACAATCCGACTCGACCCAACCTGACCCGATAAGATCCGCTGATACTACATACTATAGTATCATATTGCGGGTATATTGGGTCTACCGTGTCCAGACCTTAAACCCGGACCCGACTCATTCATTAAACGGGTCTACCGTGTCGACCCGAACTTGTTTAACCCAGACCCAAACCCGACCCATTCATTAAACGGGTCTACCGTGTCAACCCGAACCCGTTTAACCCAGACCCGCTAACTTTGTGTCGGGTGTGCCGTGTCAGGTCTAGAATTGCCAGCCCTAGCCTTAGGCGGTTGCCTTTAGCTGCCTCACTATTGGGCCGGGCCTAGAAGAGAGAGAAACAGAGATCATGTGAAAAAGAGAGAGATAGAGAGAGAATGTAGAGAGAAGAGAGAGGGAGAGTTAGAGAGAGGGGGCAAGAGAGAGAGGGAGAGGAAGAAAAAGGGAGAGAGAGAGAGCCGGGGAGAAAGAAATCGTAGAAAGAGAGATACAGAGATAGAAAAAGATTGTGGGGAAGAGAGAGAGATCGGAGACTGAAAAATGGTTGTGATTAAGAGGGGGCTCGGAATAGGAAAGAGAGAGAAGGTGGGGAATTTAGAAAGAGAATAGGAAGAGAGAGATAAGAAAAGAAAATGAAGAGAGAGAATCAAGATTGAGAGGAGGGGATCGTGTGACTGTTTCGGGTACAGGTGGCTCAAGAGAAGAGAAGGGGATGGGATCACGAAGGAAGGGATCTGATGCATGCATGCGGAAAGAGAGAAAAGAGAACCGGGTAGAGAGAAAAGGAGAGAGAGGGAGGGAGAGAGATTGGAGAGAGAGATTGGAGGAGAGAGAAAGACATGGAGAGAGAGAAAAAATCCGGGAGAGACAAAAAAAGAGAGAGGGAGAGCCGGGGGGAGAGAGACCGAGAGAGTACGGGATATATATATATATATATATATATATATATATATATATATATATATATATATATATATATATATATATATATATATATATATATATATATATATATATATATATATATATATATATATATATATATATATATATATATATATATATATATATATATATATATATAGAGAGAGAGAGAGAGAGAGAGAGAGAAATCCGGGGAGAGAGAAAGAAAGAGAGAGAGAGAGAGAGAGAGAGAGCCAGGGGGGGGAGAGAGAGAACGGGAGAGAGAGAAGGGGGGAGAGAGAAAAATGGGGAGAGAGAGACAGAGATCCAGAAAGAGAGAGAGGGAGACGTACAAGGAGAGAGAGAGAGAGATCCGGGAAGAGAGAGAGAGAGAGAGAGATCGGGGGAAGAAGAGAGGGAACGACTGTGATCGCGATAGAGTTTTATCTAGTCAGCATTTGGTTCCATTTTGTCTAGTCAGCAAAAAACTGTCGTCCCTTGTTATATAAATGGGATGATATAAATGATATTAAAAAATAATTATTTTAAAAAATGTGAACACAAAATAGTAGGATAGGGAAGGGTGTTATTGAAAACTAGTGTGAAAGTCGAGCAAGGCTCGGCAGTCGCTACTATCATCGTCAGCACCTGCTACCAACACCGCCATCTATCGCCATCGTCGTGCGTCGTCACCACCAACACCATCACTGTCGTACGACATTCCAACAACCTTTGTTCAATGTATCCGAGGAACTGCCACCACCACTGTTGTCGCAACCATCAACATCGTCAATTTTCATTGGTATCACAATTTGCCATCGTCAAGTCACCACTATATTAGGATTTACGAGAGAGAAAAGAGAAGAAGTCAAGAAATACAGCAAGTAAGGATTTCCTTTAGGCATCTCTCACTAGCTCCCTTTCCACTTTTCCATCCCCTGGTGTAGGGTTTCGGCGATCTCCATCTTGGCCTCCTTGATCGCTACCAGCGGCACCGAGGAGGCCGGGATTTCGATGGATCTTCTTCCCTTGGGGTCGGATTTTGGGTTCCCTTCCATTCCTCATGTAGATTTTGGGGTTCCTCTCTCCCCCTCACCTATGTAGGGTTTTGGCGTGTATAGCCTGGCCTCATCTATCTCGGATGGTGCCGACGTCGTTGAATTTTGGTGTTCGTCTCTCCCATGGGTTGCGCAGACCCTCATGCTTGGTTCAGTGGCCCCGCTCGGCTTTGGGTGGTGGCTCTCTGTTGGTGTAGTTGATGTAAAGGATCTGGACCCTAGCCCACCCGGTGTGGCGGTTTTCTATCTTCTATGGGTCTCAAGGTCCCTTCTCTGCTCGGTGGGCGACTCTCGGCTTGGTTAGCTGCGGCGGCTGGTGGCTCGGCAACGGATCGAGGGTGCTATTGTGGTTCCATCATTGTCGTTGCGACGTTGATGTTGTTCCTCCATTGAGCGCTGTACATGGTGGATCCTTTCTATGTGTTGAGAGCGCTGTCCCAGTGGGTGTATTTTCTTTGTTATTGATTTTATGTTTCCTTTTTGGGGGTGCTTTTTGCTCCGATTCTTCCACCGGTGTGGCGGTGTTGTCGTAGCCTTCCGTCAACGTGGCGGTCATGTTTTTGCTTTTCATTGGGCTGTGTCGTCTTTGGGGACCTGTGGTGACAACCCCCACCCCCCCCCCCCTTCTCTTTCCAGGTACCAAAAAAAAAGATTTTCCTTTAGTATATTGTGTAGACATCAAAATTATGAACTTTCTTGGTATTGTGTGATTGATAATGCCAATATGGAAAGTATAAGGAAGTTGACATGAGGAGGCAAACGCAAGAATTGCGGTCGAGGCTAAAAGTTGTGCTCATTGAGTTTGATACCCTCACGAAGTGGAAGAGTACGTTCAAAGACAAGTGAAAACTTCAAACCTTATGCACCACACATAGTGCCCTTGGGGCGTAATATCCAGCATTTCTTGTTGCCTCACGAATTGGTCAGAGGCTTGATAGGACTAAATCTCAACTACTAGTAAATGGCTATAATGAAAATGGATATGGATGTGGAAGTGCAACCTCATGCCATTTCGATGGGAATGTAGGTGGGTGGGTGGGTGGGTGGGTGTGTGTGTGTGTGTGTGTGTGTGTGTGTGTGTGTGAGAGAGAGAGAGAGAGAGAGAGAGAGAGAGAGAGAGAGAGAGAGAGAGGCATTCCCCTTTGATAGGGCCGGGAAGCTGAACTCGAGTTCACCATTGAACGATGAAATATCATTTTAGTTACGCCACATACCCACATTTTTACTCCTTATAAGTCCACATGGCAGCATTAATGAGGGTGGTTGGAAACTGTGTGGCTTTATTTAAAAAAGGTGAACAAGTCTTATTTAAAAGTTGATTTCACAATTCAATAGTGAAATCAATCTCACCAATTCCTTTCCCATATATATAGGCAAGTTGATGCCTATCCAAAAACCAATATGTAGGGGATATTTTTTGGGCCCCCAAACAATATAGAAGGTATGAGAGTAGTGGTTCTATCCGGGCTCGCCATGCGACAGGTTATGCGTCTATAGGTGGCGCTGTAGTGATAGAGAGAGGGAGAGAGTGCACGATAGAGGCAAGATTTTACTTGGAAAAACCCTATATTAATTAATGAGTAGGGAAAAAACCATGGCGCTCATAGACTGAATCCATGAAGTTGTTAAGAGACAGAGTGTATACACACAAGGCTCACTCGCATGAGAGAGAGAGAGAGAGAGAGAGAGAGAGAGAGAGAGAGAGAGAGAGAGAGAGAGAGAGAGAGAGAGAGGCGAGGCTTCATCACCGTTGTTCTTCAACATCGTCAACGATTTTTCATCAACTTGATCTTCTCCACATGTGTTTATAATAAATCATGTGAGTTATCTTCAGATAATCCACAGGTTGTGATGCATGCGTTTTCATTAGGATGTATGAAAATTTTCATAATCCTAAAGTAGAAGGCGTTATGGCTATGCAAAACCAACCCGAATCGCCTAACCGAATCGAAACCAACCAAAATTTAACCAAAATAGCCGAACCGAACATCAAACCGAACTGAAAAAAAACTGAACCGACTAAACCGATTAAATCGGTTTCGGTTTCGGGTCCCGGGTATGGAACACCGAACTGAAACCGAAAAAATCAATCCGACTCCTTAAATCATAAACCCAGCGGCCATAATACTTTTGTTTCCAGTAAATGCAAGTATGAATTAATTATGTTACATCTACAATGCTACAAAAGAGTGAACGTCGGTTGATTTTGCTTTGAACTTTCATTTCGGCACTACGTAAGGACATAATCATCCACTGATTTGTGACGAACTGATGATCCAGATTCAAGAGCCAAGGGCTCTAGCATACCTCATATCAACCGAAAACCGATCACACCGAACCGATAAAAACAGACCATTTTGGTTTCGGTTTTGATTTTTTGAAAACCGAAAAAAAATAATACTGACAAAATTGATACTGAAACCTACCGACAAAACTGACGCTCACCCCTAGAAGGCGTACCCACGATCCATCGGAAAACATTATTTTTATCGTCTTCTGCTATGCGCTTATGATATCTAGTTTCTTTAGTGGCCACATGGTACGACGCACTTGTCAACAATTCCCTCTTAGCTCGGCTAGAGTTGATGAGATAGCATTTAATGAACTGCCCCGGTATTTAGTTCTTTGCCTAGCTACTGAAAAGGGCACCTAATCCTAACTTCTCCTTTTTCCACATCCAATGCCCCATAATTCATGTTTAAGATAGTGGAAAACTATTGTCACCATTGTCGGTGGTCAATGCCGCTATCGACATCGCCGCCCGCGACCCCCTCACAAGCACCGGTATGACCCACCTGTTGGGTGTGTGTTTGTAAAACCACACAAAACCAACTAGAGTTTAGTCCCATATCGATTTGGGGAGAAATCTCCTATCAATTTATAAGGGATTTCACTCTTCCCCCCACTAGTCATCACACTAAAGGAGGGGCTTCACTAGCTCACACATGCGCGCGCGTGCGTGCCGTGCCGGGCTTGGGCTGGGCGGCGCGTGTGTGTGCGACCACGGACCCGGACACGATAGCACCTCCGAAATGGCCTGCTCCGCACCTGCCTTATTTTTATTTTTGCTTTAAAGTCCTCCACCCATGAACCGCTCCCCTCATTCAGCCCTCTATTAACTGCCCGAGGCCTATATAAGGCCCAGTGCAGCCATAGAGACTACAGAGTCCGAATATCGAAATTGCTCTCTGCTTTCTGCCTCTCCGTCTCCTGTTCTCTCGTGCTATGGTGCTGCCCCTTGCTCCGAGAAGACTTCCTCTCTCAGATCAAAGCTGTGCTGCCTCCCTGCTTCGAGAAGATCCTCGTCGAGTTGTTGGGTTCCTGAAAGTGTTCGAGGTTCTTAAAGCCTTCTTGAAGTCGTGCCGACAAGAAGAAGGTCGTCTGACCGGGATCATCGTATCTCCAAGAACCATTGCCATGAGACCCGTACGAGGGGGCCAATACGTTTCTTGGGACAGCGCGTAGCTTGCTTCGACTTTCAGGCCAGAGTTTCTAACTCTTCAATTGTCCTACTATTAGATATAAATAAAACGATTTGCATCTAATATAGAAATCAAAATAAATAAAGATAACCTACATAGAACTCTTCTCCCATTTAGAAAAGTTCGGCAAGATGAATGAGGGTTTCATAGAACCCACTCTGCCTTAGCAAACCATTTCTAAAAGAATATTATGATTTATCTTTGCCTACAAAAACAATATTTGCTAAATAATATTAATCTATTAGGAATTTGAGTTAAGTCCCGATTTTGCTAGTATAGAGCGATTAAATTTCCAACACAACCTTCACCGGTTCTCGTTTGTCACCCATTGTCGTTGGTCGTCGCCCCTCAGCACTTGCGTCGAAGGTCGTGGTCGCCACCACCCCCACCAACGTCGCCGGTCATCGCTGCCTATGGTCGCCACCGCCCCTTACCACTGGCATTGCCCCCCATGATCGTTGCCAGCCGTTGACGCCACCGTCTCCCACAACCAAACAATCGTTTTGCAACTGGATTGTAATCCTAACTCATGCTTCCGCAATTGCACCGGTTTTGAACTAAAGTGCTTGGAGACAAGCATGAATTGTAAGTCAACCAATTCCAGCAACACCCACCATTCTGCAAACAGGCCATAAGGGGCACCACTCTGGCCCAAGTAATGAAAAAGGCCGGTAAAAGGCTGGTAGCAACAAGATGTGTGTGATGCAGAATCAGCGGCTGCGATGCATGCACTGCCTTTTTCATTACTGGAGGAGAGTCGAGATCCCCTAAATCAGGCAAGGCAAAGGTCTCATCATGCAAATGGATTTGTCACCAACCAGGCCGGCCCCATGGCCATGGGTTTCTTGTTTGAGCATGAACCTCCAAATATGAATTCCCAAAGATTTGTCCTTCCTACCCAAAGCACAAAAGCAACAACCTTTAAGAAGTAGCAGAAAAAAGCTACTCACTTTACTTAAAGACCTGTGGGGGTCCATGATGCCGAACCCTCATCCCAACTTGCCAATGCTATACAATAGTAACATATCTCTCTCTCTCTCTCTCTCTCTCTCTCTCTCTCTCTCTCTCTCTCTCATCCATCCCATCCCAACTTCCCATGCTAATCTCTCTGTCTCTCTCTCATCCATCCCATCCCAACTTCCCATGCTAATCTCTCTCTCTCTCTCTCTCTCTCTCTCTCTCTCTCTCTCTCTCTCTCTCTCTCTCTCTCTATCTATATATATATATATATATATATATATATATATATATATATATATATATATATAAAAGAAGAAAAGAGTGCTTTTCAAGGTTATGTCCAAAACAAAAAAAAAATGTTTAAATTCACAAATCACTTTGAACCATGGTAAAGCCTAATAGAAAAAAAAAAAATTATTCATACCCAAAATTCTGTACTTAGCCCCCATTTTCAACAAACTTAACACACCCTGTTTTCTTTCATCTTGTCACATTCCTATTCTAAAAATACCCTTTCTTCTAACACCTCACCTGGAATACACCCGAGTTAAATGGCCCGTCCGATCTTGATTATATCCCAATTAAACACCCACCCTTTTCAATATATCCCAATTACACGTCCTCTTGAACACACCCCGTTTTTAAATATATTTGACAATGATACCAACTCCTCTTCTTTCCCCATTGGTAGAGAGGTTAGATCTTTAATGGAGGAATTTGATCGGAGGAATTGGGGGTTGGGTTCGTCGAGCCTCGTTACCGTTGTTGTTACCGATGACGTTGATGCCATATCACCACCACCGTTTCCTTTTCAAATAGACATTCAAAGGGTTCTGTATTTAAGTTAGGTTTTAGTTGATATGTGGGGTACAAGATAAGGATGTAATAGGTATTTAAAAAACTCTGAGAAGGTAATTGAGAAACCCATGGCAGACGGGGTAAACAGATTTTTGGGATATAAATAAAGTTTTTCTAAAAAAATAGATAAATTATACATAGATCCGTTGTAGTTTGACTGATTATCACTTACACCCCGTAATGTTTTAAACCCTACAAATACCCCCCTATAGTTTGAAAAACCATACACATAGACCTCTGGAGGAGGTGCCAGTGATGAGTTTTTCATACTATAGGGGGGCATTTGTAGGGTTTTACACATGAGGAGGTGTAAGTGATAATCGATCAAACTAGAAGGGTATATGAGTAATTTATCCTAAAAAAGAAGTCTGTCCCAAGTCCCAACCATGTAAACAATTAGTGGACCTTTTTCTTTCGTAGTAGGGCTCCATCAATCATTAATCATCAAGATTTAAGAGTAATGGCCCTGTGGCAATAGATGTTCAAAATCTACTTTCTTTCTTTCGTTCCATTCGGATTTCTTTTGCTCCAGATGATCAAAAATGCATTTGGACCGATCCCTAATGTGCAAGGAGAAAAAGAATAGTCCGATAATGCATAAACATATATAGGTGACATGCACAGGATGTGGATAGATATAAAGCTTAGATCGGATGGCTCTCTACTCTTCAGTGATCATCTGGAGCAAAAATAAATCTCTCTCCTCGTACATTTCCTCATGGCCGTCACGTTGTATATATCTATGATATGGATCTAAGTTATAATCTTTATTTTTAAAATTTTTTAATTTCTTTAGCTATCCCATTGTTGTATGGCATTAAAAAAAAGGGTTATTTTGGCTTTGTCCTTCAAATTTTGCCTTGAATTAGATTTTACCCCTTATATTTTTATTAATTAGACTTTATCCTCCAAAACTAACTGTTCCGTCAACTCATCCCTTGAAACTTTATTTCTTTTCCGTTAACTCACTCTTCCTCTTAGATGGTGAGCTGACGGAATAGTTAGTTTTGGAAGGTAAAGTCTAATTAATAAAAATATAAAAGATAAAGTCTAATTCAAGGCAAAATTTGGGAGTCAAAGTCAAAAATACCCATAAGAAAAACCTACCAATGTTGACTGGAAATATAGACTTTCAACTCCAAATGAAGACATGGATGGTGGGAAGTGGACAAGATGGAAGGGAATCAAGTCCATGGTAGTTTATATCCACGCATGGGATGATGCATCCATGTTTACAGAAACCAAAGCCTGATTTCAAGGCCCTAGGCTTCATCAAGGGGGGATGTTATGGGGCATGGGATGGGGCCCAAAAAGCCAAGAATCAAGCTGAATGTCTGCTATGGGCTGTGGGCACTCCCCCATTCTTGTCTCTTAATCACCCATTCTCTTATACCTAGAAAAGATTCCCTTACCAAATCTTAAACAAAACAATCATTCAATACTATACAGTTTAGCAGTGGGACCCTCTCTTAATACTTGGACACCACTTTCATGAAGTGGGGCTATGTCTTGTTTGCTTCTTGTAATCTTAAGTGGGTGGGGAGCATGTCGAGAGGCCAAGGGCTTTAGACCAATGAAGGGATCATCTCCCCCCTAAAACTCCTGTGTTTTGGTACAATCCCAAAAAACATACACTATATCTTCATCCGACGTTTGGCACCAAGAACAAGCTCCAAAATTCATATGCAGTCATTGCCGCAAAAGAGAAATCGCTGACAAGGCTCCATGGACAACCCGCCATAAGAAGAGGTGCACCTTAGGCGGCAATCTAAGCCTCCATAGATCCACTCTGATCCACGCCTCTGGAGTCACCGGCGGTGCCTGTATTTCCCCCTGAAGAGATGATAATATTTTACTATACTTTGCCTCCCAAATTTTTGACTTTGCAGTGGAGTCAAAGGTGAGGTGACAGGAGGCACCCGAATCGAAGATCCATGGAGCAGTAGTACCAGAGGTGGCAGACAAGCCGTGAGCAGTCGCAGAGCTGGTGGAGGCTAGGTGGCGAAGAAGGAGCTCCTCGAGGCGCTGAAGACGGTCCGGCTCAGGCTGAGATGGTGCTGTGGTAGCAGTGGGGAGCGTCGAAGCCTCTACAGTAGCCACTGTATCACCAAAGTGGCGGAGGGAGGACGAACCACGTCCATGACTCCGTCCACCTCGACCGCCGCGTCGATCGTCGCGGGAAATCGACGCCCAGCGTGTGGCTCTCTCATCCAGACCCCAGCGGGGGTTGCGGGGAGGACATGTAGGGCATTCGCGCTTCATGTGACCGGGCTCCTTGCAGTAGTGACAGAAGACAGCCTCATCGGAGAACCAAGCTGCCAGGACAGTGTCGGAGCTAGGAGCAAGTGGAGGAGGACGAGCGCCCTGAGTCTGAAGGCGGGTCTCCTCATCGACCAAGGCAAGTAGAGCATCCTCTAGCTGAGGGAGTGGCTCACGGTGCAGGAGCTGAGCAGCGATGAGAGCAAAGTCCGACCGAAGCGCTGCCAGGAACTGGTGCAGGTGACCCTCATTGAGGTAACGCTGGAAATCCCGAGAGCGGGGGCAAACACACGGCTCCGGGATCAGGGAGTCCAGCTCATGCCAGTATGGACTCATCTGACTGAAGAAGTCCTGAATCGTGCGCTCCCCCTGACGTGCAGACTGCGAGTCACAGATAAGCTGATGCCGGCGTGCGCCACCGCGCGGGAGAAACCGATCCCGGAGATACTCCCACATCGCGCGCGCTGTAGGAAGGCGGCCGATGGGAGCAAGGAGCGGACGAGCAACAGAATCCAGGAGATATGTCCGGATGGCCTGATCGTGACGTCGCCACGTGAAAGCGGCAGCCGTGGCTGCAGTGAGAGTAGTTGGGACAGTAGCAGTCGCAGCAGAGGACGCGGCACTGCTGGTGACAAAGGAGGAGCCAGAGAGGACAGCTGGAGGAGGATCATCGCCGGTGATGTGACCCCACAGATCACGACTGGAGAACGCAGCCTCAACGGTGAGGGACCAATCAGGCCAGTTGCTGGCCGATGACAACTGAAAGGCGACCGCCTTCAGCGGTGGAGAGATCGCAACGACGGACGGTACGGCAGTAGAAGCCATGGAGGAGGCTCAACAGAAGGGGGAACCGGGAAGGAAGGGGTGGGAGGGCCGGTCGGGTGAAGGAAGAGGGGTCGAGGGGTGGAGGAAGGGGGGTCGGGGGTAGAGGAGGGGGGGCCGGGGGCAGTCGGGTGGCAGAAGGGGGTCGGGGGGTGGAGGAGGGGGGGGCCGGGGGCTGTCGGTTGGATGAAGGGGGGCCGGGGGGTGGAGGAAGGGGGTCGGGGGCTGTCGGGCGGCGGAAGGGGGGGGGGGCGGGGGCAGTCGGGTGGCAGAAGGGGGTCGGGGGGGGGGGGGGTAGCGGAAGGGGGGGCCGGTGGAGGAGGGAGGTCGGGCGGCGAAAGTGGGGGCCGGTGGAGGAGGGAGGTCGGGCGGCGGCTGTAGGGGGGCTGTCGGGTGGCGGAAAGGGGGGCCGGTGGAGGAGGGAGGCCGGACGGGGTGGGCCGGTGGAAGAGGGAGGTCGGACGGGGAGGTGCTGCCGGAGGGGGAGGACCGTTGTCGTCGTCGCCGCGCGGGAGAATCCTAGAGCTCTGATACCATGTTAGGAGATGACGGCTAGGGTTTGGAGAGGAATAGAATGCTCTCTATTGAGGGACTCAAGCCCAATATATGTACATGTATGACCATACAACCCGACCCGACTGTACATGTAAACCCGACCCATCTATATACATTAACACTACTAAAACCAGGCGGTGTAGCACCCAACCTCTGAACCATCCTCATAGTGCCTCTCAAGCTAGCAGAAGCACTCCACCCTTGCCATTGTTGTCAATTGTCCACCAATAATTGCATGGCCGAACAAACCCAAACTGTCCCCGCATGATTGGCGTGCAACAGATGGGCTAAGTTTGCAACGCCCAATTGGATTTGCCTTGACAGGAAACTATGTACCTGAAGTCCCCCTAGGCATTCTCCCTTGTAATCACATCACATGATACAAGGTGGAGGCTATGTTCACCGGCAGTGTGCCCCCAAAAAAAAACCCGACAAACTTTATCCATCTTGTGAAGAAGCCCCTTTGGTATCCCGCTGGTCATCATAACATGAACCAGAATAGCTGCTATGATTGCTTTTAAAAAAACAAGTCTTCATGCATGTGATAACATTTTGGACTTCCACCCCGATAATTTTGCCTCCAGCTAACCCAAGAGGAATTGATAATGCTTTGTCTGAACTCTCACTCCATCAATTGGGATTCCTAGGTGCATTCAGGATTCTTGTTTTTCCTCCATCTGAAGAGCTCTAACCAATCGAGCCCTCTCCCTTGGAGGGACACTCTTAGAAAATTTAACACTTGATTTTGTGGGGTTAACACACAGACCCGTACTTTGCTCCACCCGAGAGAAAAAACTTTTAAGCCCCAAACATCTACCATCGTGACCCTAGTGAAAAACAAAAAGTCATCTGCATAAGCGACAGTACTCACAGCTGGGGGTTCCAAGGTGTAGCAAAACCCTCAATATCACCATCCTGCAAAACAACGATCGAGTTCCCAATGTATAATTTGGGATACCAATACGAAGAGATAAGGGGACAAGGAATCGCCTTGTCTTAAACCACAGCTTGGCCAAAATACCTCGCTTTCTTCCCCATTAATCTAGGCGCATGGTGACAGTAAGACACATTGCATGATCCACAATCACCATATAGGGTCAAACCCATTTTGCCTATGATCGACTATAGCGTGTCCCAATGAACCTTGTCATATGCCTTATCCAAATTTGCCTTTATTGCCATAGCAGCATGAGAAGCAGGCGCTCTATGTAATGCATTGAGAACTTCCTGACCATGAACGACATTATCCCTGACTGTCCGGCCTGGGAGAAAACCATGTTGTTCCTCCCGAATTACGAACGGTAACATCACCCTGAGCCTGTGAGCTAGGATCTTAGAAATGAATTTGTATATTTGATTACAAAGGCTGATCGGGCGATAGTCCTCCGGGCGCATAGGGTGCGATGTTTTTGGTATCATAACAACAGTCATGTCATTCCATCCCACCTGCATAACCCTGGATTTGAAAAAATCCTGTATATCTCGTACAATATCTTCTCCCATAATTTTCCAAAACACTTTAAAAACTTCGCCATTAAAACCATCTGCCCAGGGGATTTGTTGGTAGATGCCACAAAAACCACCCTGTGAATTTCCCCAACATCGGAAATCCGAGTGAGATAAGCATTAACAACGGCCGTTATGCAAATATAAATATCACATACCATGTTCGCAACCACAAACTCCGACTGAATCCATCGGAGTTGGAAAAATTAAACAAAGGCCTTTTTTATACCATTGGGTCCTCCACCAATTGAACATGGGGGGTTCAAAGAGGATTATCATTGTCAAACTAAGAGGACATGGGGTCTACTACTTAATAATAGAAAGGACCCTAAGATTTAGGGTTTGAACCTACTAGGTCACACATGCCCCATTAGTGCATGAACTTTAAGATTGGGAGGATCTCTGTCTTGGTTAATTTTTAATTCTATGGATGGACCCTTAGGTGGTAACTAGGGAGGATCTTTGGTCTTACAGTAGCTCAACAACCTAATCCCACAAGAATCGGGTTCAAATCTCCACCGTTCGGCTGGCCCTGTCACGAAACCTTGTGTGGGCCTGATGCACATCACAGCCACACGATGGTAGGCATGACCGGACAACTGAATCACACTCCAACTGACTGCACAATCAACATGCGACTATCTTGAAACCTAACCTTCCCACAACATAAGATGGAATTATCATTCCATTTTTGAGGGAATACATGCACTGAGTTAAATGAAAACATTCTCATTGTAGTAAAGGCATCAGAGCCATTAAATGCATTTTGCGAGAAGGAAAGCATGCCGATCATGTGGCACTCTATACAAAATTTTCTCTACAAAATTCTCTCTATGCAAGAGTTTGTGGGAGTCCATCACTATCAAGTTCCATCAAGAAGACCCAGCGAGCGACCTTCCTTCCTCCTCCAAGTAACTAGAGACAATAATGTTTTTAATTTTCTGTTTTTGAAAACACATAAACATGAGCTTTCTATCTATATTGTTTTTGAAAGTTTTACTTTCAATATTTTAAAAAGCAAAAAATAAAAAAGAGTTGCCAAACATGTTTTCACTTCCAGTTTTTTGTTTTTAAAAATAAAAGAGCAAGCAACAAAAAATGATGAAGAGAAATCCTTAAAAAAATTTAAAATTTAAAAATATAGACATATGCTACCACAATTTCTATGTAGTATCAAACCTTTCATGTTGTTCCTAAACATATGAACTAGGCAATTTGTTAAATTACAAAATAACTAAACAAATAAGAAACTTTACTCGATGGGTTAGAGGCGCGTAATCGCTGCCCTAAGAACGAAAGTCCTCCCCTCGTGCGGGTTTGAACGGATCCTTCGAACAAGGTACAACGAACCCAATCCGAGCTCCTCCTCGATTGCCGGCACGACCCGATCGAGGATCAGTTGACCCTTTGCCGATGATGATTGCCCGAAGAAAACAAACTTTGAAACTCAAGAACTTTTGTGGCAAAATTTTTCCAAAAGAAAAAGAAGAGAAAACCTTGTATTGTGATAGGTGTTTGAGGGGATTTAAATAGAGAAAAATATGACCGTTGAACCAACCTTCAAGACTGAAAATAAAAGCCCATTATGACCAGTTTTTGCAATCAAAGCTGTAACGTTTCTAACGTTACAGCTATTTCAAATAATTGAAACGTTACAACATTTCATAACTTATAAACATACATCTCTTTCTTCCTTTTTTGTTATCTTTCCTTCTCCTGCCATACGGCTTCTTCCTGTACACTTTTTTTTTTCTTTCTTGGTAGATCAAAGGGGGAGGTAACTGGACCCCCTAGAGGCGCCACAACCCGAGCTAAATCCTAACAACTACCAACAACCCACAATGCGGGGGCGAAAACAAACCGCACACTGCAGAACCTAGAGACACATCCTGGCAACCAAAAGGGACAAAACGCCACCACCCCACCACCTTGCCGACCTTCGGCAGCAGCAGGAACACAGACGAACACACCACAAAGGAAAAATAACAAAAAAACAATAAAAAGCCAGCACATAATCCGGATCCATGCCTAATCCCTCTCCCTTAGTGTCGGCGAAATAGCAGAGCCGCCCCGTTGTCCACGCACTGTCGCGAAATCACCACTGCCACCTCGAATCGTCAGGATCCGCCACTGCGCAGAGGAGGAGGTTGGAAAAGCCCTCGGCGGACACCGGCTAGGGTCCAAACCCACTTACGTCTTTGCAAAACCGACCAGAAACCCTCGATCCGCCGACTGCGAACACCGATCCGAGGAGTGGGCCACCGCATATCTCTGATCCAAGCAAACACAAAATCCAAGACAAGGGGGAACACCCTATGAGCAACAAAATTAGCCCACGAATAAAACCCGGCTTACACACAACAACTCGTACACGAAGCTCATGCACAATGGCCTGCAAAGAAAAATGCCTGAACCTGACTCGAGTGGACCCAAGTGGGTCCACCCATGCAAGTTGGGCCCACCGGACCCACTACCCGAAGCCAAAAAAGGGGCCAGGTGGGACCACCCAAAAGTGAGGCCCATCGGCTCCCTTTTGCAAACCGCGGACCCCTCCTCCAAAGAAAGGTGTGGCCGGCCAAAAGGAAAAAGAAAAGAAGAAGAAAAGAAAAAAACAAAAAGAAAAGAAAAGAAGAAAAAAAGGAAAAGAAACAACCGCCATGCATGAGAGGAGGTAGCGTAGATGTCTACATAAACCATGGATCCGCATCAATCACTTGATCTGATGGACAAAATTTAAAGTCGTGTCGCCATCGATTTAAATGTGCAAAGATGGCTCATATCTCAAAAGATTGAGCCATTTCTAGCCCATAACTACTGCTACAAAAAAGGAAAGGGATGAAAGTTATTTTTCCCAAAAAATAAAGATAAATCCCAATGGTTATGGAGAGAGATATTCAAGGGATTTAAAAATTGCAGCCATATATCTTCCATCCTCCCACCTCACCTATAAATAGAGGAGCAGAGGGATGGTTTCAAAGGTCAAAAGCTAAAGACGTGAAGTTTGCAAAGAAGGAGGCTCCAACGCTCGACGACCCGAGACTTCACGAGGCACGGGCAAGCGCATCCAAGTTCTCCAATAAATCGACAGGTGCCCGGGGTTGCTGCCAGTGCTTTGGGTAAATTCACAGATTTGGCTACGTAGGCCCTAGGCGATCGTGTAAGCTTCCCCGAGGTCATATTGCATCTCTGTCCCTATGGCGATCTGACCTTTCGCGCGGGCATCGACTTTGCGCGTCTATTCGTTGTCGAGGTTGTGGATTACAGTGTCTACGTGAGGATGTCACCTCTTCACTGGGACAACGGTAAGGAGATGTCATCTCGTGGTAATGAGTCGATCGATGATGCGGGTTGTGATCCCGTTGCCCCGATCTAGCCTCCGAGCCGTTCGACTCTGCAATTCGACTTTGTTGGCACTAGGCGACGTTGGATGGATTGGCGGCATCGTTGGGATTCATCGCTTCAAGCCTCGGAACTCCAGGTGAAAACCAGTCCTGCTCCAGGTGGATGGTGGGTACCCCGGCAAAGCTGGGGTCCTGTTGGGCCATGTGCTGAGGTCGCATCGAAGCCGATAAGTGCGACATTTGGGCGACTGGGGGCAGGGCTGGAGGAACATTCTTCGAGCTTCCCCGTTACTGAGACTGCTCCACCAACCGTCCCTTCGAGCTATCAGGGCCACAGGATGGTTCAGGGCGTCTTAAGCTTTCCACCGGGGTCATCGTAGACGAGCCAACTCGTCGATAATAGTTCACTGCGTGACCAACATCTTTTTGAGGAGCTGGTCACTAAGCGAAGGAGGGGATAAAGGGGCTTGTGTTGAAGCAGTAGCGCTATCCGAGGGCGCGACAGGAGCCTTTGCACGTCCTCGGTCCCGCTGAGGAGGAGCTATCTGGGCTCGCCTTGGCCTCATCCTCGAAGTACCGACCGTTATGTGGATTTCGGCGATGACACTTGTCCCACGTTGGGCTTGGGGTTGATGTCGTATCATGTGGTTGTGACCATCCTTGTTGGAACCAGAAGAGATCCCACAGATGGTGCCAAAATATCGGGGGAAAATCTCAGAAGACGGCTCCCACGACCTACAAAACAAAAGGGATGAGAACGGCTGGCTCCTCTCGGAGCGCAGACCCTCCGACAATCAAGTCAGCAAAGCTCAAAAGGGGGAGGTTTAATAACCAGTAGGTAGTTTGAGTTTTTGGAATTAGAACATGTGCTTCGGAAGCTGAGGTTGTACCTTTATAGCCTTTCTCTGACCACTGCGGGCTGACACGTGTCAGCTCACTTGTCTCTTAGTGCACCCGTGTGCTCGCACATAGGTCTTTAAATACGCTATGTTGTCTTGTTGGCCAGCTAGCCGTTCAAGGTCGAAGGGGGGATGCACCGGTCTTGTCCGCTCCAAGTGGCACTCCATAAGGCTCTAGACTGAGAGACGATTTTGCTGGGAACCAGTTAGGTGTGAGCAGAGCGAACTTGGTCTACCATCACCCACGTAGCTCCTACAAAACGAGGACATCTGTCACTCCAATGGCGCCTTGCGGTATGGGACGTCTATCAACAAGAAAGAGAGTGATCTTTCTCACAGTCACCAAGCATCTATCTCGAATGGTTTGTCTAGTTCACAACCGTTTGCTGCACCTACTCCTGACTTGTGAATTGCACCCAGCCCCGACAGGCAGGCAAAGGGACTCTGAGATTAGATGCCATGTCATTCGAATTGAGCATTCGGGATAGACTCTTCGAGTTGAATAACATTGCTTTTTTTTAGAGGGAGAAAGAAGCATTTGTCTTTTTCGAGAACTATTTTAATCTGACACGGTTTATCTTGAGACAGTATTACCACCGAACGTTTTACCTATGACAATGGGTTCACCACCTCTCCAATTAGGGAGAGGTGCCTCCAACGGAGAAACCACAGATGTACGTCATCATATGATATTCCAGTTAACTCACATTAAAAATATATTTGGACCAAATCAAAGGTCTCAAGGAAGTGAATGTACTCAAGGGTTCAAGGACCGGTTTAAACCGAAACTAGATGATATAAGTTTTTTTTTTTTATTTGGGTGAAGAACATTACACTACAAAGGCCACACTAGCACAAAAGATCACTAGATTAGCGTTGTCTACATTCGTGCATGAACCCGGTAGCTCTCATATCACGCCCTATTATCAATAGTAACGGCTTGGAGAAATCTGATGGGAAAACCGCACCGGCTCAACCACGAAACCGACAATCTCTTCCCCGTGAGATGAACCAAAAAAGGAGCAAACAACAATCCAATCACAAATGCAAAATAATTCAATCACAAGCAAAGAAGATGACTCGGGGATTTACGTGGAAACCCTTGCGGGAAAAACCACGGTGAGCAAATGCTCGGAGCAAATGCTCGGGGGAGGGCTTCACTATCAAAGACGGCAAGCAAGACGAGAGTACAACCCGACTCCTTCTTCTTCCTCCTTCTAGATCTACACCTTTCCCCCCTTCTAGGGCTCAACAAGTAGAGACCCTAGCAAGCCTCAAGAAACATACCTCCTTGCAAACTTAGATCCGATCTATCCGCCGAAGATCGATCCCCAAGGAAATCTTCTCCTCCCTTGTAGAAGAAAGCACTCCTTCTCCCTTAGAAAATCAGCCCTCAAAGCCCTCTCCAAGGTTTCTCAAAGCCAACTCAAGCATACTCCAAAAGCCCCTTCAACATCCCAAAACGGGTCTGCAGAAAAACAGATCCGACCCGACTTTGCCCAAGTGGGTTTGCTGAATTTTTTGCTCATTTGTGGCTAAGGAACTCGCCCAGGCGAGTCGGGTCTCGCGCCGGGTGACTCGGGTGCAAGTCCGATTGGGAAGGAGCTATGCTCCCCTCCCCTTTGGGTCTCCTCCATGGGGATGGAACCCCAACAATCTCCCCCTCCAGACCCATGGAGAGGAAGACGTCTTCAAAGCCATCAAGTGACGCCAATGAGCTCACAATAGAGCTCATGTTTATCTCGAGTCACCATCTTCGTTAGCATATCTGCCGGGTTTTTGCTAGTGTGGATCTTCTCAAGCACCATTTCATCCTCTTCAAGCACTTCCCGAATCCAGTGATAACGAACTGCAATGTGCTTGGTCCTCGGATGGTAGGTAGCATTCTTGCTTAGCTCGATCGCACTCTGGCTATCGCAATTGAGCTCATAAGCCTCTTGCTTCATCCCCAACTCTAGGAGGAACCTCTTCAACCATAGAAGTTCCTTGCCAGCCTCATTCACGGCAATATACTCTGCTTCGGTGGTTGACAGTGCCACACACTTCTGCAAACGAGACTGCCATGACACAGCTCCCCCTGAGAAGGTAAACACATAGCCGGACGTGGACCTCTTGCTATCAATGTCTCCTGCCATATCAGCATCTGTATATCTTGTAAGAGTCGGACTTCCCTTGCCAAAGCACAATCGGTATTTGGAAGTCCCTTTCAAATATCTAAGTACCCACTTCACAGCCTCCCAGTGCCCCTTGCCCGGATTTGACATGAATTTGCTCAACATCCCTACGGCTTGAGCAATATCGGGCCTCGTACACACCATGGCATACATGAGGCTACCAACGACAGACATATATGGAATCAACTCCATCTCCTTTTTCTTCTTCACTGTCTTCAGTGACAAGGCTAAGCATAGCTTGAAGTGACCTGCGAGAGGAGTACTCACAGGCTTTGCCTCCTTCATGTGGAACCTCTCAAGTACCTTCTGTTGAGCGGCCAATTTGTGCTAATTATCCTATTATTCTCAAGCATATATCATCAGTTTGCTACGTAAAACTTTCATACTACACGTAAACTGCATAATTATCTTTGCACCACTGCATAATAGACTTTCATACGAACCCAACGGCATATTGGTTCGCTCTTATACATTGCATGCATGAAAAATACGGAGCCCGATAGTCCAAATTATCCTTTTATCAATAATCGCATTGGAACCTTATTGACGTCATTTCATGTTTGTTTTTCAGGGATGACCCGGTTTGCGATGCAGTCAGTTCAAGGGCATCATACTGAAGCCATGGATATTCTCACAGCGATCTGATGGAGACTGTACAGCTAGTTTGGAGGCCTATCTGAAGAACAACGTTGGAAAACGGATAACTGCGATGATTCGGACGAGGGAAGAATTCGACAAGCTGTTGCAGTGCCGGACTCGAACCAGAAGATGAATGCATGAATACGAAGGAGCGACGATGGATTTGATGATGAATTTGGATGATGGTGACCGAGCTTCCCACGTGACCCCATTGCGCTTGAACCCATTATCCAACCCGAGTCGCCCATAAACCCGTCATGGCCAAGACTTTGATCGAATCTCACAAACCCGATTCGCTCTCATGACCTCTTCTCTTCCTTCTAAATCAAAGTTGCACATTCCCATAGGTCTTTAAGTGTCAAACCCGGCTCGGTGTTGCACCCAACCCCTTAGCCACGGAACATTACCCATGCACGTTCATTCCATCAAACCCCAACCATCCGATCAAAAATCCATGCATCCCCTTGATCTTCCCTATCTCTAAAATCTGATTTGCAGCCACACATCACAGCCGTCCCTACAAATCAGAATGCATGCGTTTAGCATGCATTGCAGACCATTCGATCTATTAACCAAACTCATGCAGCCATCACGTCCGTCCCTCTCTTCTCAACACAATCACAGCCGGCCGGCCCGTGTCCCTTCTTACCCGACCGAGACCCAACAGCCCAGCCGTCCGTTCCTCTCTTCCCCACTGAATCACAGCCATCCGATGCCATGCAGCCCTCTAGCACACCGGACGCCCCCAGCCGGACCCATCATTTAATCACAGTAATCCCGTGATCAAAACACCGCGGCCCAGCTCTCTCTCTCCTCCTACAAACCAGGCACGCTTCTCTCTCTTTTATCTCTCTAAAACCCAAAACGGAACCATGCAAGCCCGATACTTTCTCTCACCCGGGATTCTCTCTCTCTCTCTCTTCCGTTTCTTTCTCTCCTTTCTCTTTCTAAAACCGGATCACCACATCACAGCCGTCCCGTGTCTTTTCATCCCCAACCCGATCGGCCTGCACCTAACTTCTCTCTCTTCACCGCACACCTCTCTCTCCCGTTCTCTACGTCTTCTCTCTCTAAACTCTCTTTCCTAAACCGCACCCCACCGAACGTTTCTCTCTCTCTCCTTCCTTGATTCTCTCTCTCCGAATCTCTCACCCGGTTCTCACGTCCTCTTTTTCCTTCCTTAAACCCGTGAACATTAAAAACCCCATCATCTCTCTTATATAAGGGGAGGGGTCCGAAACAAAGGGGGGAGCGTGGGGGCGGACCTTAGATCACCACCTTCACCAACCCGGGGCTACCATCTACCACATATCCGAACCCGCATCTCTCATCACCATCTCCACGCAACCGTCTCCAAGCCGAGCTCCATCCACGAAGCTGCACGTCACCGTCATCGCCGGGTTCGTCATCTGCAACGAAGCATCCACCATCAGCGCTCACATGGCCATCCGAGGCTAAATCATCGCTCTAAGTTCTGGATGAAGCCTTGTAGTTGTATCTAAACCATGCTCTTATTTGATTTCCATATTTTAGTGCGTTTAATGAAAATAAAGTGCTCTTGCTCATTCATGCTTGATTAAAATTTCTGTAATAAGTTAGTTTTATTCTCCGTTATTATAAGAGTTCTACATAGGTTTATCTCATAGTTTTATTCTTCGTCATTACGAGTAGTTTTACGGAGAATCATTACATAGTGTTAGCTTCTGTTATTACTCCGAATTTTACGGAGAATTATTTCTGGCTTATTCCATTAAAGCGAGGAAGATCACTACATTCGTGATCATAATAGTGCTCCATTGAATATCATCCACGGAGATAGATTGACTTCGTATCTCCGTGAGAATCCTGGAAATCATCTAAAAGTATAGTTTAGATCGCTACTTGTGCGGATTCTAGGGCTTAGAATATCCATCCATATAGACTACACCCTCAATCTTAATTAGCTTTCTGTTTTGCGTTCCGTAATTCCCGTTACAAAACAATTTCATAAAAAATCAATCTTTTTAAACTAAGATATAAAATTAATTAGCTTTAATTTTCCTTTAATTAGTTTTCATCCAAGTCTCTGTGGGATCGACCCGTATTTGCCACTGTCTATCAGATAGACGCCGTGCACTTGCGGTATAACAATTTAAAATCATAACACCTTCTCAACATATGCCTCTTGAGATAACCAAAGTCGTCGACCGCTGCGATCCCTCTCGATCTTCATGCCCAAAATATGCTGAGCAGGACCCAAGTCCTTCATGTCGAACGCCTTTGCCAAGTCTTGCTTTAGCTCCTTGATCAAACTAGCATCTTGTCCCACAATCAACATATCATCCACATAGAGCAGAAGAACAATGAACTTGCCTCCTTTGAATCTCTTGATGTAGACACAGTGATCTGCCGCTGTCCGCTTATACTTCTGAGAAGCCATAAAGGAGTCAAACTTCTTGTACCACTGACGCGGTGCTTGCTTCAACCCATACAAGCTTTTCTTCAAGCGGCACACTAAGTGCTCCTTGCCCTTCACCTCATAACCTTCCGGCTGCATCATATAAATCTTCTCCTTCAAATCTCCATGCAAGAAGGCAGTCTTGACATCAAGCTGCTCGATCTCCAAATCAAGACTCGCCGCCAATGCTAACACGACCCGAATAGAAGTCATCTTCACCACGGGTGAGAAAATTTCGGTGTAGTCAATACCTTGCTTTTGCTCAAAGCCCTTGACAACCAACCTCGCCTTGTATTTTGCAACATTGCCGATGCTGTCTCGCTTAAGCTTGAAGACCCATTTGTTCTTCAATACTTTTACCCTCTTCGGAGCCTCTACCAACTCATATGTTTGATTTTTCTCCAAAGAAGCCATTTCTTCATCCATTACCTTCTTCCAATTTGCATCCTCCTTGTCACTAAGAGCCTCCAGGAAGTCTTCAGGCTCCCCCTCATCTGTCACCATAATATACTCCTCCAAGGAGTACCTTCTCGACGGTTGAGGCACCCTAGTCGACCTCCGGACTTGAGGCACTTCCGGAGATAGGAGCTCATCTTCATCACCGGTAGAAGCATCATCTACCGGGTCTTTATAAGCTCCTCAACCGATCGGTTCAACAACCGGTGGGTCTTCATGAGTCTCCCCCTCTCCATCATCCACCCCTTGGCTTGGTGGAGAGGAGATGGGAGTGGAATCATCGGATTCCTCTACACCTCCACCATGGACCTTCATGGTCTTCTCCAAATCGGCAATGGTCTCATCTTCAAAGAATACAACATCACGGCTTCGCACTATCTTCTTGGCCTTGGGATCATAGAGGCGATACCCAAATTCTTCATCCCCATAGCCAATGAACACACATGGTGTGCCTCGATCGTCGAGCTTCGATCGATTCTCCTTTGGCACGTGTACAAAAGCCCGACACCCAAACACCTTCATGTGACGGTAGCTAACTTCCTTGCCGCTCCAAACCTTCTCCGGAATGCCACCCTCCAAGGGAACCGAGGGAGACCGGTTGACGATGTAGGAAGCGGTCACCACTGCCTCCCCCCAAAAGGTCTTAGGAAGCTTAGCCATAGATAGCATTGCACGTGCCTTCTCCATTAGTGTGCGATTCATCCTCTCCGTTATCCCGTTGTGCTGAGGGGTGCGGGGTACACTCTTCTCGTGCCGAATTCCATGCCTAGCACAATAGTCTTGGAATTCCTTTGAAACATACTCGCCTCCATTGTCACTACGGAGGCATTTGAGTTTTTTCTCTGTCTCCCGCTCAACCTTAGCATGAAACTTAGAGAAAGCATCAAATACATCACTTTTATTTGCTAGGAAGTAGACCCATACCTTGCGAGATGAGTCATCGATGAAGGTAAGAAAGTAGCGGCGTCCCCCGAGAGTAGCAACATCCATGGGCCCGCAAATGTCCGAGTGGACAAGCTCCAACACTTCCTTCTTCCTCTCCGAGTGCCCCGAGAATGACACCCTATGTTGCTTCCCGATCAAAACAGTCATCACAAGTGCCATAAGCCATAGAGCCAACCTGAGGTGTGATGAGCTTCTGCTTCCTCAAGATTTCTAAGCCCTTTTCACTCATGTGACCAAGCCTTCGATGCCATAGCCCTGGAGTGGCCTCACTAGCATTCACACTACCTTCTTGAGTGTGCACCTCCGTGGCCGTCTTGTATAGTGTGCAACAAGCCTTGCCTTTGGCAACAACCAATGAACCCTTGCTTAGCTTCCACACTCCGTTACCGAAGACACTCACATAGCCTTCTCGATCAAGAACCAATCCCGACATCAAATTCAGTCGAAGATCCGGGACATGCCTTACGTCCCGTAGAATCAAGGTGCATCCCAAACTGGTCTTCACTTGGACATCTCTAATACCTTGAATCTTCGATGCACTACTATTGCCCATTTTGACATTGCCAAAATTGCCGCTCCGGTAGCTCATAAAGAAGTCCCTTCTGGGTGTGACATGGTATGATGCTCCCGTGTCGACAACCCATTCAACCTCATTTGCGGAGGTATGATAGCACCAATGTTTTAAAAAACGGAAGGCGGAAGACGGGCGGTCAAGTGGTTTCAAGGCGGAAGGCGGAAGGCGGACGACTAGGCGGGCGCCCACCTATATAAAATATATTATATATATTCTATATGTATGTATATATATAAATTCATAATTCTATATAAAAAAACAATATTAGAAAGTTTTACATATGCAAACATCAAAACTACCGATCTGAATATAAAAGTTTTATGAAAAGGGAGGAGGAGATTGGGTGGGTAGGGGTATTTCGGTATGGTTACCTCAATACCTATACCCGATTGTCCCTCTAACTTGAGTATACCAGATAATATAGTTGTACTCCAACTTTATTGTGATGTACCCAAATTCTAACTAATTATATATTGTTATCCAAATTATATCCAAACTCATACCATACAAGAACCAATATAGTAAAAAATCGTAAAAGCTTCTTAAACATTTCATCACAAAACATTGAAAAGAAAAATTCCTCAAGCAATTGCATATGGTGAAGAAATAGAAAATTCATTACAGAAAAAAAAATTTCCTCAAGCAATTGCATACAGTGAGACCGCCTAGGCGCCCGCCTTTTACCCGCCTTTGTTCAACCCGCCTGCAGTGCCGCTTTTTGCTGAAGCGGAGCGGCCAACCCCCTAAAACGCCTAGGCGGCCGCCTAGTCGGCCGCCCGGACCGCCTTTTAGAACAGTGGATAGCACTCCCCATTGTCCAACAAGACCACTACACCATCATCACCGGTGATGGTAGCGGATGTACCTTCCTCCTCCTTGGGCTTCGCCTTACCCTCTTTGAGATCATTCTTGAACTTGAAACAATTTTTCTTAAAATGCCCCTCCTTCTTGCAATAGAAGCACGTCAATGATTTACCTTTGGATTTTGACCGAGCTTGCGACTTCCCCCTCCAATGAGGTTTCCTACTCTTGCTCCGGCCTCGCTCTTCATTCATCAAAGCTTGCGGATGGTCTTCTCCATTCGCCTTCCGCCTTGTTTCCTCATTTAGCAAAGCACTATGCACAATAGATAATGTCAACTTGCCATCCGAGGAAGAGTTGCTCACCGACACAACAAGTGTCTCCCAACTATTTGGAAGCGAACTCAATAGTAGCATAGCTTGAAGCTCCTCTTCCAAGACTGTTTTCGTGACGGTCAATTGATTGACTATGCTTTGGAACTCGTTCAAATGATCTGATACCGACGTTCCATCCCGATACTTCAAATTGACAAGCTTGCGGATGAGCATGGTCTTGTTGCCAACTATCTTCCTCTCGTATCGATCATGAAGCCGAGTCCACATCTCGAATGCAGACGTAACTCCAGAGATGTGATGGCAAACACTAACATCTAGCCACTTGCGAATCGTGCCGCATGATTTTCGATTCAACACCCGCCATTCCTCATCGGACATCTTTTCCGGGCACTTTGAATCTCCACCTAACGGTAAGTACAAGTCCTTGCAATACAAGATGTCTTCCATCTTCTCCTTCCAAATCGGCCATGAATTAGTACCATTGAAGCAAAACATCCCTTCATTCTTGCTACCGCCGCTCTCATCCATTTTTGATTTCTCACAGACACAAGAACAAACACCTTGTGTGCACAACCCGTGCTCTGATACCACTTGATGGGAAAACCGCACCGGCTCAACCACGAAATCGACGATCTCTTCCCCGTGAGATGAACCAAAAAAGGAGCAAACAACAATCCAATCACAAATGCAAAATAATTCAATCACAAGCAAAGAAGATGACTCGGGGATTTACGTGGAAACCCTTGCGGGAAAAACCACGGTGAGCAAATGCTCGGAGCAAATGCTCGGGGGAGGGCTTCACTATCAAAGACGGCAAGCAAGACGAGAGTACAACCCGACTCCTTCTTCTTCCTCCTTCTAGATCTACTCCTTTCCCCCCTTCTAGGGCTCAACAAGTAGAGACCCTAGCAAGCCTCAAGAAACATACCTTCTTGCAAGCTTAGATCCGATCTATCCGCCGAAGATCGATCCCCAAGGAAATCTTCTCCTCCCTTGTAGAAGAAAGCACTCCTTCTCCCTTAGAAAATCAGCCCTCAAAGCCCTCTCCAAGGTTTCTCAAAGCCAACTCAAGCATACTCCAAAAGCCCCTTCAAAGAGCCTTTAAAACATCCCAAAACGGGTCTGCAGAAAGAACAGATCCGACCCGACTTCGCCCAAGTGGGTTTGCTGAATTTTCTGCTCATTTGTGGCTAAGGAACTAGCCCGGGCGAGTCGGGTCTCGCGCCGGGTGACTCGGGTGCAAGTCCGATTGGGAAGGAGCTATGCTCCCCTCCCCTTTGGGTCTCCTCCATGGGGATGGAACCCCAATAAAATCCTCATACCAAACTTGTGATTGTATGAAGGTTCTGCCCCTCATAGCCAGCCAGTCCGCCGCCGCGTTAGCTTCTCAGAATAGAACATGTCTCCGGAGCTGTATTAAGGCGCGACAGTCTTCTAAGATCGGATCAAGAGAATCATTTGAGAGTAGAAGTTGGATTGTAGATAACGAATCGCCTTTGATCCATAGGGACGTCATTAAGAAACTTCTAAGAGCCTCTTGCAACCCCGCCCATAATCCCCAGCTTTTAGCCACCTGCACAAAAGACAAGGACAACGAGATAGCACCCATATACAAAATATTACCTTGTGAGTTTCTGAAGACAAACTCGGCACCCGCCCTTTGGAAGTGGCATTCAAGAGCGCCATCAAAGTTTAACTTGATTTCTGAAGGCTCAGGCAGCATCTATCTCTCAATGACATTAATGGTTTCACTGAAATCCGTTCTAAAGTTTGTTGTTTCCGATTGATGGGCATGGTGGAACTCTTTAAATTCCCTTCAAATCTTCTTGACAGTAGCCTGAGGGGACTCATTAGCCAACTATAGATGGCTTGATTTTTCGCCTTCCAGATATTCCAGATAACAAAGCACATAATGAAGTTGGTGAATTGTTTAAGTCCTCCCTCCGAGGAAAAGTCATAACATAGAAGGGACCGAAGCTTGCTTAAAGACTATGGGGGAGGGACGGGGGCTGTCAGATTTCGAATCATCATCCAGACCATTTTCACCGGGGGCATATGAAAAGAACGTGTTCCATATTTTTCAGGGACAAATCACATCGGGGGACAACGAACCAGGACTTGCATGTCACGACAACTAAGCAATTGCCTCAAAGGAATTATATCATAAATCACTTTCCATAGAAAGCCTTCCGGTCTAGGCGGGCAATGCAATTTTCAAAGAAATGTCCAAATCCGATCTGTAGAATTGGGAATGTCCGGGGCCGTTAAAAAATTATAAGCATCACGGACCAAGTATCGAGGTTTTGTCTTTCTTTGTTGCTCTTTTTGCCTTTGGGCATTTATAATATTGGTTTTTACCCCGCAAAAAAAAATAGAGAAAGACAATGTTTAAATAGATGTTTCGCCTAGCGAAGGACAACAATCAGATTTGGACATCCAATGATCAAAATATGCCAAGAAAGAGGTAGATTTTGGCTCTAGCACATGGACAATCTAGACCCATTAATGAGATGGTTCGGACCGTCTAGGGCCAGGCGGTCCGGACCCCTACGGGGACTGTAAACCCGACGAAATACACTCACGGGACGTCACCCTACAAGCTTATCGGACCATCCTTGACGTGATCTGAGCCATATAGTGGATCAGGGTCTCCCAACACTAATAAAATTTTCTAAGTTTGGGGTCCTCCAATGGCAAAACTGTAAATCTATAAAATTTTGTTTTCAAGGCTCAAAAAATATATGAATCCATAAAATCAAGGTTTTGAATATAAAAATATTTTTGAATAGGCACAGACCACGAACAGTGTGAAAGCAATGAATCAATAAAATCATACACAAATCGATAAAAATGATTTTGCAATGCCAAGTACAAAGCTCTGTACATCCCCAATGGATTTGAATTATGGTTATACGTGAGTGGGTGTGTGAGCTATATAGTCCGATCTCATCCTGATACTATGCAACATCTTTGAAGTCTTCAATAGAGTTTTGAACTAGTATGAAACCCAGGCTATACCCGAATGTGCTTGATGCACGCCATTTGACAAAGATGACATCGCAGCTGTTCGAAGAAGTGTGAAATATGAAGTGAGTGTGATTCACTTGTTAGAGAGAGAAAGAGAGAGAGATTAACATCAAATGACCATTAAATGTCATTGAATGAAAATTTATCATATTTATGATAGGCTTTTAAATGGATTTAAAAGAGTATAAAGCCGAGTTCACACACGGAAGAAGAATTATAGCTCTTTAAAAGATGTCCACGTGTCATAACACGGGAGAGAGATTTCCATTTTAGTATAGATACTAGTAAGAAACCCGGGCAATGCCCGAATGTGCTTGATGCACGCCATTTGGCAAAGACGACATCACAACTGTTCAAAGAAGTGTGAAATCTACAGTGAGTGTGATTCACTTGTTAGAGAGAGAGAGAGAGAGAGAGTGAGAGATTAACATCAAATGAACATTAAATGCCATTGAATGAAAATTTATCATCTTTATCGTAGATTTTTAAATGGATTTAAAAGAAAGCCGCGTTCACACACGGAAGAAGAATTCTAACTCTTTAAAAGACGTCCACGTGTCACAACACGGGAGAGAGGCTTCCATTTTAGTATATAGTATAGACTAGTAAGAAACTCGGGCAATGCCCGAATGTGCTTGATGTATGCCATTTGGCAAAAACGACATCGCAACTATTCGAAGAAGTGTGAAATTTGAAGTGAGTGTAATTCACTTGTTAGAGAGAGAGAGAAAGAGAGAGAGAGAGAGAGAGAGAGAGAGAGAGAGAGAGATTAACATCAAATGACCATTAAATGCTATTGAATAAAAATTTATCATCTTTATGGTAGGTTTTTAAATGGATTTAAAAGAGAGCCGCGTTCACACATGGAAGAAGAATTCTAGCTCTTTAAAAGATGTCTGCGTGTCACAACATGGGAGAGAGGCTTCCATTTTAGTGTGTGTGTGTGTGTGTGTGTGTGTGTGTGTGTGTGTGTGTGTGTGTGTGTGTGTGTGTGTGTGTGTGTGTGTATATATATATATATATATATATATATATATATATATATATATGAGCAAGCTAGTTATCCTAACTCACATGTTACACAAATCTCATTGAGTCGGTTTGCGGTCACAAATTTTGCCAAAAAAAAAAATCTATAGCATACATTGTAGCTGAGTGTGCTTGTGTCTTTACTAGACATGTAACTGAATGTAATTATGAAATTTTCACTTTTGTCACTCTTGATTGTATTGCTTCTATCGTTTGAGAGAGAGCTCTGTGACTATGAACCCGATTGATTAAAAAAAAAAGGATTCTGATTTCCCATATGCAAGCAATTATGTAAATTTTTTTAGGGGGACTTGGTGATAGCTCCCTGACAAAGATATCAACTTGCAATAAGCCCTCCTACAAGGCCAGTATTGTAATAGTTCCCTCCTGAAATCCTGTTGATCAAAATAAAAAAATAGGACAATAATGCCAAGCCCAAGTTCATCAAATTTACATTTTCTGCCATCAACTTAACACAAACCATTTTTTGCATGAAAATCAATTGTAATCACTCAAGATTGAACAATTTTTTTTTCCTATATAGTTGCATCAAAAACAAAATTTATTCTATCAACGGACCAAATAGTTACTCTTTTTTACCTAATTGTTACTCTTTATGTCCGAGATAAAATCAGCTTGGTTTCACATAGTTAAAAATGTTTTTGTTCACAAAAAGATCATATTGTGACCAGATAAGTAGAAATACCGCTACAATCAATCGACAATTAAGATATTTTACCATATCAAATTGTTACTCTTTGCTAACAGATTGTTAATCTTTACCAATCATTACTATTTTGTCAAACTATATGGGGTTAACGTTAGTTCAAACTTTACATACTCTTAATGTTAAAGCGAAAACTTTTTAAAAGCTAGCATTAATAACATTTTTTATCGTATAAAATTTTATCAGATCATTCATTGTGCACATATGCGTGACTCTAAACATGACCCTTTATGTGCTTGTGCACATATGCGTGACTCTAATCACTCAAGATTGAACAATTTTTTTTCCCTATATAGTTTCATCAAAAACAAAATTTATTCTATCAACGGATCTTTTTTACCTAATTGTTACTTTTTATGTGCGAGATAAAATCAACTTGGTTTCACATAGTTAAAAGTGTTTTTGGTCACAAAAAAATCATATTGTGACCAGATAAGCAAAAATACCGCTACAATCAATTGACAATTAAGATATTTTACCATATCAAATTGTTACTCTTTGCTAACGGATTGTTAATCTTTACCAACCATTACTATTTTGTCAAACTATATGGGGTTAACGTTAAGTTCAAACTTTACATACTCTTAACGTTAAAGCAAAAACTTTTTAAGAGCTAGCGTTAATAATCCCAATTTTTTTATCGTATAAAATCGGATCATTCATTGTGCACATATGCGTGACTCTAAACATGACCCTTTATGTGCTTGTGCATGAGCCATGCTTCAGATCTTCATGCACATGTACGTGCATGAAAAGTGATGACAAAGTCCTATGGATGGCTGATACAATTTCGTGTTTATGTCCCATAAGCTATGTGATCCTACCATATGTGTTGAATGGGGGGTTCGACTCCTACTGATGGTCGTCTCCCTTATGGATAGTTGAAGCTTTAGGGACATGTGGGGATCCCAATTTTAAGATCCACGCTCTATGACCATGAGATGAATCCTAGGGGTATGCCACCACAACCAACCGCCTCCCACCACCTCCCGCATCACTCACCACAGTCATCCACCGCCGACCACCATGCACCCACGCCACCACGACAGTGGTTTGAATAAAACAAATGATTTAAAATGCCAAGGAGACACTTTCATTGTTAATTTTCCAAACAACCACTTGCCCCTACTGTGTTGGTATGTTTGAAGCATGCATTTAATCTTTTCAAAAAATAGGGAGAGAGTTTGTGAGTAGTCTGGTTGAGTGCAATTCAATTCCCACTCCATTCATTAACTACTTGGTATCTAAGAGCCCCAAGAATTGGGAAGGAATCTAAAAACCTATTGGAGATGCTTTAAGCCGTACATTAAAAGAAAAATAAAAAAAGAGCTAATGTGAGAGGTTTTTTGGTATAAAAGATTTTATCACTTTCTGCATTATGTTTATTAACTAAAGCTATATAAATTTACCAATAACTTTTTAAAAAACTTGTTAATTTGAAACCCCATTGCAACCCGAATCCATCCTCTTTAATCGATACGAAAGTCTGGCAAGCGTTCCCGCATAGCGACATGGGATCACGCTTGACCATCTCATACTCATAGTTGTCCAATGACAAACACGCTTGACAGATGAATCCTACTCGATCAGAGTACTCTCTCCGGACAGCTCTGATACCATTTAACCCTTGCTTAAGAAAATCAGGACTACAGAAAAGTCAAGCCGCCGCCGCCGCCGCTGCCACCGCCACCACTTGCGGTGTTTGAGGTCTTCCATCTAGCTCACTATGAGCGCAATGGGATGCATGTCTTTGTTAATTACTAGATCAATGCTATTCTCACCACATCCGGTGGGTCGGCCGGCTTGTGCACCCCGAGACTCCAAAAGACAGGGCCGATGGTTATGGACTCGACTCCGCTCCAGTAACAAAATCGGCTGGCAATATGCCTGTAGTGTCCAGACACATGCGAAAGAAGTGGCCCCAACACACAAGGGCACTTTGTGTTGGAATTTTGTTTAATTTTCTTTATTTAAAATTCTTTATTATAAGTTTCAAAACTCTTTAATGATTTAACCTTCATTTGTCATTTAAATTCTTTACCGTTTTAGCTTTTATTTGACTTGCATGTAACTACCCAATTTAGAGGATGGCTATTACACATAGCCATTAAGCCTTTATGGTAGTTATGTGGGGGTTATGGATTGTTGTATTTATAAATCAATCCAATCCTTTGAGAAAGAGAGAGCTGAATTGTTTCTTCTTCCTCCTCTAAGCCATGATATTATTTTAGATTTTACCTTTAGATTTCTTTTTTATGGGCAACATAGATGAAGGGTTCTTGTGGCTCTCTACGGTCGTGCACGTGGTGAGCATATCCCGGCAATGGGGGTTCGTTGTATCTTGGGGTCGGATTAGCCAATCAACCCGCACGTGGGGAGGCAATCAAGATCTTAGGGCAGCGATTACGCGCCTCGAACCCAGGCCAGGAAAATCTCTTTTGTTTTTATCTTTTTGATTATTTAATTACAGTAAATAATATCTTTAGAATATAATATTGAAATATTTATCCAACAATCTAAGATCTTGATTTTGCTTTATCTTCATATATGTTAGAAAGAATATATGAGAAAGAAGCTTACATATTGTTGTGCATTGTCTTCATGTTAAGGATAATAGTTATGTTGTATATATAATTAAGATCTTATCCATCTTTTTTGGGTTGTTATAATCATAAGCATTAGTCATAAATTAGATATACTAGTAATTTCTAACATGTCTAGATTGCATACTTCCGATAGTAGAACTAATATCCATGCATATGCACTTCTGGATGTTATAGTCATGCTATAAATTTTGACTTTATTTTATTTGGAGAAAAAAAATTACATACTCCCAATAAAAGTATGTTGACCTGTGATATTAATAGATGCTCTGGATTTTATTTCAGCAAGATTCTATATGTAACTTTTATTCATATAAGCATCTCTAGGAAAGTAATAAAGGGATAGAATCAAAATCCCATTATGTCAAAATGTGGGGGTGCCCAACTAAGGTATGAACTATAAATTTTAAAATAAAAGTTCTTAAGATAGCAAATGGTTATTCAGTGTGATATATATTATTTTATGATCTAATGAATTACATGAGCAGGAACACCCAAGAAAATATATATTAGAGGACATCTCATAACAATTCACTATAAAGTGAAATTTAAGAAGATCATTTAATAACTTGACTGGTTATTTGACCGAAAGGTCATTCTAGGAATTGAGTCCTAGAATCATCGAGGGGGATGGGATAAGCCCATTAAATAGGCACCTCCGGTAGAAACCCTACCTCTGTGATTGGAGATCCCATGAAGGAGGTTCAAAGGGTAGAAACAAGCCAGAGTAGGTGTCTAGTGGAGAGCACAATCCTATGGAGTATAACTCCTTCCTGTCCCTATGATGAGGTGCTCTCATGTGTGACGGTTCAGGTTGAGATTTATTCTCTTAATGAGCCCAAGGCAAGATTTTGCGGGGTACCACTCCGTCGCAGGTACCCTTGGAGGACTCACCTATGTGAGAGTAGCCGTGGGGCCGCGACTATAGGAATAGGGCTATTCCTTAGAAACTCTCATGAAGAAGCAAGGGATCAGCGCATGGCCGATAACGTGCTAACCCGCGAACCCTAATTCTTATGTACTATGTGTGTGATAGTTCAAATCTGATCCAAGGGAAGCTTGGTTCAAGACCTAGTTCACCTCGCTTTTCTCAGACCAAACTTTTAACATTAAGTGTTGGTTCAAGTCGGAAGACACCTTCACCGATTGCATAGTACATAGTTGCCCATAATTTTTTGAGTTTAAGAGTTTTGAACTTTGTGGGGGATTGTTAGAATTTTGTTTAATTTTCTTTATTTAAAATTCTTTATTAAAAGTTTCAAAACTCTTTAATGATTTAACCTTTATTTGTCATTTAAATTCTTTACCGTTTTAGCTTTTATTTGGCTTGCATGTAACTACCCAATTTAGAGGATGGCTATTACACATAGCCATTAAGCATTTATGGTAGTTATGTGGGGGTTATGGATTGTTGTATTTATAAATCAATCCAATCCTTTGAGAAAGAGAGAGCTGAATTGCTTCTTCTTCCTCCTCTAAGCCATGATATTATTTTAGATTTTACCTTTAGATTTCTTTTTTATGGGCAACATAGATGATGGGTTCTTGTGGCTCTCTACGGTCGTGCACGTGGTGAGCATATCCCGGCAATGGGGGTTCGTTGTACCTTGGGGTCGGATTAGCCAATCAACCCGCACGTGGGGAGGCAATCAAGATCTTAGGGCAGCGATTACGCGCCTCGAACCCAGGCCAGGAAAATCTCTTTTGTTTTTATCTTTTTGATTATTTAATTACAGTAAATAATATCTTTAGAATATAATATTGAAATATTTATCCAACACTTTGGTCACAAGTGGACAACTTGTGTATCGTGGCCAACGATTCCACATCGTACGTGCCTGGACGCCTTCGTTATAGGAGTAAAGTCCAAAGCCCGATAGTTACATGGGAGCCACACGGGTCCCACCCCTTGGGTCCCGGCGGTGAACGAAACATGATGAGTCAGCAATTTCCTCCTTCCTAGTACCCCACATGGTGGGCATCATCCGAAAGCTCATGGTCTTTTTTGATCAACTACTCTTTTTGAGATAAGAAACTAGACCACCCATTTGAGATAACCAGCACCCTTTTCTCAACCATCCACCCACCCACCCACAAAGTGAAACTTTCCAAACTTTCTGAGAAGATTCTCTGAAACAGCATAGCAAGTAGCTACGAAGCAGTTTTAAATAACAGCTTGAATGGTGTGCATGTGCAACTTTAGAGCTGCAGCAAAAAAATTAAGAGAAATGCTATTTTAGCCCCGAGGGTTTTCCCGATGTACGACTGACGTGGCAGTGTACAACTGATGGTGTTAAAAGTTTAAACGTCGCTTGTGAAATTCTGCCACCAGTTGTATGCTGCCATGTCAGTCGTGCTAGGCGGAATCGAAAAACCCTTCAGGTTGAATAGCATTTCTCAAACAATAATACTTCTCTTCCAACTATTAGGTGTTTTTATTTCTAAGATTTTATCGAAGCAACCCACCACAATTAATAAACATGTCAACTACTCGATTCTTCGTCTAAATAAAATCTTCCATTAGGGATTTTTTTTGAAAAACATTGTTTTCATCTTTCTTTAATCTTATTATTCTTCACCAAAATGATATTGCTTTTACACTTGTGCACCTAACTCAATCATATACCTACCATTTCTTCCACTTCTAATTTATATTTTTTTTGTTTATCAACTTTTCTTGAATCTTATATATCATACAAGTGATCAAAACCTGTAAAATTTAATATCATTTTCTCTCAAATAAATTTGCACTTAAGCCTTACTAATTTGCACTGTAATATCATTTTCTCTCAAATAAATTTTCATTCTACAACATTGTTTATGTAATACTCTCTTTACATATGTTCTCTCTCTCTCTCTCTAATATTTCTCTTTAAACCATTCTTTCTCTATAATATTTTATCTCTCTATAACATTTTCTTTTCCAAGATTTTCTCTTTACAACATTCTCTCTAATATTTTCACTATGATATTTTCTCTCTATTACATTTTTATCTTTACAATATATTTCTACTGTCTGTTATTTTTCCCTTTACAATATTTTCTTTTTCTATAGCATTTTTTTCTCTATGGTATTTTCTCTATGTAACAATGCCAAACACACTCTTGGTTTTTTTTATTTTATTTTACAAAATACAATTTCATTTGTACTGCCGCCATGTTTCTTTACCAACATATCGTTTAACCATAAATTCTTCAAAAAAAATTTGATAGTGTTTGTCATATAATTTGTCATTCAATCCCATATCATATTTGATATAGTTTTCAGGATTATTTTTTTTTTAGTTTAGAAACTTCTCTTTGATGGACATTTATTATTCCCATTTTAACTTCATTACCATTTAACTCTCCTCATTTACTAACTTTTTTTTGATGGACTTTATACTATTTTCCTTTAAATTTCATCACCTCCATGGGTCTACCAAAGTTTCTTTTGCTTCTTCTTGCTCATATTATACATATTTGTCACTACTAAACAATATCTGCAATCAAATTTTCTCCCAATGTCATGTTATAAATCTTACATGTAAACTCTTTCACTTCTTAAAAAATCCATCATACATTTGGTGCACTCATGGATCTATTCTTCTGGAGGACTTTTGACATGTAAATTATGTTTCCTACGCAATTAGATCGCATGCCCTGTTCTTTTGCTAAAGGTCTTAGAAAATTTAATATCCCATCCTCTTGATTTTCACACAAAACCGAGACATTAAGGTCTCACCGGAATTGGTCGGCCACCAATGTTCAAGGTTGGTGAGACATCTAACTTATCTTCAACCCAACCTAGCCACCATCACCACCGCCGCCTTCCACCATGACCACTACTGTCGTCGCCACCCAGACTGGACACCACCACCACAACCGACCACCTACCGCCACCGCCACTATGACCGTCGCCACCCCGACAGGACATCACCACCACGGCTGACCACCTACCGCCACCAACACGACCACGTGTCATCATTACCATCCACCACTCCCACCGACAACCACCCCCCACCGCCCCCTCCCCAACCGAAAACCACCACCATCGCTCCAACCTCCACCACCACCGTCAGCAACCGTTGCTGGCCACCACCACCACCACTAAGCACCTTCCGCACCATCACCGACACTACCCGTCACCATGACCACCCTAATAGATGCCCTACCCATTTATAGTCCAAAGTGGAAAAGATCATAAGACTAATGTTTCCCAAATTTAAAAGCATTTGCCTAGGGGGGAAAAATGGTACATTTGATCATGAGAGATTTAATTTCTTGCAAAAACATGTCCTAGGACATTCAATTGCCTATGACATCAAAGTACGATCGAAAGAATAGATCCATGAAATGGAATCAAATATCACTAGATCATAGGCAACTCTGAACTCAAATATTAAATTTCTTTTTTCTTTTTTGTAATCAATATTAAATTTCTAATTACATTATTATCTTCAAACTCTTCGAAGATAATCACTTACATCACAATTTCTAAATATCATTTCATACTTGCAACATTTGGTTTTCACAATAAAAAAAAAAAAAAGAGGACAATCACTTCCTTAGGGGAAACTAAAACAAGTGCATCACATTATTTCTTACTCATTATTATTATTATTATTATTATTATTATTATTATTTTGTAACAGTATTTCTGAATCATTATTGATGCATGGTACTGCAGACCTTCCCTTATAACACTAAAGGAGAGATTTCTGATAAGAAGCTCGCATCACTGGTTCCCATACTTGGGACTGCCGTCCTGCCCCCCCTTATCGTCCCATCCTCTTACCCATGGCTGGCCAGGATTTGCCCGGGTCTCCGGAGCAGCATGGCTGTTCAGATTTCCCAAGACCTTGGATCGGACGGCAGTAAACACCTACATCGTTGCAGAGAGTTTCAAACCAAAGCTCAGAACAAGAGAGAGAGAGAGAGAGAGAGAGAGAGAGAGAGAGAGAGAGAGAGAGAGAGAGTAATAAATTCAGTCTTTGAATACTCTTACAGGATTATTGTTCACTGCCTCTGGTGGTTGCTCCTGGCCAGTAAGCCACTTCCACAAATCCGGGTTTTCCTGAAGAATCAATCAGAAACCCAGTTACAGAGAGTATATGTTTAACATGAGGTTCTATTTTTCTTATTTTTTTACAATAAAGAAATGGCAAACCCCATGATGCAGTATAATTAAAGAGAGAACTTCTACACCAAACTGATACAGGAAAAAATTAGATAAAAACAAAGATGAAGTGCAACTAGTATATTTTTATTTTTTATTTTTGGTACATTCGGAGAAATTTCGAAAAAAACCCAATTATGTCACATTTAATGGTGAAGGGTCTATAAGAATTTTATACAAACACAATGATTAGCGTGGGAATTGAAGGATAACATGTTCACGGGCAATATATAATGATTCAAGAATTTTGAAATTTCAAGATAATCAAATCTTAAACCAAATTGAGATTATACTTCTGATTGAAAGTTCTAACAAATAGATGACAGTTCTAGAGAGAATAAAATAATTATTACGCTGAATTTAAAAGAAAACTAAAAGAAGGATGAATTTATACACTTATAGAAGAAAGAAAATGGAATAACTAGTAGAGTCAGGAAACCTACTGATTTAAACAAGGAGTCAGCACCTTCGGTATTCTGTGCCTGCATCGTGAAAGTAAAAAAGAAAACTTCCTCTCCTCCAGAAAAAGGAGAAAACTCCCAAAATTTATTTGTAATTATTGCTCTCATCTCGCTCTCGGAAGGAACGACCACTTTCTAGATTGATGCAACCACGATAGATTGCATATCCAAATGAACCTCAAACCCATATGCACTAACGTGTTTTTGACAATCTGATTATTCCTGCAAACCTCACTATTGTAACTATCGCTAAAGCATCATCACTAACTTCATGCTGACTGATATCCTAGGCCTTTTGGATGATCAGCACTTGATTTTCCTCTTTCTCAATGACTGATCATTTGCTTGCTGGCTTTGATTTGCATGTTGCGTGGGATGTCCACTTCAAAGTGGGGCTTCAGACTCTTTAATTTTTAGAGAACTATTTTGTCAGGATGGCTCTTTCATGTGTTTCCTAAGCTTTTGATCTTTTCAAGACATAAAAAAGGAGCATAAGAATCTTTGCTTGGTGAAACTCGCTTCTCCAATCCATCTTCAATCATGTATGCATTTCACAATCAACTTTAGTCCTTTGAAAACCAAATCAAAAGTCTGTTTATCGTGATAGTCTGCCTCTCCCACATACAACCACTGCAGCACAAAAATGACATGAATGTCTTCCATCGATATGATGCCAAACCAAAAGGAATCCTTATATATGCTAAGTTTAAGACTAATCAAGCAATCGTTTGTGACAAGACAATCACTCTCCTTTTAGTGCAACTTCATACAGATGTCGATACAATCAAACATCCGACTTCGATTTTTGAACCACACGTTCCACAAAATCCTTTGCAATTATATGGTCAACTAAATGAATTCAAGTATGAAAAGTGTGTTGATCTGTATGCTTGTTAATTGCGTGTATAACAGGCAAAAGAGAGTTATGGGCATTCTGGCCTCTTTGAATTTGCATAATATATCGATCATCTGTATCCATCAACTTCCGCAAAATTTTAGTGAGGACTTCATCTGACATAAATGGGATAGGGCTTCATGGCAAACCATGGTGGCTAGCTTGAAGCTCTAAAGACAAATTCAGGACATACAGCTCTGGTACTAAGCAAGAGAAAATGAACTAGCAGAGACAGAAAACAAATGGAACTAGGAGAAGAGATTTTCAAATAATCTCAAACTTATTTTGAGTATGAATCTTATCTGAAACTACACTACAAAAGTGTGTAAAGAATGCTAAAAAGGGTTCTAAGAGTTGTTTAATATCGTCAGGGTCAAGGATCAAAAAGTTTTATGCAAAGAAATAAGGATACAAGAAGGAATTCGAAGAAAAGATTTTTTGCTGGGTAATAAAAATTGATTCCAAAATATTGAGAATTCAAGAGCATTACATCTGAAATCAAATTGAGATTATGCTTCTGAATAAAAGATCTAATCAATAAATGGAGATTTTAAAGGGAATAACAATACTACACAGAATTTTTATAAAAAAATCAAAAAAAGAAGAAGAAAAAGGGACAACTTACAACAGGAGTCAAAACATCTAGTGATTTGACAAAGGAGTCAGCACCTTGGGTTTTCATGATGTCCCCACCTCCCACCGTGAAATTAAGAAGAAAGGTTCAACACCGTAAATCAAAAGAGAAAGCCTAACAAATTCTATTCATAATTCATTGTTAATTCATAGCTCCCCTTACATATGTATATCTAGATTCTAGACTCTCAAACCAAACTCAAATCAAATATTAATTGACTTCAAACTTTCCTAACCAAACATACTATTATAATGGGATCTTTTAAACACTTCCCTACTAGAATAAGACACCTAAAATCACATAACAATTTTACCACAAAAAGTCCAAAAATTACACCAAAATTAACCAAAAACTTCTTCAAATTCTTTGCTCAGCTCAAGCTTAGACTTTCAATTACTATCAAATTAAGACTCCTCACTCACAAAAGCTCACTGAAATTATGGCTCTTTACATTATGGTTATTGTTAAATTCAAATTGGACTTCATACACTAAACTAGGAATACTAGTAGAATTAGGACACTCAAAAGGCATCAAACTTGTGGTTTCATCCCCCACTTGGACAGCATGCATCACCGGCGGTCATCCATGACAAGCGAAGTAAGCACTTTCTCTTCTTCCATGATACTCCTTGGCTTCTCATTCCTCTTGCAGATTTGAGTAGGATCTTTGATGCATAACCCATCATCATTCTCTATCTCCCCTGATTGATCCCACAAGAAACATTCATCACCTCCTCATTCCTCTGATCTTTCTAATACCTCTTGTTTTCCACATTCCAAATCATATCGGTAAATAAAATAGAAATTTATTGAGTAGCGTGACTCCTATAATATGTTGTAAAGAGCAAAAGATAGTTTTAGGTCTTTCACTCACTTAAGAAATAAATATCAGGTTCAAATAAATAGAGGTTCCTTTTCTAGTGACTAAATCGAGTAGGTCAGTCAGCTCAGTGGACTGATTACCTCGAGGAAGGTGCCAAGCGAACTCATCGGTGTTGAGGTGACAAATGTCACTCAAATTTCAAGGCATGTGCCACCACCACAAGGGAAAGTGCCATGAAAGTCAGGCTCGGCCTGGGTTGCGATTAGACTATCGTTGGATCAAGATCCAACAGTTACCGAAGAAGAACTAGGCTTCCAAGAAGTACGTCAAGTCTTAAAAAGGCATGAACACTCAAGTGGAGTAAAAGCTCTACCATAGGATCTGAATCCAATGGCCTTTGCATGAGTACAAAAGCTTGATGCTTACCACATGAGCCTGAAGGCATACGCCGTCAATATTAAGCAAATGTTCAGCCATCGGATTAAGATCCATCGTCATTAAATCCGGAAAAGAAGCTTTGGCTTCCTAAGAATATGATATCATCTCATGAGCATGTGCATCCAAAGAGAGAACAAATTCTCACTTCAAAAAAAAACATCCACGCTTTCTCAAATATGTGAATTAATAGTTTTATGAATGGTTACATAGGTGAATCGAAGGCTTCACGAGGCCAAAGGGGTACCAATATTACAAACACGCACTGAACATAAATGGGAAGAAAAAAAACAAGCAATCCTTAGTCCAAATCAGGGTTTTAAATCTCGGCCGATACCGGTATGTACCGGCCGGTACGTACCGGTTTTGGCCGGTTCGAGACCGGTACTGCATCCGATCCCGATACCTGGCCCGTATCGGCCGGTACCGATACGTACCGGTCCGTATCGGCCGGTTCAGGCCGGTACGGACCGGTACCGACAGGTTAAATTTTTTTTTGGGGGGTTTTTTGGGTTTTTTTCAGATTTTTTTTTCTCAACCGGTATCGGTCCGTACCGGCCGGTACCGGTACGTACCGGCCGGTACATACCGGTTCGGGGCCGGCCGATACCGCGACCGATACCGTGATTTTAAACCTTGGTCCAAATAGACATCCTCCTTGGAGATAGGATAAAAACAACACTAGAAGTCTAGAATATATAGAAATACATACTCGTACTCTTTCACCTCTTAAAATGTTTTCTAATTATTTTTGTTGAATTTTGTGATGATGCTCTAGTTTCTCTATCCTTTTGGCTTAAAGTAATCGACAAATTCTCTAATTTTCACAATTTTTTTATGTTTATCCTCAATTTTAGAGGGATCGATTTGGAGCACTCTCCAAACTGTTTTGTGAATTTGCCCTGGAAACATGTGGCATCCTCTAGAAATGGGTTAATTTATGAACGATTTCTCTCTCCTTCTAATTTTTCATACTTTTTAGATATTTTTCTTAAAAAATGTGAATGGTTTGTTCTCCAATTGGCCTAATATGGCAGATATATTGGCCAAAACAGCAAGCAAAACCCACCAATTGTCGGATATCCATGAACGAATAAATAGGTAAGCAATGAACTCAAAGCAAAATGCATTCAAATATACCAGATCAAGAACATCTGCGAGGGCTCTGATTCGACGCTCGTCCATCGAGCGGATGTTCTCCTCCACCCAATTCCCCAGAACCAAGTCCAATTCAAGAAATCCTCGTTGCCTGCTTCTATACAACAATCTAATACAAAAAAAATTGGAACTTTTCAGGGTTTTCATCACCAAATTCTTATTTTGTACACACAAAAACACACAAAGAAGAAACCCAGTGGGCTTGAATGATAGAGAAACCTGTTATAAAGACGGCGCTTGCTTTCCTCATTGGATAGGTCGACTTCAGTCGATCCGTGATCAGAAGAGAAACGAGAGATGGAACCGAGATGAGATCTGAAGGAGGGGGGTAAATGAGCAGTGATTGAGATACAAACAACCCTAGAATTCGATCAAGGACCTTCGAAGAAGGAGGGAGGGAAGGAGGGATCTGTACCTGAATAGGGACCCTGAAGGTCTAGGCTGACCGAGCGCTAGGGTTTGGTGGAGTCTGAGCAGAGCCCTCCTGAAGGTCGTCGCCATGGGCACGGAGAGGAAGCAGGCATGGCGGAATCACGGACGCAATTCAAAGGGAATTCGTGGTTCAGCGGGTGTCAGCCTGTCAGGTGAACACAGATTTGTGAGAGTTCAGATCTTCTCCAGTTGGTCGGACCCGGTCGGTGGGTCCGCGCTCATCACAGCCGCACGATGGCGGGAAACCCGAAAGTAAATCGTACTCCCGCCGACTGCATGCGGATGTGATGCGCGCCGGGCCCACCGACCGACTGGAGATCCGAACTCCGTGAGGCTGATAGGAGAAATGCTATCTATATAACATGGCACGGCGCTTTCGTGCTGACTAGACAAAATGGCACCAAAAGCTGACTAGACAAAAAAATTGCTGACTAGACAAAACGAAACAAGTTGACTAGACAAAAAAAATAATTACGCATCATCACAACCATCCATACATAAAAGAATAGAAGCTGCACTTGATGGCTCATTCAGAAATTAAATAAATGCTCTATATAGAATATTAATTGTATTTAATTGCATGCATATAAGGTATTAATGGCTGGGTTTAAGGCACGGTTATGTAAGGAGATTAATGGGGATAGAGAGAGGATCAAAAGGGGTGTTGCGGGATTTAGATGAGGAGAGAGGGAGGGAGGTTCGGTTACATGGCAAGAGAGGGAGAGAGAGATCTGAAGAGAGGGACGGTAAAATAAGAAAAGAGAATCAATTAGAAAGAAAATAGGAGAGATAGGAGGGGGTGCGATCAGATGGTTTTGAATAACACGAACGGCTGCGATTAGGTTTTGATTAAATGGAAATAAAGGAAAAAAGAGAGATAGGGGATAGTGGGGAGTTGTTATCAGGTTGGGCGGTTGGGATTTAAAAGAGAGAGACTTGGATAAGAGCATGCATGCATGGCTTCGCATGGGTTGATGCGGCCATTGATGGCTATGATGTGTGCTGTAATGCTTGGGATGAGTTTTTGAGAGCTGTGATTAGGTTTCAAGAGATAGAGAGAAAGGATGGAGTCATGTGCATGAGATGTGGACTTGCATGGAGTTGGATTTTTTGTTCACTACCTAGAGCTCGAATGAGCTGGTAAGGATGGGTCGACGGCTAATAGCGAGTAAGTTCGTACGTGTATGACTTTGAGATTGGGTGAGATGTCTACAGATATGGCAAAAAGGTGGAGAAAAGAAAAAAGAACAGTAGACTTAGCAGTAATTCACACGTGTGACGTGTGTGTGTGTGTGAGAGAGAAAGACGTATGTGTAGGGGTGGCAATGGGTCGTGTTGGGTCGGTTTTACATATGGTATACCATCGCGGTGCGGTGCGGTTTCGGTGTTGCGGTGCGATTTCGGTTTTGCCCAAAACCGCACCGAAACCGCACCGTTGCCATCCCTAAACGAAAGCGCTAGCTTCGTGCCAATTGGCACGGGCGAGAAAATGGGTGTCCCTATGAATGTCATTGTTGTCGTCGAAAGTGTTTTGTTGCCAAAGACGTTCAAGTGTGTAGGCACCGAAGACGGCCTGCTGCAGTGCCGATAGGGTGGCTCGCTACAGTACCGACGGGCACATGCACTATCCTTTTAAAAAAACGAGTAAACCCGCTAAGACCCAGTAAGATCCGTTTAAATATTTAATTTTTTATTTTTTTTAATTTTATCTTTCGTTGCAGCTCATCATCATGGGTGTCTTGATCATAGGCGTCTATTGAACCCATCGCATACTATGATCGGATGTTGGGTAGATCATTGGAGGGCTAATCACATCTGTTTCTTTACCTGTCAATTCGGACTGAGTGCGATGCACGGGTCGGGTATGGGTACAACGGACGGCTGTGATTTGGGGTACAGATAAATGGTGTAGAAGATTTGGATTTGGGGTTGGGGGGGGTGGGGTGGTGGTTGCCCGCTTTGCGTCATTTGGGGGGTGTCTTGCCACCGAAGACGGCCTGACAAGTATATTGCTGCCGAATGCGGCCCGCTGCAGTGCCATGGCCAAGTGTGTTGTCGTCGCACCGAAGGCTCCCGCTTCGTGCTAATCGGCATGGGCATGCCGAAGGCGGTCAAGTGTGTTGTCGTCGCATACGACGGTGGGGGAGGGGGTGGGGGTGGTGATGCCCGGGGGGTGTTTTGCTGCCGAAGGCGATCCGTTGCATTATTGACAGGTGTGTTGCCGCCGAAGGCGTCCCGCTGCAGTGCCGACAGGCACGGGCATGCACTAGTTTGAACATAATGCGGGACGACCTCCAGCACAACAACCTGCGGTGGTGTGGCCCGTCTGCTGTGGGGGCCGTCAGCCAAACACTGCGATTTGAACATACTTTGGGACATACTCTCGGACATACTGCGGTAGTGTAGGGCATCAGCCACACTTAGGACTGTCGATTGGGTTGAACTAGCTACCTGTTTGTTCGGCTCAAAAAAATTTGGACCGAGTTTTATGTTAGCTTGGACTGAGCTGAATTGGGCTGGGCTTGGACATGATATTAAACCCAAACTTGAGTTTAGGGCGAGTTTGGGCCTTGTTAAGCTCGGCCCATTTTAGGCCCGAATCCAAAATAGTAATGGTGTTTTAGACACTCCACTTGTGTGAAATTTCATTAGTGTGTATTAATCATTCATAAATACAATGCAAGAAGAAGACATCATAAAAAATTGCTATCAATGATTATACAAATTGTAAACAATAAAAAATTCAATTAGAGAATTGTTTATGTTTCTAATGGTACCCATATTAGTTTATTGAACCATCCCCTCTAGATATATTTTGTTTATTTAGGAGATAAAATTATGCACAAGTTGGTTTTTAGTGAACATTGCTATTGTTTAGAATCTCATAGCTTTTGTTGCTCTATGTATGCCTACAATTTTAGGTATATCACCCTTACAAAGATACTACGTTTTTGTGAAATTATGATGTATTGTTACTTATAAAATATAGCAGCATAGTGAATGATATTTTTTCATGAGTTTTTCACTCATAATGCTCTTATTTATGCAACCCAAACTCGGCTCAAAATCCGAGAAGAAAAATGGGCTGATATTTGGGCTAAATATGATGGTAAAACTTTGGGCCGAGTTCGGGCTTGGGAGGGCCACATAAAATTCAGGCGGGGTTTGGGCAGACCATGACCAACCCAACCTAGCCCAATTGACAGGCCTGGCCACAGCCAGCGCAGTGCATCGGCATTCGCATCAGCCAGCGCTCAGTGCAACGACATTTTTCAATAGAGAAACTATTCAACCCGATGGTTTTACTGAATCTTTTCCCGATTGACGTCAGCCTGTTAGGTGGTGCCCTCGAATGGCAAGACTATGGGCCATGGGGTGAACCCTAGGGGGATGGCATCACCACCAGTCGCCCCCACCACCGCCGGCCGCCACCGCCCCGTCCGTCGTTGTTGCTGCTCCGACCACCGGCGGCCCCGCAGCCCCATGGTGGCTGACGAGGCGGCGGACGAGCGGTCGACAGTGGTGGTCGGCGACAGCGGTGGCAGAAACAGCGACAGCGGCAGGTGGGGTGGTAGATCGATGGTAGGTGGTGGTGCCATCCCCTAGGGTTCACCGCATGGCTCATAGTCCCACCACTCAGAGGTTGTCATCTCACATGCTGACGTTAATCGGAAAAATCTTTGGTAAAAACATTGAGCTGAATAGCATTTCTCTTTCCAATAGTTTGATGCAACATTAGTTTTTTACTTATTTATTTTAGGGGTTATTAGGCTATGGTCCCTAACAACAAATCGATGGGGTGAAAAGGTCGGGAAAAAGATTTGCTTCACCTAAGGTCCCTGATCAAGAGATCCGTTCAGTGAAAAGGGCTACCAAAGGACGTAAATGTCCTCACCATTGCTCCCCTTTCTCCTGTTTCTCTTAAGCAGTGGTGGCAAGGCGAGCGCGAGCAGCAGTGGTGGAGGCAGGCACGAGCAGCGAAGGTGGCAGTGGTGACAGTGGGCGAGAGTTGCAGCTGCTCGCCGTCACGGCAGGCCGCCGCCGCCCTAACGGCGGCGAGCAGCGGAGACGAGAGACCACAGGGGGCGGAGGGGTTCAGATAAGGCTTAGGTTTAGGATTAGGTCTAGGGTTCACCCCATGGCCTATAGATCTTAGGGTTTAGGGTAACTTTTAGTTTTAGAAAGGAATGTGAAAACTAAATTTGACGTACAATCAAGGGTATTTTGGTCCTTGCAATTTGGTTATCCTTTAGGCAAGATGATCTTTTGACCAGGGACGAACCGCTAACTCCCACTTTATTTTATTAGTAATTAAGAAAAAAACTCAAAACTCGGATAGGTTGGGCTCATGAATAGACTTATCTATGGTGGTTTGTTATTTGCACTCACAAAATTACTAGGACTCCAATTTCACGCACATACCACAATCAGTCTCTATTTTTTAACTAAGACCCCTTCTTTGATAGGGCACCCCACAGAAGGGTTTTCTCTCCTCCCTCTCCTCCATGCTCCAACCGCCATTGTCGCCTTGTCCACGCTCCTCCTTCTCCCTTTCTTCTTGCTTCCTTCTTCTCCCTTTTTTCTTCATCTTCCTTCCTTCCTCCTCCTCCTCCTCCTCCTCCTTGCTCTTCCTCCTCCCTCTCCCTTCTCCTCTTTCTCCTCATTCCTGGAGATGTGTTAGTTGCTCCTAATCGGCATGGTTGTCAGATGCTCCCAACCAACATGGAGTTCCACCAAACTGACATGGTGTGGAACTCCATGTCGGTTAGGAGCACCCGACACATTTGTAGGAAGTAGGAAGAGGAAGAGGGTGGTGGAGGAGGAGGAAAACCAGCGGTTGCATGGGACCGACTGCGACGGATGTGGCAGTGAAGTGAATGGGGCTGGCGGCGACAGATGTGGTGGTGAGGTGAATGGGACCGGAAACAAAGGAGGCGGAAGTGAGATGCATGGGATCTGCGGCTCCGACGATGCAGGTGGTGGTGCCCGTATGAATATGCCCAGGAGGGGGACACATCCAACATTTCTTTTTTTGTTTTGTTAAGTTGGGGATGCTAGTAATTTTTGAGGTGTAAATAGCAAAATCGTATTTAGGGCTTATAAGCAGGCTCCTGACTAAGCAAGCATTTAAATAGACTCATGAAAAACTTTGAATATCATCATTATATATAGTCAAAGCTTTGATCAAGTCTTAAATTCATTTGGGCACTTTCAAGTCCAAGCCTGGATTTTAGTCTTGTTTAATAAGCGAGCTAAGTTCGGCTCGATTATCAAGTCAATTTGATTATCAATTGAGCCAAGCCGAGCTTGAACGACCAAGATTTCAACCAAGCCGAGCTCGAGAAGCCCATCGGGTCGATATGTTTGGGTACCTATTGCGATCTAAATGTTTTTTAGTGTCCAATCGCCAGCTAAGTCATGTCATTGTGTGTGTGTGTGTGTGGGGGGGGGGGGGGGGGGGGGGACACAAACAACGGTAATGATGGTTGCTTTCTAACCCACTCTCAACCACACGATCTCATGAACCTAATTGATGCGCCCCTCTACATTTCAACCCCCTCTCCCTTCTGCTGATCATAAATCCCACTGATCGCACGTGCCCCCTCCCCTCTGATTCCTGATCGCCCCCTCCGTGCCCCTCTACTTTTCCAGCTGATCGCGTGCCCCCCCCCCCCCCCCCCCCCCCCCCCCCCCCCCCCCCCCCCCCCCCACCCTTCTCCTCTTCCCTCATTCGTGGATCACGCTCTCCCACCCATCTGATTGTAGATCACCCTCTCCTCTTCCCGCTGATCACACCGCCCCTCTCTCTTCCCTCATCCGCGGACCCCTCTCTCTCATCCACTCCATCTCCTTTTCCCCAAATTTCGCTCGAAATCCCCCAAATCCCTTCCAAATTCAAGCTTCATGGCAATCCCTTTGAAATTCCCCTTCCAAAAAAATCCCATCCAAATTCCTACTTCATGGCAATTACTCTGAAATTCTAGATCCCACAAATCCCTCCTGAAATCATCAACATCAACACACACACACACACACACACAGAGACGCGACCATCAATATCGACAAGGATCTACACATCTCTCAACAGGTTCTTTCATGGCATCTCAACATGGTCTTTCATGCATCCCCCAAAAAAGAAAAACATGGTCTTTCATGGCATCTAGCATCAAAAAAAAATAAAAATCTGTCCATGCTCAGTAATTTGTAAAGAATGGTGGAGGATGTAGAATGGATTATTCGGCCTCTTTTCAAATCTGTTTCAGTGAATCCACTCTCAAGTAAATTAGTTGGCATCTTTTCTAGCTATTTGTTTTTTAATGCATTGTTCGACAGCCGCTACAACATATCATAAAGCTTCAATCAATATTACAACATTGACCTTTTCGTTTAAAATTTATAAAGATTGATACTTATTATATTATGAAACATGGTATTTTTAGGTTTCTTTCAAATCCAGGGTCATTAGAGGATGATCGAGTCAAAGTCTAGATTGGGGAAACCAATCTTTACCCGGATTGATCAGCTTCGACCTGACACAAGTGGGCATACCAAGGTTGATCAACTCTGACTTGAAACAGGTGAGCATAACATCACGATGAAGGTGGTGGACTCAAAGACGATATTGCAAAAGGCACCCCGATGGTCCTCAAGTTCCCCTGATGCATATTGTGGAGTGCTTGGATATGGATGTAATTGGGATGACCGTTTTTACAACCATGAATGATTAATGTAGACTTACCTTTTGAATCAGACTTATTGGTTAATAACTATGAAATTGATGGTTGTTTATGGTAGCATTGGTCGACACTTGAATGTCTAGAGCCTGGTCAAGACATGTTATTCTCACAATGTATAAAATGTTATACACATTATTCTCTTTCTTTTATTATTTTAGACTATGATATGTCAATATATCATGCATGGTGATATTCTATAAGTTATTTTTTTTAGAAGTATAAATGAGTTATTTCAATGCAGTGGCCTGTGGTGGATCCCATCAGCCTATACCCAGAGAGGGAGAGAGAGAGAGGGAGGGAGAGAGAGAGAGAGAGAGAGAGAGAGAAAGAAAGAGAGAGAGAGAGAGAGAGAGAGAGAGAAAGAGAGAGAGAGAGAGAGAGAGAGATGTGCTCTGATCACTAATAGAAACTGTAATTTTTGGTGATTTACCAAGATGATATTGGAACGAAGGTAGTGCAATTTTGTTAACTCTGAGTTTCATCCGTTCTTTGATACAATTAGCATGGAGGAAATTATCAGTTCTTGAGAAACTGTATTTGAGATTTTATAGCATTGGGTTAAATTTGGTAGTGTGGTTACTACGAGCGTCGATACCCACCTCAGTACCACCACTACAACAGCATGATCTTGCTCTTTATGTTTCATTTTGTATAGTTATTTTGATTCCAAATTCGGAAGTCTCATGCTCTTTGTTTTATATGTTGAAAGATCCCCACACAGTCGCTAGTGAGCCGAGATAAAATGTTGAAGGCAAATATACCTCACACCCATCTCACCACCAAGAAGTCCGACCAGAGTTGAATGGTGGTCAAGGACAATAATATTTTTCATAATTTGGTCACTACTTTGACAATCTCTTTATTGTTTATTGAGTAATAAAAAAATATTATTATTTACGTGGTCTCACGATGTTGGGGAACTTTGCCTATTTTATTGTGAGGATCCAGCTATTATGATTTTCTAGGTGCTAATATGGGTTATTAATGTTGGAAATAAATCCATGGCAGAGGCCCGCAGCGGAAGCAAAGTGAAGGTCCGAGGACCGTGAGCTGTGTGCGTTACATATCAAAATTTTCATCGAAACGATCTACATATGTGTGTATGAATCTAGCATAGCAACTACGCGAACCCCTAACGACGATCTAACGCGAAAGAACAATCTAGCATGTATGCATGTTCTAATTATGTTAGATCTACTTGTTAGAGATCATACCTGCGTGTGGATTCTTTCACCGCGACAAATTTCTTCTTTGTCGATGGAGACGGGCTCGGATCTACTCGATATAGCTTCGGTGCGACGGCCATAACTTTTTGCTCCGAACTCTGATTGGGCTGAAATTTGGACTGCAGGTAGCCAACTTCGAGACGCAACGTTTGCAACAAGTTTCATGTCGTTTGGGCTTCTGTACCTCCAGGAATCGCAGAAACAACGCTGATTTTGTGTGCAGATTCTGGACAGCAAAAGGTTGCGGGAGACGCCTTCTAGTTCACCCGATCTCACACGATGCACGGAACCTCGTCGATGGATCTCTAAGTACCTCCATACGACGAGCCTTCTCCTTCTTCGAAACACCACGCGAGGAAGACGAGTCACCATCCAATGACGCAAGCGAGGTAGAGAGAGACGAGAGAGGAGATAAGAAGAGAGGAGAGGGGGCGGCTAGGGTTTCCCCATGCCATGGCTTGCATGGCTTTATTATTTCGTCCCCCCCTCTCTCCATATGCCTTATATAGGGCCGGCCTTATCCTTATGGATAAGCCTAGCGGATAATGGTTGATTGATTCAAACCTTCTCCCTATATATCTCTTCTTTATCTCTATCTTTTCCTTGTTTTCGAAAACGGTCAAAACCAGCCCGTTTTCTGCGCCTCATGACCGGCCCTTTCATCGGAGGCAACAACCTCCTGAAACCAATAAGGCCGGCATTGACCAGTCTCTCAACACTTGGGGCCGACCCCCTTAGTACATAGTGACGCATGGTATGACCAAAACGCCCTTATGTCACTAGTTGGCCGTTCCTCGTGTACGAGACTTTGCAAGGCACACATAAGTGAACTGCACCAGTGATTTCACTATTCTCTGAGGTTCCCATAGGGTGCCCCTAGTGAAGTCAACTAGTCAACTCGCAACATGTCCCGGTGCATCGCACCCATGTGGCAAAGTCCACTTATGGCAAGGAATTGCTACATGCGTCTCTGCACTAACCTAGGGTTTCCCCTTGGTGCACACACGTAGCTACGCATCTACCGTGCACTAGTGCAAAGCACTCACGGAGCGTATGCTTGGACTTCTCGCTTCCTCTAACTACGTTGTGTGTTACACCAAAGCTGATTTTTTACTACCAAAACTGAATATATAGTGTTTTACCGACAAAGGCGAAAGTTGCATTTTAGAATGTGAGCGGCGTTGATGAATTAGGTTGTTTTCACCAACTGTGGGCTCTTCAGTCAAATATCGGTGCCCCAGCCGATTGTGGGCGCTACCAAACCAATTTTACCATCCCGTTTCAGTGCCGACAAACACGAGTATTATTATCACCTTCCTCAAAATATTATCATCGTTCACGAAATACTG